>JAZGTL010000078.1:0-600000 GCA_037349345.1 Oemleria cerasiformis | reverse complement strand
GGTTATTTTATGCCTAATATCTCCCGTCGAAATACAGAGTGAGAGATAACCAAGAGCTAATTAGGTAATTATGCCTACAGTCACCGTAAAATTTGTTTTTGTCGGATCTCCACACGTGTCATGTCATCAACTAACAGAAATTCAGCCAAAAAATGCGTTATTAGGATAAAAGTGAAACGTTTTAAAAAGTCTAAAGTACTAAAATGAAAATTTTGATAAATTAAATATAACTGTAAAATTTAATGTAAACGTGAAGTTACTAAAATATAATTTGCTTTTAATAAAAACAAGCGCCAATCATTATTGAACTTCATGCGGATGAATGAGATGATGCTTGAGTCTCTCTCTCGCCCCCAATGGCTTCAATGAAGCTTCTCATCAGTCGCTACATTCAACATATTTGAAGTGGTACAGTGATGCTCCAGAATGGTGACTCTTCGGAATTAGGATGGTCTTTTGTCATTCCCTCCGTCTTGAAAATGATTCGCCGTCAAAATCAAAACCTTGCTCCTAATATGGCTGTAGATCAGCTATATTAAAAGTTTCTGACATCTCCAAGTCTCCTGGTAGCTCTAGCTATTGAATTATCGAAGCTTGCAACCCATTCCAGTTGCGCGCCAAGAAACCAGGTTATGCTCTTATTGCTTTATATTTCTCTAAATTCATTGATATATATATATATATATATTTGTATCTGCTATTTTAGCTCAGGGTCTTAAAATCTAGGGCAGTTTAGCTGGTCTTACTGATGGAGGGCTTGCGCGCCAACTAACACCCAATTTGTTTTTCCTGGAAAATTAACTCACATTAAAAAAGTTTCAATCTTGAGGAATTTGATATTGGAGAGAGTCTGATAGAGGACATATTTAATATGTTGTATTGTTATTACTATGAAACTGTGATTGGAATAATGGCTAGGTGAATTTTTTTTTTTTTTTTTTAAGTTTTAAGGGGACAAAGACTACATTATGTGGAGTAGATGCCATATTTATTTGATTGTGATAAATTCATATCAGATTTGATTGGCATTTCATTTTCAGCTGCTAAATATGAAATGTTTACCATCGACATCAACCAGGCCTTAAAATAACAACCTGACCGGAAAGCTATTGACTTGGGAGTACTCTTCTTGTCCTTGGAAATGATATCCAGATTCTAAACAAGAAAGTCGGTTCCAGCAACGTTATGAGCATACACAAAACCTTTACATCTCTCCCTTCTTCAAGTCCCCGATGGAAATATGATGTCTTTTTGAGTTTTAGAGGTGATGACACTCGGAAGGGTTTTACGGACCACTTATACACTGCATTGGAACATCAAGGAATAATGACTTTCAGGGAGGACCTCCAACTTCAAAAAGGGAAAGCTATTTCTCCAGAACTTTTGACTGCAATTGAAGAGTCACGGTTTGCGCTCATTGTTCTCTCACGAAATTATGCATCATCAACATGGTGCTTGGATGAACTTGTAAAGATTCTTGAATGCATGGAAGAAAGAAAAACAGTGCTGCCAATTTTCTATGATGTTGATCCCTCTGACTTACGAAAACAAACAGGAACGTTTAGAGAAGCCTTCGCTAGACATGAAGAAAGGTTCATGGATGACACAAACAAGTTACAAAGGTGGAGAGCTGCCTTGACAATAGTGGCAAATCTATCTGGTTGGAACTCAAAGGACTGGTACATTACTCTTTTTTACCTTCCTTTTTCCCATTGAGATGGTTTTAGTAAGTCAAACGATTTTCCTTCTTCTTATATGATGACTACATATAAAAGTAATTCTGCAACTTTAGTACAAAACTCAATCTATTAGCAGTACTAAAAAAAGAATTTACATACAATGCAGGGATAGATATTTTGTGACTATTTAGCTTTGGCTTGAGCAACTATTTTGAGCAGATTTTAGGTCCCATGATAAAATTACTAGTAAAAGCCTTGCTGCTTATCATATGAACCTTTTTTTCTGTAGGTACGAATCAAAGCTTGTCAAAGATATTTCTGAAGTGTTACGGAGAAAATTGCGCCCTGTAATGTTTAGTTCAATGGAGAACCAGCTAGTTGGGATGGATTCAAGATTGAAACCCATCAGCTTGCTTTTGGGTGCTGGGGTGGATGATGTTCACTTTGTTGGCATATGGGGAGTGGGTGGTATTGGTAAGACAACTATTGCAAGAGCTTTATACGAGAAAATCTCTAGTGAATTTGAATACAGTATCTTTATTGGCAATGTTAGATATGTTTTTGAAAAGGGTGGTCTAGTTAGCCTACAAAAGCAGCTTCTTTCTGGACTATGGATGAAAACTGATGATATATCAAACGTTCTTGAAGGAATTGCGATGATAAGGAGGGTTTTATGTCAGAAAAAGGTTCTTCTCATTCTTGATGATGTGAACCATTTGAACCAGTTAGAAAGTTTGGCTGGAAATCAAGCGTGGTTTGGTTTCGGGAGCAGAGTTCTCGTTACAACTAGAAATGAGCAGTTGTTGGTCAAACATGGAGTGGAGAGAAGATTTCAGGTGAAGGGACTAAAAAGTGATGATGCTCTTCAACTATTTAGTTGGAAAGCTTTTAAAAAAGATTATCCTGCATCGTATTATCTTATTTTGTCTAATCGTGTTGTGAGTTATGTCAAAGGTCTTCCACTAGCTCTTGAAGTCTTGGGATCTTTTTTGCATGGAAGAGGTCCAAGTGAGTGGAACAGTGCTTTGGGAAAACTAGGAGTGTCTAACTTGGAAATTTTTGAGGCACTAAAACTTAGTTATGATGGTCTAGATGACAATGAGAAGAAAATGTTCCTGGACATTGCATGTTTCTTTAATGGGAAGAACAAAGATCGAGTAATTGCTGCTTGTGATGTTTGTTCAGTTGTGATAGTGGAAGCTCTCATTGAGAAATCTCTCCTAACTATTTTGGATGGAAGACTATGGATGCATGATTCGCTGCAGGAAATGGGTCGGCAAATTGTATTCCGAGAATCTCATGATGAGCTTGGTGGGTGCAGCAGGTTGTGGTTTCATGAAGATGTCGATCATGTCTTGAGCAAAAATACAGTAAGTGATTAATTAGTACATGCACAAGAATATTTTATAGGTAATTATGAGCTTCACTATTAATTCCCATTGATGTTTATTAGGGAACAAAGGCAATAGAAGGCATAGTTCTGCGCCCAGCTGGTCCAGGAGTAGAGGTGCATGTGAATGCTAAGTCCTTTTCAAATATGATCAAACTGAGATACCTCAAGATTAGCAATGTGAACCTTTCCGATGGACTTGAAGATCTTCCCAATAGCTTACGCATTCTTAAATGGACGGGGTATCCTTTGCCATCTTTCCCATCACATTTCAACCCAGAGAAGCTACAAGAACTTAATTTGTGTCATAGTTGGATAAAACATTTTCGGATTGGAACAAAAGTAAATACTGTTACTCATTTGATATTGTATTACCTACAGAAACTGTTGAATCCGGAAAGCTAATTTTACTTTGCTTTTGCAATTGGCAGCCTTTAAACAATTTGAAAACCATCAAACTCAGTCACTCTCTGCAACTAGTCAGCATGCCAAACTTCAAAGGTATGCCAAATCTTGAGCGTCTGATTCTTGAAGGTTGTACGCGATTGTATGAGGTTGATCCATCAATTGAAATGCTTGAAAGACTTACTGTATTGAACTTGAAAGATTGTAGAAACCTTGCCCGTCTTCCAAGCAATCTATATGGCTTAAAATCTCTCAGAGTTCTTAATCTCTTTGGTTGTTCAAGGCTTAATAGATTGCCAGAAGAGTTGGGATATGTAGAGTGTTTGGAGGAGCTTGATGTGAGTAGAACTGCCATACGAGAACTACCTTACTCTATTGGAATGCTTAAAGGTCTCACTTTGATGAATTTGAAAGATTGCAAATACTTCATGCATCTTCCAACTAGTGTAAATGGTTTGAATTGTCTCAAAGTTCTTAATCTTTCTGGTTGTACAAGACTTTATGAACTGCCGGAAGAGTTGGGTCATGTAGAGTGTTTGGAGAAGCTTGATGTGAGCAGAACTGCCGTATTAGAACCACCCTCCAACCTTTGTCTTTTGAAAAACCTTAAAGTATTATCTGTTCAAGGATGCAAAGGACCCATCACCTTCTTCTATTGATCCCAAAGCTCTATTTTCTTTTTGCTTCAAATTCCTAAAGAATCTCATTGACACATTGTCCAATCTATTAACAAAAAGAGGCAATATGATCAGTGATATTTGCTAATTGTTAATTGTTTCAAATTGGTGGAGAAGGGTTCAATCATGAACAAAAAGAATTCTCAATGTTTTTGAGGTCTGAGTGTTGCTCATCCATTATTATTAGGGGCATTGGTGTACCTTTTCCTAAGCATTAGATATGAGATCTTTATTCTGTTTCCATAATTCCATTAGAAAAGTATATGATAAAGTGTATTTTAAAAAAAAATAAAAATGATAATTCTATAAATAGTATGAGATCTTGTGCTATAAATGAAGATAAAATGAAATCCTTATTCTGAGACTAGCTAGGATACTTTTTCTTTTTGTATCTCTCAATATCTTCAAGTAGATTGTGTGTATCAAGAACAATGAATACATGGATTTCAAAGGATAAATTCCTTTAAATGCAATATCCATTATATTGTCTTTTTCTCTCGAATACTCTCGTTATAAAGGACTTGTGAAGGTCAGGTTGTCTCAAGTAGCCTTTGGCTTCTAAGCTTTGCTCGAGTTCTCTGAAAACTTAGGCTTTTAAGTCATGCCCTCGGGCAATATACAGTTGCAGAAGAGAGAGGGAGAGAGGAGGAAACCACTTACATCATGCCATTACAGGTGAATTAAGATGGCTGGAGTCCGTCTACCATGAATTTTGGTCTTCATCCACTCTTCTTTGTGATTTGCTTCACTTGCATCATGCCATTCATTGATGGCTTCCAGATTGCTAATTCCTCCCGTGAGCCCATGATGCACATGAAGCAATCACAAAGAAAAGTGACTCGAGGCCTTGGGCAATGCTGAAATGTGATTAGGTATTGTGGGGTTGAATCTGCACAAGTAATTGATCGTATTAATTACATACATGCTGAGAATAATCTACTACAATCTTGCAGATTTTACTTTCACTTGATCTATTGTTTCTCTAGCTCTTGTAGTTGAATGATGGATGATTTTCTGATATGTTTGTGCATCTCAATGTTGGCTTGTGCTATGTTCTGCCTTCTGTTAGCTTATTCTATGTCATAATGTAGTGTGTTTTTGGAGAATTGGGTTTAAAGTTTTATTGAACTTGGGAGAGTTCGTATGTTGGCTTCTTGTAAGTGTGTTTGACATGCCAGTAGAATGTGTTGTTCTTAGATAAATTCAGGCCTCAGATGAGATAGGATGCATACTTGGGTTAGATGAGTTGCTGACTTTGCATTTGAGAGAAAGATACAGGCCTTGGAATAAGAAAACATAAAGATTATATGGACAATATTGGTCCTTAATTTTAAGTCTTCTACCTTACAAAACTATGCCCTTCAAAAATGTGATCTTTAGTAGCTAACTGGATTTCTCTGGTGTCTTTTCATCGAAGATTTAACTTCCATCTTCTTTTTAAGTTCTCGACGCCTAAGGCTTTCATTTTAGTCCCAAATCCTTGCAGGTTATGTATTTCATCCCTCTGCATGCTAAGTTAGAGCTATGATTAAGATAGTTGTTGATATCAAGTTCGCAGAACTTATTGATTTTCCTTTTCAGTTCTTTTGTGGATTCTGTTAGTGCACTATTTTTGTTTGTTTGTTGTCAACTGGGATTTTCTAATGATCTTACTTGAGGGGCGAGGTTTTTCTTTTGAGGTGACTGGGTCGTCCTCATACTTGACCATGGCATCGCCAACATGAGTCTGTATTCGGTGGTTGATAAGTTGCTAGTTGGTATTTAGTTTTAGGGCTTGTTATTTCCTTTCGAGGAAAGACATGTTGGATACGAGTCTAATGAGATCATAGCCAGTAAAGAGAACAAGGAAGGCTGACTCTGCTAGGCTGGCTTACTTGTTCGACTAGAGCACATGAATAAGGTAGCTTACTTATTACTACAATGGTAATTGGCTTTTGCTTGTTGTATAAGCTTATTTATCGATTCCTGGACATCCAACCATCATTCATATATTCATGCCATTCAGAGTTTACTTTGTGCTTATTTGTCATTTGGACTCCAATGTTGCTTGGTGGCCACGTAAGAAGATGAGGAGGATGATAAAAAGATAACTGCATTCGCATCCTCCTCATCTTACTGGTAATCGGCAGGTTTGTCAGCACCCGGACTCTTATTCTTTTTCTTTTTTTCCTCTACAAAAGCATACCAACTAGATCAATGTGTGGTTGGAGCTAACTGAAGAAATGACAAATTACACTTTACTACCATATGATTTACACCAAATTATATGATTATACCTATATTTTAAAATGTTGTACTTTACTACCCTATACTTTTAAAAACATTACACCTAACTTCCTTCGTTACGTTTTCCGTCTTCTTTTCAGTTAAGTGTTGACATAGCGTATTTGGGTCCCATCAATTAGCTATTTTAAGCTTCATTTAATGTGAACAGACAAAATTACCCTTGACCCATCATCTCCCTCCCAACACACTCGACCCTAATCGTAAAAATTGCTTAAACAAAGGTTTAGAGGCTCAAAGATCAATGGTGGATGGTCACCGGCGTTGTTTTAAGTTGTTTCACAGACAAAATTCTAACTCAAATCACAGCGGGCTGTGCAGAGGCTTGATATTGGCATTAGACAAGGGGTGGAGTGGACCATCAATTCGTCTATGATGTTCTCGGAATAGTTGCTACAAGCATACAAAGTCCGAAAGATCTCCGAGAAAAGGACTAGTAGTGGGAAAGGGGTACATGATCATGATAAGTGATTTTAGTGAGCTATGGATTTCTGGGTTTTGGATAAGAGTACACTCTTCCCATCTGATTAGGCCTCATACCAAGTCGCCTAATTCCTTGTATTCTTGATGACTTGAATCCACAACCTTACCTACACACCATACCCACAAATTGGAGAGTCAGGGGTATAATAGACGTATTTTTCCATTCTCTAGCATAGATTGGTTCACTGATAATGACTGGTTTCTGTATGGATTTGATGAGAAAATGCCAGATCCACTGACGATGGAGAAGAATGGAGATTGTTTACTTTATGATTATTTCTTTCTTTAGTTTCCAATTTTTTTAGCATAATTATTTGGTGTAAATTTGCAACAATACCCTTTAACTAAAGTTTAAAATAGTTAATTGATGTGACCCAAATAAGTAATGTCAACACTTAACTGAATAAAAGACGGAAAATATGAAATGGATGATGTCGGGTGTAACGTTTTTAAAAATATAACATAGTAAAGTGTAATATTTTAAAATATATGTAAAATCCTATAATTTAGTGTAAATCATGTGCCCACGAAGAGAAGAAAAGTATATACTTGAAGTCATAAAACCGTCTACAGAAGGAAACGATAATGAAGATCTTTGCAGCCTTTTTAGCTTCAAGAAAGCATTAAAGGACTAGCTTAAAGTGCACAAGAGATTTTGGCTAAAGATCATATGCAGAAGCTATTCCTTTAATATAGAGGGGGGAGGAGGATAATTAGTTGACAATGGCTGACATGGCCATAAATAAACAACACCACGTGGCAGGAAATGATATACTTAGCTTATACTAACTAATGTCGATAGTTCTTGATCTATATGGTGTCCAATTGATATATATGAGATTTGAGACTTATTGTGCGTTACCTAAAAGTGAAAATGAAAACACCTTTAGTCTGATCGGATTTCGTTGGGATTAATCTCATCCATCTAAGAAGCCACCTCAAGTTTTAACAAAAAAAATATTAAATCATTTATTAATACAGACAACACTCATCAATATATATATATATATATATAATCTGCTATCAGACATTTTCGGATTCAAAATATAATATATTAAAAAATATATTAAACAAAAAAGCGTTGTTGCAACCAGCAAGAAGCATTGATTCCTTATGTCTTTTGAGAAAGTTCCTCTTGACTGCAGCTGAAGGTTTCTCTTGGACAGTGAATTAAGTCATCTTAAAAAAATTCCGAAATTCGCTATGGCAATTTGGTATCCAGAGCTCTAAGAACTCAAGAAAATGAAATTGCTATTTCAATTCACTGATTTTGCATCCACCATTTCTGTAATTTCTCCATAGTTGAGTCCTCCAATGACCTCGCAAACAGATATTGCTTCTTCTTCTTCTTCTTCATCATTTTCAACCCCTCTATGGGCATACGATGTCTTCCTCAGCTTCCGCGGCAAAGACACCCGCACAAAATTCACTGACCATCTCTACGCTGCTTTGATTAGGAAAGACATTATCACATTTAGGGATGATGAAAATCTCCAGATGGGGAGATCCATCTCTGAGCTCTTCACATCCATTGAAGGATCGAGGTATGTAGTTGTGGTTCTTTCCTGTAATTATGCCAATTCAACCTGGTGCTTGGATGAGCTTGCTAAGGCTGTAGAATGCAAGAACCAGATGGGGCAGACAATAGTCCCGATTTTCTATCATGTGGATCGTTCTGAGGTGCGAGAACAAAGAGGGAGTTTCGAGAAAGCCTTCTCCGAGCATGAAGAAACCTTTAAGGACAATATAGAAAAGGTGCGAAGATGGAGAGCTGCGTTCTTTGAAGTAGCCAATCTCCCTGGATGGCATTTGGAAGATGGGTAAACTTTCTATTTAACCTTCATCTTGTATTACTGAAAACTTTTGGGTTTTCTCTTTTGACAAAACCAAATAATTTCTTTGGTCCTAGAATACTGGATTTTAGAAACAGTAATCATCCACACTAGTGATGAAAGCTTCCACTACACTAATCAGTAGGAAAATAAAACATACAACATAAAACATTCCATTAGCTTTGGGGGTTGCATTATCTGTGCTGGCTGACTTAACCATAAGGTGATTGTTTATTATGACTAAATAAATACTATCTTTTGCAGATATGAAGCAGAACTTGTACGAAATGTGGTAGGGAAGATTTTCACTGAATTAAGTCAGACAATCCCAAGTGTAATTACGGATTTAGTTGGAATGGATTCTCGCGTAGAAAAAATGCTTTCGTACTTAGAGATGGGGTTGAATAAGGTCAGCATGATAGGGATTTGGGGTATGGGGGGAATTGGCAAGACAACTATTGTCCAAGTGGTTTCTGAAAAGATAAGTGCTCAGTTTGAAGCTTACAGCTATCTTGCCAATGTTAGAGCAGTAGCTGAAAGGCAAGGTCTAGTTCATTTACAAAAGCAACTTCTTTCAGATATCGTGTTGGAAAGAAATGTAAACATCAATAATCCGGAGATGGGAGTCAGGATATTAAGCCAAAGGCTACGTAGTAAAAGGGTTCTTATCATTGTTGATGATGTGGATCATGTTAAACAATTAAAAGCACTCTGTGGTCATAAGACGTGGTTTGGCCCAGGGAGTAGAATCATAATAACATCAAGGGATGAACATTTACTGTATGAGCATGAAGTGGATGAAGTACACCAGGTTAGGCCGTTGGATGATGGTGAAGCTCTGCAGCTCTTTAGTCAGAAATCCTTTAAGAGGGACCAGGTTGGAGAAGGGTTTCTCGAGCTCGCTAAGAGTTTCATAAAATATGCTTATGGCCTCCCATTGGTTATTCAAGTTTTGGGTTCTTCTCTCTTTCGTAGAACCATAGATGAATGGTCAAGTACATTGGATAAACTAAAAGAAAACCCTGACAAAACAGTTATTTCTGTGCTTAAAGTAAGTTATGATGGATTGCAGGAAACAGAAAAGAAAGTATTTTTGGACATTGCATGTTTCTTTCAAGGGTGGGACAGATATAGTATAATCAGAATACTGGAAAGTTGTTATGGCTACTATCCAGTGATTGATATAAAAGTTCTCATGGAAAAATGCCTTCTAAATGCACTTGGAAGACAATTCTGGATGCATGATACGATAGAAAAATTGGGTCGGGAAATTGTTCGTCAAGATAGTCCTGAAGTGGTGGGCAAACGTAGCAGGTTGTGGCTTCCCGATGATATCATCCATGTTCTGTCACATAATAGGGTATGAAATTTAGTGGAAATACAGATTCAACTGTTTTTAAAAGTACTTAATTTTTACTATTAATATTTTGCTACTGCTTGTGCTAATCTTTCTTCCTTACTAGGGAACAACTGCTGTCCAAAGTATACTCCTGGAGTTGCCAAAAGAAGAGGGTGTTAACTTGAATGTTAATGATCCTTTTTTAGAGATGGAAAGGCTAAGATTGCTCAAAATTCAGAATGCGAATGTTTCTGGAAACATCAAATATCTTTCTAAAGAGTTAGCAGTTTTGGATTGGAAGGGTTGTCCTTTGACTTCTTTTCCATCAAATTTTCAATCAGATAAGCTTGTCCAACTCAACCTGCGTTCGAGTCGCATTAAACAATTATGGACAGGGGAAAAGGTAAGATCAAAAGTAACCTTATGCATATGCATATTATTGATTATATCCTATAAACTGACTTTTTTAGATTCTAGTTCCTAACCTCTTAGATTTATCAGGACAAACCCTGTAGCATTTAATACCTAAACATCTATTCAAGACAATTGAAAAAAAAGCCAAGTGTCATGTTTTTATCCTGTCATCTCGCCAAATTTCTACAAAACTTCCCATCCTTGGTTTAGTTTCCAATCTAGGACAATAACTCAACTTTGTCCATTTTCTTACGGAGTATTGGTGAGGAAGCACACCAGAGGCACTTTCACATTGCTGTTTTTGTCCCTGTAGTTTGGTGCAATTTCAACTGAAGGCCCTTTCTCACTCTGTAAAAAAATAAGATGGGAGTTATAAGTTTGATCCTTGTTTGGTAACTAAACAAAAAACGTAATTTGGTTTATAAAATTTGACGTCTTTTCCAATATTGAACATTTCTACCATGTCACAATTTGTCTCATATATTTTTCTTTCAAACTGAAATATCGTTGTTCTTTTGGATACATGTTGTATAAGGAAATTGTTTGGTTTGAGATCCATTATACATGGTCCTGGTAATATAACGTTCTAGTTAAAAACAAAAGAAATTTAATGTGTTGATGTAAATGTGACATGAATAGGATGCATATGAGCTTTAATTACAAGGGTATTGCTGGAATCTTTCTATAAGGCATGCTTTCATAAAATAGGCCCAAAAATTGATTATATGGGGATCTAATTGAAAAGGAAAAACACGAAATTATACTTTTTGTTTGGTTGTTTGTGGAAAGACAGAGACCGAAAGAAAGAAATTTTGAATAGGCGCCTTGAGTAATGTATTACTTGTTTTCAAATTTCAACCACTTTATTTATTTTTAAATGATATGATTGTAATTTTTCATGTTATACCAGCACTGGAGCAGGCTAACATCCATCGATATGAGGGATTCTCAGTACTTGACCAAGACCCCAGACTTCACTAATGTTCCAAATCTTGAGAAATTGGTGCTTGAAGGCTGTACAAGATTGGTTGAGATTCACAAATCCATTGGATTTCTTAGGAATCTCACCTTGCTGAATATGAAAAATTGCAAATCTGTGGAGACCCTTCCACCTTCCATTAGTTTGGAATCTCTTGAGATGTTAAATCTATCTGCCTGTTCAAGGCTCAAAAAGTTTCCGGAAATTGCAGGAGAAATGGAAAACTTGTTGGAGCTTTTTCTAGATGGGACTGCCATAGAGGAGTTGCCTCCATCAGTTGATCATTTGACAAGCCTTACTTTTTTGGATTTAAGCGGGTGCAAAAACCTGTTCCATCTTCCCAATACCATTAAATATTTGACATCACTGAGAACTCTCAACCTAGCAGGTTGCTCAGAACTTGATCATGTACCTGAGAGTTTGAATTCCTTGGAATGTCTGGAGGAGCTTGATCTGAGTGGAACAGCCATAAGAGACGCATCTTTCATTGTAGGTATGAAAAATCTAACATATCTATCCTTCCGGGGATGTAAAGGTGTACCTTCAAAATCATGGAATTGCCTCTTTGATTGTTGGTGGTGTAGAAAGAGCCATGCCCCCACGAGTTTGTTGTTGCCTACTTCATTCTCAAGTTTGAGATCTTTGGAGTATATGAACTTAAGTGATTGCAATCTGATTGATGGTGCAATACCCGATGACCTTGGTAGCTTAATCTCCTTGAAACTTTTACATTTAAGTGGTAATGGTTTTGTGCACTTGCCAGAAAGCTTCTCTCACCTCCCGAAGCTTGAATATCTCAACTTGAAAAATTGTAGTAGGCTTGAATCGTTGCCTAAAAACCTTCCATTAAGTCTCCGACATGTGGATGCCGATGATTGTCCATCACTGGTCGATTTCCCTAATCAACTTAAAGTATTGACTTCTGCTGTTTCCGGAATGACTACGATCCGTTCTCGCATTTCATCCAAGAATCAAGAAGATTGTACTTCATCACCAAGATATTCATCAAAATATACAAGTGCGTGGACTACATCAACTGTTGCAGGGCGTAGTATGTTCACTTTTTCCCTGCCGGATGAGGATCAACCACAGAGACTAGTTGATGACTTATCACTGCCAAATGACGTTCTGCAAAAAGAACTTGAAGTCTCTCTCTCTCACACCTTTTATATTGCAAACACCGAGCACCTGTCTTTTCATAACTACTTATAATCCTTCTCTGTTTCACTTTGCAGCTATTGGACTATAAGTCATGTCCTATAAGGTATGGTTGTGCGCAAAAGGAAATTCCAGAATGGTTTGGCAATATAGTTACCAGCGATATCATATCAATCCGTATACCTCGAGGTTTGAAAAATCGTAAGGAGTGGATGGGTGTTGCTGTTGCTTTCTCAGTTAAGCGGCGTGGCGCTGTCTCTCACGTTGAATCAGAGAATTCTAAGTACTTCTATAAATGCAGAGTAGATACTCAGGAACTTCAAATTCAACCAATCTTCCTTGACTGGAAACATCTCAACTTTGTTACATCCAGTTCTTATGGTCTTTGTGTTTTTCATGTACCTTGTGTGCACTTTCCAAATATTTTAAATCAATCAAGCCTTATGGTGTCATATTTTGAAACCAATAATCCGGACATAGAGGTCCAGAAATGTGGGATCCGTCTACTATATGAGCAAGATGTTCCAGATTTTATCCAAATAGTAATGCAGAATTTTAGTACTGGAGGCCGCCATAACCAAATCCCTTTGGTTACCAAAAAAAATCAACCGATTATCCCTTATGATGGTTGCATTGACCTGAATGAAGTTGATAAGGCCACATCAGAATCTGGATGGTTTAATCTGGCAGATAACATTTTGAGACGGTAGAGTTTAATTTTCTGACAATTATGTGTTGGTTGCTTCATATTAGAACGTCATCATTGATATGTTGCATTGTATTCTGTACAAAGTCCTTAATTCGACCTTTTATTTTCCTTGTATGTGATTGCAGGGAGAAATTAACTTCAACTTCAGAAGAAGGCCCCATGAAGCTGCTGAGAAGGAATGTTGAGTCGGTCCTTCCAAGATACCTTCAGGTTGGCCTGTCTGTCAGTGTGTGTCTTTCTCTCTCACTCTAAACACAACTGAGCACATTAATTCTGCATTTTCCTGCAGGGACTCAAACATAAGGTTCAAGCCTATGATTTCCTTGTAAGTGGGAGCCCAGTGTGGTTCAACACAAAAGTTGGGTCGTCCGTGTCAATCAAGCTGCCTCAGAATCTGCACAAGAATAAGAAGTGGATGGGATTTGCTTTATGCACATCAATTGCACAGAACCATCCCCGTATAGTAAAGGGGAATGTTCTTGGTACCTGTCGGCTCCAAATGGGTCAATATTATATGAATCTGTCTCTAAATTTTACCTCCAAGATATCTGGTGAACATCAACTTTTGCTTCTTTACATACCGCGGGCAATGATTCCTGAACCTTTTTTGCAATTCTCACCAAGTGAAATCTGCGCATCCTTTAGTGCTGAAGGCCCTGGTGTAAAAGTTCAAATGTGTGGGTTACGCATTTTGTACCATCAAGATGTGCAAGGGTTTGTCCAAACAATCACCCAGTGCATGTTGCGGAGCTCAGAAATCTTCTTCGACCATTACAATGAAATGGTCGTTAAAGATTGGATAGAGTTGATACGGTTGCGAAGTCAACTAACTGCAGATGCCAGTAAGAGAGAATTCAGTTCCCCACCTGAATTTCAGGCTTGCCAGCCGTTTTCTGAACTTAGACATTGGGTATCTCTCTCTCTCTCTTTCAATACATACATACATATATATATATATATTTGTAACAGTTTTGATATTATTGTTTTTGTTTACAGGACTGGTCTGTTGATCATTTTGCAACCAAGTTCCCTGGAATTGAAATTCCCAAGTGGTTCTTGCAATTGGCCAAAGGTGACTCAGCAGAAATCCAACTGCCTCCAAATATGTTCAATGATGGGAATTGTTTGGGGATTGCTGTATGTGCTTATCTATCGGTTCACGAACATCCAAGTATAATTCGTGGAATTCCTGATTCAGAGTTTAATCGTGACCTGATTTGTTATCTGGAAACTGAGGTCGCTGGTTCTGGTGCCCTTCGTTTTATGTTGGATACTGACAAAGAAATGTGGCTGCATGCATGCAATTTTAGTTGGTTCATCTATATTCCATGTGCTCTATTTCCTGATTCATGGAATCAATGCAATCAAGTTAAGGCAACTTTTGGGTCCGACAGTGCAGGCTTAGGAGTGCTTAATTGTGCCCTTCGTCCAGTATATAAAGAGGATGTGGAAGATCTTGTACAAACCTTGACTCGCTGCCAGTTATCTGCCAAGTGCGACCACTGTGACCGAGCAAAACGGGGTAATCAAGATATGTAGTATAAGACAGCATCTTAGCATCAAATGGAAAAGTAACATGTAAGTAGCCTTTAGTCTTTCTTGTGGGATTATCTTTAATTTCTTTGCTAGTGCATTTTTGCTTGTATGAATCATGATATATATCCGTTTGCTAAAACAAGCAGGCCTCGTTTGGTGGGTGGGATTAGATTGGATTGGATAACTCATCTTATTCTATGTATCTTGAATGTAAAAAATGATGTGTTTTCATTCTAAGGGGATTAGAAGGGAGTATATATAGAAGAAAACTTATCTAATCCAATCCCTTCAAAATAGTAGGATTAGAAGAAGTAAGTTTCCTTCTATTTCTAATCCCATCTAATCCTCTTAGGATGAAAACACATCTAATTTTATTTTTCGATACATTGAATCTGACGAGTTATCAAGTCCCACCTAATCACACCCACCAAATGTAGATATATGGTACTGATCATAAAGTCATTGAATTCATTGGCAGAAGTATCATTGCAAAGATGCGCAGGAGAGGAAAGGAAGAGGACATGTTTGAAGTTTTACCAACTTCTGAAGATGAGATTGTATGCAAGGAGAAGGAATTTGAAGTTGAGACTTGAGAGGCATAATTGCAAGAGCTATGGCAGGGCCAAGGTGGAGTTCATCCAGGAAGGAGCTCATAATAAAATGCAGCCCTGATCAAGATTTCTCAATGTAATGGAATTTTACTCTTTAAAAACTAAAAATCTTTGGAGTTCAATCCAAATTTGATTGAATATGTACTGTAATTTTCTAACTTTGTGTACACCAATTAGCCTGGCTGGCTTCGGTCCCGTGGTAGTTGTCCCAATTTGGTTAGAGGAGTTATGAGTTTGATGCTTAATTGGGACTGGCCCATCGTGGATCTGTGGTTGTGCAACTGTGTATGTCGAGCTTCTACATTTTCCGTCACTGCATTTACATGCAATTTGATCATTGCATCAAACTAAAACTCTGTTTCATTTAATAGTATAACAAGATATGTTGATTTAGAAATTTTGTAGAAAAGAAAGGACTGAGAGGGCTGAGAGGCGTGTGATTTTAACTAGAAAATAGGGAGGGAGCCATGCTAGCTCAATTAGGTTTTGAAATCTCAAAAAACCCATTTAATACTCTTTAGTTTTAGCCCCTTTGTCCAATCACTAGTAAACACGTGGCACCCAAGGGAAAAGAGGGCTAACGTATCTAGGTTAGCATGCCACATCAGAATGATCAGTGCCATAACTACCCAAGGCCGGGCCTGTAGGGCATGACCTTATTCCCCGTAGGGGTTGGTACAATCGTCCGTGAACTTTTTGCCGATTGCAATATCAGGGTCTGCACAAAAATACTCGAAGGGCAAAGGTACATGAATAGTTAGGGGCGTGGATATTCCCAACCTCGGACTCGAGTATTGTCTGCCTGAGATTCCATATGAGTTGGTGGCGATGCGATAGAAGGTCACATCACCTACATGCTTCAGATCACCCCTCCACATAATCAGCAAAAGGTGTGGAGTTCTATGGAGGAAAGGGCTTATGTCATGCCTAGAAGTGAATAGTGCCCTAGCCATAACCTAACCACCTTACTTGCACCCAAATCGAGAGAAATTTGTCCCTTATAGAGGTCTCTATAAAAGGAAACCTCATTTCCATCATTCAGGGTCGACATTAACTTTACAATCAGAAGATGATAAGGTGGCCTACCCCAGCTTCCCTCCCACTCTCCTCTTGTTTACTTGTGTGCAAATCTGCCCAATCCAACTAGGTCATTTGGGACTCATTGCCCTCGTGGTTGACCTTAAACTTCCAGCTCATCAACATCATTGATTAACTTAATTTTTCAATCAAGAAAGTGTGTTGTGTTAATTCGTATAATCACCGAATAACAATCCACTAATTTTTAAAAGTAAAATATTTACCCTTTTTTTAAAAAAAAAAACCATAAAATATTCACTCATTCCTCCATTGAAATTTCTATCTTCACGTTTCGAAAAGATTTCAAAATTTCTACTTTTCCCGAAATGGTTCCGCATCTGTTTCATATATGTTTCCATTTACTTAATAGAGTTTCGGTGCTTCGTAGCTCGTCTTCACCCAAAACCGCGGGATTGGTGACTTGCAAGACAATGCCAGCCATCCTAGACCAACAAATAAAAGAAGCGGAATTGATGCCGACCAACTGTTTGTCGAAATTCCTGTGGCTCCATAACGTACAAGTTGGGCAAGCTGAAAAGAATTTATAAAATATAAATCTTTCAGTTTAGTATCGAAGTCTTTGCTTTGGCATCTCTGTGAGCAAAGTCTTTGAGTCTTTGCTTCTTCTTCTCCTTTAGCCAACAACAGTTCTGTAACCATCCAACTCTCTTTCAATGATCACCCAAGAAGATACTTCCTCAGAAGCGGAATTGATGCCGACCAACTGTTTGTTGAAATTCCTGTGGCTCCATAACGTACAAGTTGGGCAAGCTGAAAAGAATGTATAAAATATAAATCTTTCAGTTTAGTATCGAAGTCTTTGCTTTGGCATCTCTGTGACCAAAGGTCTTTTGAGTCTTTGCTTCTTCTTCTCCTTTAGCCAACAACAGATCTGTAACCATCCAACTCTCTTTCAATGATCACCCAAGAAGATACTTCGTCTTCTTCGTCTTCTTCATCTTCTTCTTCTGGTCCTCCAACCCATCTATGGACGTACGACGTGTTCCTCAGTTTCAGAGGCACAGACACCCGCACAAATTTCACAGACCATCTCTACGCTGCTTTGATTCGGACAGGAATTATCACATTCCGGGACGATGAGAAGCTCGACAAGGGAAAATCCATCTCGGAGCTCTTCACAGCAATTGCAGAATCAAGGTACGTAATTGCCGTTATTTCCAGTAATTACGCGGAATCGACATGGTGTTTGGAAGAGCTTGCGAAGGCTGTTGAATGTATGAAAATGATGGGACTCACAATTCTCCCAATTTTCTATCACGTGCATCCATCTGTGGTGCGAAAGCAAACTGGGAATTTCGAGAAAGCATTTTCTAAGCATGAAGAAACATTCAAGGACAATTTGGAAAAGGTGCAGAGGTGGAGAGATGCACTTTTTGAAGTAGCCAGTCTCTCTGGACGCCATTTGGAAGATGGGTACGCCTAATTCACACTATTTACTCATATTTAGAAATTTTTGCAAAGCATGGATGAAAATGGTTATTTATTAGTCTTTGATTCTGCAATATTGTTGCTGCCTGACTTACACATGAGATGTTTATTTAGTATGATTCGTTGTAATTTTCTGCAGATCTGAATCAGAACTTATTCAAACTATTGTTAGAAAGATTTTCACTGAAACAAACCAGACAATTTCAAGTGCATTCACAGATTTAGTTGGGATGGATTCTCGGGTAAAAGAAATGCTTTCCTGCTTAGAGATTGGGTTGAAGACGGTACGAATGGTAGGGATTTGGGGAATGGGGGGAATTGGTAAGACAACTATTGCCAATGTAGTTTGTGAAAGGATACGAGCTCAGTTTGATGGTTACAGCTTTCTTGGTGATGTTAGAGATGTCACTGAAAAACAAGGTCTCGTTTACTTGCAAAAGAAACTTCTTTCTGATATCTTACTGGAAAGTAATGTAACCATACACAACACTGATGAAGGAATCCGTATAATAAGGCGAAGACTATGTACTAAAAGGGTTCTGATCATTGTTGATGATGTGGACCAATTAGATCAACTGAGGGCATTGTGTGCCCATAATTGTTTTGGTCCAGGGAGTAGAATCATAGTAACCTCAAGGGATAAACGGGTGCTACTCGAACATGGAGTGGATGAAATATATCAGGTGAAGGCATTGACTAACAGTGAAGCTCTTCAGCTCTTTAATTGGAAATCCTTCAGGAATGATGACCAGGTTATAGAAGATTATCTTGAGCTATCAAAGGATTTTGTAACATATGCTAATGGCCTCCCATTGGCCATTGAAGTTTTGGGTTCCACCCTCATTGGTAGAAGTGTAGAAGAATGGTTAAGTTTATTCTCTAGACTCGAAGAAAAACCTGACGAAAGAATTATGAATGTGCTTAAAGTAAGTTATGATGGATTACAGGGAATAGAACAGAAAATATTTTTGGACATTGCATGTTTCTTTAAGGGAGAGGACATAGATCGTGTAACAAGAATACTAGAAAGTCGTCATGGCCACAGTCCAATCATTCATATTAAAGTTCTCACGGAAAAATGTCTTCTAACTACATTTGGAGGGAGGTTTTGGATGCATAATTTGCTACAAGAATTGGGTTGGGAAATTGTTCGTCGAGAACATCCTGAGGCAGGAAAACGAAGCAGGCTGTGGCTTCCCAATGATATCAGTCGTGTGCTTGTAAATAATATGGTAAGAAATTAGTAGAAATACGGAGTTACAGATTGTCAAACTTACAACCAGCGAAACTGTATTTTTATTTTTCTCTATCATGTGCTACAGCTAATTCTTTGTTTTTGTTTATTAGGTGACTGCGGTTCAAGGTATATTCCTGAATTCCCAAAATGCGGAGGCGATTAACTTGAGTGTTAATGATCCTTTTTCAGGGATGAAAAATCTAAGATTTCTCAAGATTTGGAACGGGAACTTTTCTGGAAATATTAAATATCTTTCTAATGAGTTAGCACTTTTGGAATGGCATGATTGTCCTTTAAACTCTTTGCCTCGAGGATTTGAATCAGATAAACTTGTTGAACTCAAGATGCATTCAAGTCACATCAAACAACTATGGACGGGGATAAAGGTAAGATCACAATTAATCTTATGCATGCGTATTGGTGAATAATTTGAATTGTGAGTATCTTGAGATTTTAGTCCCTGGTCTATAACACATCTATTAAGAAAAGCAGTGGCCTTGTTTAATATAATTTAAGGTCGGTAAAGACTTTTCAGTCTGTCTAGTGCTGAAACATCCATTCATGTATGTTAAAATTAAAAACAATGTCACCCTCTTGCCAAAATAATACCAGTCATCTAATAAAAACAGAAAAAAATATTATTAGATAATGGATCTAACTTAATAGAATGTATTAGTTTCCTACCATTGTTTTTCTTGGAAATCAGCTGATTATTTTTCAATGATACCAGTGTTGGAGCAAGCTAAGATTCATTGATATGAGTAATTCCCAGTATTTGACCAAGACTCCAGACTTTACTAAGGTTCCGAATCTTGAGGTTTTGGTGCTTCAAGGCTGTACAAAATTGGTTGAGGTTCACCCATCCATTGGAGGTCTCAACAAACTTGTTTTGTTGAGTATGAAAAACTGCAAATCTGTAGAGAACCTTCCACCTTTCAAAAGTTTGGAATCTCTTAAAACTTTTATTGTGTCTGCTTGTTCAAGACTCAAGAAGTTTCCCAAAGTTGAAGGAAATATGGAAAGCTTGTTGGAGGTTTATTTAGATGGGACCGCTATTGAGGAATTGCCTGCATCAATTCAACATTTGACCGGTCTTACATTGTTGAACTTAAGAGACTGCAAAAACCTTTTATCTCTTCCGAGTACCATTCAATGTTTGACATCTCTGAGAAGCCTCATTCTAGCTGGTTGCTCAAAATTTGATGAGATACCTGAGGATCTGAATAGTATGGAATGTCTAGAGGAGCTTGATATAAGTGGAACTCTTGTAAGGGATTCATCATTCACTGTAGGTATGACAAATCTAAAATATCTATCCTTCCGAGGATGTAGAAGTCTACCTTCAAAATCATGGAACTCGCTCTTTAATTGTTGGTGTTGCAGAAAGAGCCATGTCCCCACAAGTCTGTTGTTGCCTACTTCATTCTCAAGTTTAACTTCTTTGACAGAGCTAGACCTAAGTTATTGCAATCTGAACGATGGAGCAATTCCCAATGATTTTGGTGGTTTATTGTCCCTAACAAAATTAAATTTAAGTGGTAATAACTTTGTTCAGTTACCAGAATGCATCTCTCAACTCTCCAAGCTTGAATCTCTCAACTTGAGCAATTGTAGAAGGCTTCAATCACTTCCTATGTTACCATCGACTGTACAATATGTGAATGCAAAAGAATGTATTTCACTGATGGATTTCCCAAATCAGTTCAATTTATGGACTTCAAGCTTCTCAGGAATGACTACTAGTGTCAGTTCCCTCAATTCCTCCGAGGATGAATATTGTACATCAGTGCCAAGACATGTCTCAAGAACATACACTTCTGCAGGATTTGGCATGACTACTTTCAGTATACCATCTGAGCATCAGGAATGGAAACCTTGTGTTGATCCATTGATGCCAATTCAACTGTTTCAAAAAGATCTTGAGGTCTCTCTCTCTCTCTCTCTCTCTCTCCCCCCCTCCCTCTTCCTCTCCTCTCTCTCTCATCTAATACTTTTCTGTTTTGCATCACAGTTATTGGATTGGAGGTCATATTCCATTTGCTCCATTTCTGCTCAAAATGAAATTCCAGAGTGGTTCAGCAATATAGTTACTGGTGGTTCCCTAGGAATATTGATTCCTCTACATTTGAAAGATGATAAGAAGTGGATGGGTGTTGCTGCTGTTTTCTTAGTCAAGGGACATCCTGCTGTTTGCGACAGTGAATTATATTCACAAACTGTTGACTACTTATGTAAATTCATGTTGCAAACTCGTGAGTTTCAATTGGAACCCTATCTCCTCGACTGGAAAGGAAGTCGCAACTTCGTTAGATCTGGTTCTGATCATCTTCTTTGTTTTTTCTATATATCTCATATGCGCTTTCCAAAGATGTTAAATGAATCAAGTTCATTGTGCACTTCATTGGAAACCAAGAATCCGCGCATGGAGATTCAGAAATGTGGGACTCGTGTGGTTTATGAGCAAGATGTTGCTGGGTTTATCCAGACATACCTGCAGTGTTTTGGGGGAGGCCAACATCAAATTAGTCTACAGGAAGTTGATGAAGTTACCTTTGACTCTGGGTGGTTTAACCTAGTGCACTGTACAATTTGAGAGGTAGAATTTAATTTTCTTAGAACTATATTCAGTGTGTTTTCTAAGATACATCATCATCATTGATGTGAGTTGCTCTTTTTTTTTCATTGTTGATATATTAATATATAGGGAGAAGTTCATTCCTACACATGAAGAATGCTCCATACTTCTGCTGTGAAGGATCATTGAGTCGGGTTTTCTAAGATACCTGAGGTCGGTCTCTCACGCTCTCTCCCTCGGTGAGTACTGGCTGCCTTCCTAATGGAGACAATGTAATTGATGTTGGTTAGATATGCTGTTCTGCTGAAGTAGTGTTTGCTTCATTATTTGGTAGCAGAATGTTATTTGCTTTCATACTCGATTGAGTTTTGATTTGGTTATTCTCTTAATTAATGTTTATTCATTGAGTGCAACTGCTACCATGCCTACCATTCCAAATGCTCTGCATTGTTTTTGTACTGATGTTGGCAATTTTTCCATTCAGCAAATAAAGAATCATGTGCTTTACTCCTCTTGGTTTTATGTTTAGGACATGTTTGATAATAAATTTGGAGTTACCATTCTGTTTTTGATTTTCAGTTTTCATTTTTTCTGCATAAGAGATTAGAAAACGAGGGATGAAAAAGGATAGAGGAAGAATAAAATAGTGGACAAAATGATAACTAAAAATTAAAAACCAACAATCAAATTTATTTTTTTGTGAGTTTTAGTATTTGGTTTTATTTTTTTATTTTTAAATTCTTCCTTCTTTCTGTGTTCATTTTTGTACTGGGTTGCTTCTACTTCCATGCACAAAAAGTGAACATTAGAACAGAAAAATGGAGTGGTTAATCAAACTTATATGCATTTCTTGTTTTTTTAGAACAGAAAATATTCCCTGTGAACTTAATCAGGCCGTAGAACTTTTACAGATCGTGCTATTGACCATGATGTTCACAATTGAGTTATTGATGGACCTAGTGTCTATTCATGTACTATCGTTGATGTTTTAGAATAAAATATGTCTTCTAACACTAAAAAATAAATAAATACAAGAAAAAGAAAAAGTTACCCACGGAATTGTACCTATGGCCCGTATAATTTTTACAAATCATGCTATTGACTCTGAAGTTCACGATTGGATTATTGATGGACCTAGTGTCTATTCATGTATATTTTAGAATAAAATATGTCTTCTAACACAAAAAAAAAACAGAAAAATGAAAAAGAAAAAATTACCCACGGAACTGTACCGATGGCCCACTCCAGACTGGGCCTCAGTCTGTAAAATAAATTAGGGCCTATAAATTAAGACTTAAATCTCTTCCTATTTTTCTGTCGAAAGACTCAAATCTCTTCCCGCCCAATCTCAAAAGGAAGCACTCTAGCGAGAGATGTTAGGCTCATGTGCCATCTCTGGCAGAGCCTTGAATCGAGCCCTCAACTTACAAATGATTCATGAATAGTCTTCTCGGTGAAGCTCGGGCTCTCGCCACGCGCCGCCAAGTCAAGGAAGCATTCTTCGACATCCTTCAACCACCACCTCGCTGCAACCAAACCTACGCCACGACCAAACCCACCATGAAATTGAAGGCCTTTCTTTGCACCATTTACAATTCTCGTGGTTGCCTACTATTCCATCAACCGACCTGAAATCCCCTTGCCACGAACCACGTTACCAGTTTTATATTTTGTGGAACCCAAGGTGTCAACCAATTGGTCGACGAAATGTGTAGGAAAAACATTGTTTATGGGAGGAGGACCACTTTCTAATAAAATATAGAGAGTTGGGTGAAGATGCTTGCTTATCTTTTTCAGAACAACAGTTGACTAAAATTTCCAGAAATTGCTATGACCTTGCTTGGCCCTACTAGCCTTATATGAAGAACCCTAATGCAAGATTTACTAAACCCAATTGTCAGATTTTGCATTCGGATTTTTTGTACTTGTCATAAATAAAGGGAACCAGAGCCATAGATAACCTTCCACTCTTCAAGTTCAATGATCCCTCAAACCCAAACAGATACTCCTTTTTCTTGTTCGAACCCTCTGTGGCCATATGAGGTCTTCCTCAGCTTTAGAGGCGAAGACACCCGTTCAAATTTCACTGACCATCTCTATGCTGCTTTGAATCGGAAAGGAATTATCACATTTAGAGATGACGAAAATATGGAGATGGGAAAATCCGTCTCTGAGCTCTTCACAGCTATTGAAGGATCGAGGTATGTGATTGCCGTGCTTTCAAGCAATTACGCAGATTCAACATGGTGCTTGGATGAACTTGCAAAGGCTGTAGAATGCAAGAAACTGATGGGGCAGACAATAGTCCCCATTTTCTATCATGTGCATCCTTCTGAGGTACGAGAACAAACAGGGAGTTTCGAGAAAGCCTTCTCAGAGCATCAAGTAACCTTTAAGGACAATATAGAAAAGGTGCAAAGGTGGAGAGCTGCACTTGTTGAAGTATCTCATCTCTCTGGATGGCATTTGGTTGACGGGTAAACTTACTGTTAGCAATTATTAATTACTCCTTCTATCCTTGATTAGTTATTGAACTCATGTTACTACTTTCATGGTTTAACATACAAGGACAGTTTAAAATGGACAACTTAATCTAAAATTGACAAGGAAGGACAAAATGTCCAACAAACAGCCAGAAACACCCATATCCACCAAATTTAAAATCCAATACCTAGACAAAAAAAAATATGAGGTTGATCACTTATGGTTATGGTTTATAGTTTAGCTTGTAAGTGCCGCAGACTTAAAAGCTAATCTATAAGCTCTCCCACGACCACGCTTATCCAAACACCCCTACCCTTCCCCTTCCCCAAAGCTTTCTAAAGCTCTAAATCCTAAACCCTTAAACTCTAGGTAGCACTCTTTATTCCGCTAATGGCAGAGAAGTAAAATCACAATTCTAAAAAATGGGGTTGTCCTTGATTTGTAAGAAAAAGTTGATTATCCTTCCATGTAAGTTTGGTTATAATTGTGTCCTAAATTGTAGCTTTCTCTTTTGTTTCACCAGTCAATAGAAAGAAAAGAAGAACAACATACAACCTAAAACATTAGATTAGCTTTGGCCCTTGCATTGCTGGTGCTGGCCGACTTAACCATATATGCATGAGATGATATTTAGTTACTATGTTTTACAGATATGAATCAGAACTTGTTCGAACTGTGGTCGGACAGATTTTCACTGAATTAAATCAAACCATCCCAAGTGCATTTACAGATTTAGTTGGAATGGATTCTCGTGTAGAAGAAATGCTTTCCTACTTAGAGATAGGGTTGAACAAGGTAAGCATGATAGGGATTTGGGGGATGGGAGGAATGGGTAAGACAACAGTTGCCCAAGTAGTTTATGAAAAGATACATGCTCAGTTTGAAGCTTACAGCTTTCTTGCTAATATTAGAGAGGTAACTGAAAAGCAAGGTCTAGTTCAATTACAAAAGCAACTTCTTTCAGATGTCTTGTTGGAAAAAAATGTAGACATCCATAATCTGGAGATGGGAGTGAGGATATTAAGCCAAAGGTTACATACTAAAAGGGTTCTTATCATTCTTGATGATGTGGGTCATGTAAAACAACTGAAAGCACTCTGTGGTCATAAGACGTGGTTTGGTTTAGGGAGTAGAATCATAATAACAGCAAGGGATGAACATACCCTGCTCGAACATGAAGTGGATGAAATATGTCAGGTTAAGGCATTGGATAAGGATGAAGCTCTTCAGCTCTTTAGCCAGAAATCCTTTAAGAGAGACCTGCATCTGGTCGGAGAAGATTTTCTCGAGCTATCCAAGAAATTTATAACATATGCTAAGGGCCTCCCATTAGTTATTCAAGTTTTGGGGTCGTCCCTCTGTCGTAGAAGCATAGAAGAATGGTTAAGCACATTGGATAAACTAAAAGAAAATCCTGACAAAACAATTATTAATGTGCTTAAAGTAAGTTATGATGGATTGCAGGAAGTAGAAAAGAAATTATTTTTGGACATGGCATGTTTCTTCAAAGGGTGGGACAGACATCAGATAACAAGAATACTGGAAAGTAGTTATGGCTACTATCCAGTCATTGATATAAAAGTTCTCATGGAAAAATGTCTTGTAACCCCAGTTGGAAGACAATTGTGGATGCATGATATGATACAGGAATTGGGTTGGGAAATTGTTCGTCGAGATAGTCCTGAAGAGGTGGGCAAACGTAGCAGGTTGTGGATTCCCGGTGAGATCATCAATGTGCTTGCAAATAATAAGGTAAGAAGTTAGTAGAAATACAAATTCAATTCGTATATTGTGAAAACTAATTCAATTATAGTCTTTGTATTTTCTTTTGCTTACCTTAATTGTGCTACAACTAATTCTTAATTTCTTCTTCCTGATCACTAGGGAACAACTGCGGTCCAGAGTATATCACTGAACTTGCCAAAAGAAGAGGAGATTAGCATGAAGGTTAATGATCCTTTTTTGAAGATGGAGAAGCTAAGATTGCTTAAAATTCAAAATGGTGGTGTTTCAGGAAACATCAACTATCTTTCTAATGAGTTAGCACTATTGGAATGGCATGATTGTCCTTTAAATTATTTGCCATCAAAATTTCAGTCGGAGAAGCTTGTCCAACTCGACATGCATTCGAGTCGCATCAAACAATTATGGATGGGGGAAAAGGTGAGATCAAAAGTAAACTTATTATTAATTTTTAAACCAAAAAATCTTTTGTTTAGGAGCGCCTAAGAGTAATTTATTAGTCATTTTCAACTGATTATTTATTTTTCTATTAAATGATTTTGAAATTATACCAGCAATGGGGCAGGCTAACGTTCATTGATATGAGGGATTCCCAGTACTTGACCAAGACTCCAGATTTCACTAAGGTTCCAAATCTTGAGAAGTTGGTGCTTGAAGGCTGTACAAGATTGGTTGAGGTTCACACATCCATTGGATTTCTCAAAAGTCTTATCCTTCTGAATATGAAGAATTGCAAATCGGTGGAGACTCTTCCACCTTCTATTAGTTTGAAATCTCTGGAAAAGTTGAATCTCTCAGCCTGTTCAAGTCTCAAAAAGTTTCCGGAAATTAAGGATGATATGACAAGCTTGTTGGAGCTTCATCTAGATGGGACTGCCATAGAGGAACTACCTCCATCAATTGGTTGCTTGAGCGGTCTTACTTTGTTGAATTTAAGAGAGTGCAAAAACCTTTTCCTTCTTCCCGCTACTATTACATGTTTGACATCTTTAAGAAGTCTCATTCTAGCAGGTTGCTCAGAAGTTGATGAAATACCTGAGAATTTGAATTCTTTGGAACGTCTGGAGGTGCTTGATTTGAGTGGAACAGCCATTAGGAAATCATCATTCATTGTCGGTATGAAGAATCTAAGATATCTATCCTTACGGGGATGTAAAGATGTGCCTTATTCAAAATCATGGCATTCGCTACTCTTTAATTGTTGGTGGTGTACAAAGAGAAATGTTCGAAGTCCCGCCTGCAGGAGTTTGTTGTTGCCTACTTCACTCTCAAGTTTAACATCTTTAATAGAGCTAGACTTAAGTGATTGCAATCTGGTGGATGGTGTAATTCCTGATGACCTTGGCAGCTTATTTTCCTTGGAAAAGTTAAACTTAAGTAGTAATAATTTTGTGCACTTACCGGAAAGCATCTCTCAGCTTTCCAAGCTTGAAGATCTCAACTTGAGCAATTGTTGTAGGCTTCAATCGTTGCCCAAGAAGCTTCCATTAAGTCTCCGATGTGTGGATGCAGATGATTGTGCATCACTGGTGGATTTCCCAAACAAAATTAAAGTATGGACTTCTGGTGTTTCCGGATTGACGACTGTCAGTACCCTCATTTCATCCAACAATAAACAACATAAGCGGTCTACTGATTCAGTAACGAGTTTTGTTCCAAGTTTGGGAAGCTCGGCAATGGTCAATTACGGTGACTTCTCAGTGCCAGTTCAAGTGTTTCACAAAGACTGTGAAGTCAGTCTCCCTCCCTCTCTCTCTCTCTCTCCCTTATTTATATTTGTGTATTTAATTAATTTTGATATTCTAATATTGATCTTTTCTGTGTTTCGTTACAGCTATTTAACTATAGATCAAGTTCCTTTAAGTCTTTTTGTCATGAAAATGAAATTCCAGAGTGGTTCGGTTCGACAGTTACTAGGGATGAGAAGATAACAATCTTGATACCGCCAGAGTTGAAAGATAATGGGAAGTGGATGGGGGTTGCAGCCTGTGCTGTTTTTTCAGTCAAGCGTGCTGTCTCCGGCCAAATTGACTATTCAGATTTTGAAGCTTCTTACTTCTATCAATGCATCTTCGAAACTCATGAATTTGAATTGGAACCCTTTCTCATTGACTCAAAACGACCATTTGTCAATGACACAGAAATTTCTGATTATCATTTACAATGTGTTTTTTACAAGTCTTGCGAGGCTTTTCCAGCAATGCTAAATGAATCAAGTGTGATGACGGCTGCATTCGAAACCGGCAACCCATACATGGAGGTGAAGAAATGTGGGATTCGTCTACTATATGAGGAAGATGTTCCAGGATTTATCCAAGCATTGAAGCAGTTGTTTGCTGCAGGCCGCAAACATCAAATGCATACTCATGACTGCTTCCATCTAAAATTAGCTGATACAGCAACATACGAAGCTGGATGGCTTAGTCTACAAGCAGAACATAAGAATTTTGGGTGGTACGTAGTATTTCAATTTTTAATTAATAACTATATCAATATAGTTATATATATATATATATATTATAAGTTTCCTTTTATCATCATTTGATCATTGAATGTGTTTGGTATGCATATCTGAATATATACAGGGAGAAACTTCCGACTTGCAAAGAAGGCTCCAATATTATGCTGAGAAGGAATGTTGAGTCAGTTCTTCCAAGATACCTTGAGGTCGGTCTGTCTCTCTGTCTTTTCCTGAAATTAAACGTACACTTCAATTACGAATGAATTAATTAATTACTTGATGCATGATTGTTTTCGTGCTGCAGCGACTAAACCATAAGGATCTACCCTTTGCTTTTTTTATAAGTGGAAGTCCAGTGTGGTTGCACCCTTGTGTTGGATCCTCAACGACAATCGAGGTGCCTGAGAATCTACACAGGAGTAAGAAGTGGATGGGATTCGTTATATCTGGATCAGTTGCAATGGACCGCCGTCAAAATTATCATGCTATATTTCGAATTCAAAGGGGTAAATATCATAAGGATCTGACCATGAAACTTAGGTCCGTGTTATTTGCTCCAAATGGACTTCTGGTTATTTACCTACCACGGGCAAGCTTGCCCAAATGGTTAGTTGAAACATCATCATCAAGACTAATTGGTGCTGCCATTACAACTGATAACCCTGGTGTAAAGGTTCAACTCTGCGGCCTCCGTACTATGTACCAGCAAGATCTGCAAGGCTTTGTCCAAGCAATCACCCACTGCATATTACGAAGCTCACCTGCTGATATGGAATTTATTAATAGATATTTGGTACAAGAATGGATAAATTTGATAACATTAGTTCAAAGTCGTCAACTAACTGAAGAAAGAGAAGCGGTCACTACACGAGGACCAGGACGAGAATGTAACTGCCGCCTCTTCGCTCAGAATAACAGACACCGGGTCTCTCTCGCGATCTCATTTAATCTCTTGATTCCATTCAATATATAATGTATATATCTTTGATCATGACTAGTTTGATTTGCATATGTGCAGGATTGGTCTGTGGATTGGTTTACAAGTAAGTTCCTTGGAAGTGGAATTGAAATTGCTGATCGGTGGTTCACACGCTGGGATACAGGCGACTCTTCACTAATCCCAGTGCCACCAAATTTGTTTGACAATGGTAATTGGCTGGGCGTTGCTGTATGTGTTTCTTTATCAATCCAAGAGCATCCCAACATCCTTGATGAAATTCCAGAATCGGGGTTAAGTCGTGTGCTTTTTGTTGATTTACAAGCCAACATTGCTTCAGCAATCAGGTTCCGTGGCACAGAGCATATATCCAAAGACATGTGGCTGCAATTGCAAGCATGTGATTTTGCTTGGTTTGTGTATATACCGCGTGCTCAATTTTCTTCTTCTTTGAATCAGTGCTTTGTATTCAGGGCAACTTTTAGCTGCAGTACCCTTGGTGTGGGGATACACAAGTGTGCCCTTCGTCTGGTATTTAAGGACGACTTGGAAGATGTTGCACATATGTTGACACTCTCTGAAAAAAACCATGGCTGTCATCTGCATGACAAAGATGGTAATCAAAATATACTGCAAGTGCAAGCCTAGACACCTTGAAAGATTAGTTGTAAGTAGCCTTTAATCTTTTATCACTTTTTTATTTCAATTTTGTTATTTGTTGGGCTATTGATACTGCAATAAAACTTTTCTGATGAGCATACATTTCGTTTTTGCTAGCTTCAGCTGCAGAATGATCAAATTGTGCTATGTTGGTAAGCATTAGCTGCTCCCTGCAGGATAATCAAACTATAATAAGATTTGATTTGGTTAGATTTCATTACTGGGTTTGGTTTCTTTGTTCTGGTTGTTTCTTGATCGATAAGTTTTTCAATTTCTTGTCCCATTTTGATTGATATTAGGATTTCAATGCCTATATAAAGGTACAACTTATCAGTCTTGTTAAATGTACCATATGATGTGCTTTTTATTCCTAATGTACTACGTGAACGAGAATACAGTATCATGATTTTCTGATATTTTTTATCACTTGTACATAAAAATTACAACGTTCAAATCTTATAGATAACAATGATATAACTATGATGACGCGTTAGCTAAGATGAGACATCGCGCGAATATGGATCATAGATGGTGGAGGTCTATTCCCTCAGAAGCGTTAGTTCCTTGGAATTTTGATCTCTTTGGATGTGATTGTCCTAGGAGCTTTCTCGGTTTTAAGTTCTTTTCCTTGTAAAAAAAAATGTTTTAATTGCCCTTATAAATTTTGTAATATTACTGTCACATCAGTACTTTTAATGACATTAGTAATTGAGACTGACAAATGGTGCAACGGAGATAACGGAATGCCTGTTCTTGGTGCAAAGTGAGACAAATTTCAGTTCTGAGTGTATTTTGAGACTCGCTGATTTGTTCTGGATGCGTTTTAAGTAATAAGCCAAAAAACTTTTAAAGCTAGCGTTCGGTGTATCTTTTGGTTCCTAATCTCAAAGGTGTAGTGTACCAACTAGCAAGGTTTTACGCCCATGTGCCCGTTCGAAAAAATGGATAACCGCATTTGTATATCACTTGTAAATCATATTTCTAAATCACATACTAATACAAGTAGAATCCATCAATATAAATAGAATTTACCTATTAATACAAGTAAAATTCACTAACACAAATAAAATTCGCATGTATTCGTATATAAATTACCAATGTAATGTGGTGACCTCGCATTTTCCGAAAAAATAATAATAAATATTGAAAAAGAAGGTCAATTTTCTTGGAGTCCAGTCAACAAATTGAGACCCTAAAACTCAACTGCTCCCTGATCTAACAGGGGATCAGCAGAAGCCCTACTGATCACTGATGTTACGCTCATGTCCTCGAGCTTGTCGCGTCTCTCACGGAACCATTAGCTCTGTCAGCCCTCACGTCCATCCCTCTGCACCTTCAACTTCAAGCTTCAACTTGCAGACGAATAATCAGCTGGATGAAGTGCGGGTTCTCGCCACGCGCGGCAAAGTCAAGGAAGCACTCTCACTCTTCTACTCTACTCTCCAACTCCAACCACCACCTCACTCTCACTGCCACCAAACCTACGCCGCTCTCTTCCATGCATGTGCTCGCCACCACCGCCTCCACGAAGGCCTTTCTCTGCACCAATATTACATGGATGCCCAAAACCCAGTCACCCCACCTGACCTCTTTGTCACCAACCATCTTGTAAATATGTATGCTAAATTTGGGTACTTAGACTACGCCAACCAACTGTTTGATGAAATGCCCAGGAGAAACCTTGTCTCTTGGACAGCTCTCATTTCAGGGTACGGACAATGTGGGCAAGTTCAAAATTGTTTCCGTTTATTTTCTCGCATGTTGGTGGACTACCGACCCAATGAGTTTGCCTTTGTCAGCGTACTCAGTTCGTGTGCAGATAGTACTGATGGCGGATATGGATATGGCCTACAGGTACATGCACTTGCTTTGAAAATGGCTTTGGATGCTTATGTTTACGTTGCAAATGCTCTTATTACTATGTATAGCAAGATTTGTAATTATGGAGATGATGTTTATGATGTTAGTAAAGACGAGGCGTGGAGTGTGTTTAAGAACATGGAGTTTCGGAATTCTATATCTTGGAATTCGATGATTGCAGGGTTTCAGTGTCGTGGACTTGGAGCTCAAGCTATTCATCTGTTTATACAAATGTACGTTGAAGAAAATGGGTTTGATCGTGCCACATTTCTCAGCGTCCTTTCTTCCTTGTGCAGAAGCAATGGCTTAGACGATAATGTGGTGACTAAGTTTTGTTTTCAATTGCACTGTCTCACTGTCAAAACCGGGTTTATATTACAAATTGAAGTGTCCACTGCATTAGTTAAAGCATACTCAGATCTTGGAGGAGATATTGCCGACTGTTACAGGCTCTTCTTGGAAACTAGTGGTCATCGGGATATTGTTGCGTGGACTGGTATCATAACTACTTTCTCAGAGCGAGAACCTGAAGAAGCACTCTTCCTCTTTCGTCAATTGCGTCGGGAGAACTTAGTTCCTGACAGGTATACTTTCTCAGTTGTATTAAAAGCTTATGCAAGTCTTGCAACCGAGCGATATGCCTTGGCAGTTCATTCACAAGTGATCAAAGCAGGGTTTGAGGGTGACACGGTCTCTGCAAATGCTTTTATCCATGCCTATGCTAGATGTGGCTCCATTTCCTTGTCTAAGCAAGTGTTTGATGGAATTGAATTTCGTGATGTCGTTTCATGGAACACAATGATTAAAGCTTATGCCTTGTATGGACAAGCTACAGAGGCATTACAGCTCTTCTCGCAGATGGATATCCAACCCGATTCTACCACATTTGTTTCTCTCCTCTGTGCTTGTAGCCATGCTGGACTCGTAGAAGAAGGAACACGAATCTTCGATTCCATGCTTGAGAGACATGGTATTGTACCTCAGATTGATCATTACGCCTGCATGGTTGATATTCTTGGTCGAGCTGGGCAAATTTCCGAAGCTGAGGAGCTTGTAAGTAGAATGCCAATGAAGCCTGATTCTGTCGTCTGGAGCGCACTCCTTGGATCATGTAGGAAGCATGGAAAGACACAGTTGGCCAAGTTAGCAGCAGATAGATTAAAGGAGCTTGCACCAGGGGATTCATTAGGGTATGTACAAATGTCAAACATGTATTGCTCTGATGGTAACTTTGGCGAAGCAGGCCTAGTCAGGAGGGAAATGAAAGGGTCTAGAGTGAAAAAAGAACCGGGACTAAGCTGGATTGAGATCGGAAATCGGGTCCATGAGTTTTCATCTGGAGGCCGACGCCGTCCAGAAAGGAAATTTATATACAGCAGGCTAGAAGAGCTGATATCGCGGTTAAAAGAACTCGGTTATGTTCCGGACACAAGCTTATCTATGTATGATTTGGAAGATGAACAGAAAGAGGAGCAATTGTATCATCACAGTGAGAAGCTAGCTTTAGTTTTTGCTATTATGAATCAAGAAGGGAGTTCAAAATGTAGTGGGACTGGGACTGCTATCAAAATTATGAAGAACATTAGAATCTGTGTGGACTGCCATAGCTTCATGAAGTTAGCATCAAATCTACTTCAAAGGGAGATTCTTGTCAGAGATTCAAACCGGTTCCACCACTTTGTTGATGGCATATGTTCTTGCAATGACTATTGGTGACATTATGAAATAAAGTGGCAGGTATGAATCTAAAACTCGTACTGCAGTCAAATATAAGGAACGAGCGGAGTTCAAATCAAATTCGAGATGCCTCATAAAACAATGAGTTAACTCAAGCTCGGAAATGAGCTTAATATTTTGTTTGAACTTGGCTCGTTTCTATTCATTCAAGACTACCACTAAGAATACAATTTAACTCTTTATCTTTTTTTTTTTCTTTTTAAAGATTGAAGGCTAATGTAAAACATGCCTTCTTTTATACCTAGAAATATTTTAATACTTTGAAATGTTTACATGTTCAGCAAAATGATTTAGAATATTTACAATATATACAAGAAACCAAAATATCAGTCATCACCAATTCTTTTTATAAATTAGCCTCCCTGCCGCGCCTGCGAGAGGCATTTTGGATAATTACACATGTACATATTATTAATTTACATAGATAATAATAGATAATTACACATGTAATAAGAATAGTACGTATGAAAACAATAATTATTCGAGGATCATGAACGAAAATGGTGAAGTAAGGACATTTTCGGATTTATAGAAAATTTAACCAAAAATCATAGCAGTGCAAAAATCAACATAGAAATTGAGAACCTGGCTCGAGAAACGTGTGATCTTTCAAGCAAGTCAGTCCTCATAGCAGCTCTGGATATCCTTCCATTTTGATCAAACTGAGGCTCCACAAATTTAGCAAAAGGACTGCAACCATCACAACATTCCAAACAAAGGAATTGCTCAATCAAACACGTATATATTCATGATATGTGCAAAAGGATGTGAACTAAGTTCACTAGCAAAAGGATCTGGACTAAGTTCACCTGCGAGAGGCATTTTGGATAATTACACATGTACATATTGTTAATTTACATTTGTAGGTCAAGCGTGGCTAGCTTAATTGAAGCAAGAAAACAACCGTTTCAATCAAACCTGGAAAAAAAAAAATTCAAAAATTGTATAAACATTAAGACGCAATGCATACCAAAATCTATTTTCAGATGAAAATGGTTCTTCACTAATCTGCATAGATGAAAACAAAAGATGTGAAAGTAAACATTGTGAAGCAGGGCCGGCCATTAGCAAGGGTTAAAGGGGCGCAAGCCTTGGGCCAAAAACAATATAAGGCCAAAAATTAGGCCAAAAATTATTAATATGTCATATATTAAAAAAAATAAATAAATAAAAACCTACCGCAGACGGAGAACCTAAAGGCCTTTAACATTAATTAGAGGCTAGAATGATTTCATCGATTAGAATTCCACCCGAAAAAAAAAAAAAAGACGCGAGTCGCGAAGAATGATTTCACCGAAAAAAGAAAAGAAAAAAAAGGCAAGAATCAAAAAGGTATTAATTCAGCAATGATCAAATCCCAAATAGGTCTCTAGGTTTTGATTTTCATCTTCACGATGAAGATTAAAGGAGTTCCAAGAATTCCAATAAATAGCTTTGGAACAACGGTTAGAATTTTTTTTTTCTTTTGTAATTTATGATTCTATAAATTAGTATATTTATTCTAATATTCTTGCAATCTCAATTAAAAAGTCAGAAATTTAATCTCAAAATTCTTGAATTAGCGTTCAATTTGGAATTTTGGATTGAAATACCGAAGCAAGGTTAAAAGTTCAGCTGAGTCTTCTCCTCAAATCCAGAAATCAATTTGCCGGATGACTTGAAGTAATTCTAAATTTTTGTTATACTTTAAATTTTTTTATTTTTTTTATCAAAATATTTTTTGTATTATTCTGTATCTCACTCATTTTAATTTCTCATTTCATTGAAAACATCTTGAAGCCAGAATAATTGAGGGTTAGAAACAGGGCCGGTCCAAACATATGAATTAATGGCACATTTTATATTCTTATCCTATGTGTTCATATGTTTAGACCGGTCCTATTGTGAAGTACAGAGCATACACAACATCCATAATGGATATGAAGATAAATTACAACACTCAAACAAACAAAATGTTAAAACAACCAATTCATCAACCAAACAAAACCAATTATTCTCTCGTGCGATTGAAAACGTAACACCATATATATAATTATATGTATACGGAACAAAACAATTAGATATATATTTACATTAATCCCTCCAAATGAGAAGAAGAAAAACTTGTCAAACATTTTAATTTTCGATATGCGAATATAATGATTGCTTTACTTCTGTAGTTTTGTTTACAAAAACATATCTTGTTAGGCCATTTCAAGAAACAAAGACAAGTTAATTAGGGCAGCTAAGTCAAAACTCAAGAAGGCTTCCATGAAGCAACCCAGACAACCAAACCCAGAACAAAGAACCAACCCAGAAAGAGCAAAAACACCAAAAACAAACAAAAAGAACAAAAACAAAATAACTGAAGGCAAAGCATCAAAAACAGAAAAAAAAAAAGCAAGAATACAATCAATCCCCGAATTAGCAAGCAGACATCTTTATAGGGAAATTATAATTGAATTGCAATCATTAATAGTTTCTTAAAAAAAACCAAGAATCGTAGAGAATTACCTTGGTCGCTGACATCACTGTCCAACTTCCATATCAGAGTCTTTAGGGTTTTAACTGAGGAAAAGAATGATCAAATTAATCAGAAAATTTCCCAATTCTATACTCTGTTCTTGCGAAAAGGAAGAACAATTAATCGCATATTAACCTCAAATTCAACACTATCTTAGGGTTTAGTTAAAAAATTAAAAAGGGAGGGGAAAACTTAATCACAAAAACAGAAAATTTTATCGGATTTTAAAAAAAATTTATCATTCTTCTTCTTGTTTTCATTCCAAATTTTGGAATTCGAGAATGAAAGAAGAAAAGTAAAGCGAAATCAGAAAAAGAATCAAATAAAAGAAAATGATGAACTTGTTGCAGAAGTTGAAGAAACAACTGGGGCGAAGTTTTCTGGGATCACTTCCACCACTTGATCTGAATAAACCAAAAAATTTGGCCACGATTACACCTTTCACTCAACAACATAAAAGAAATTAAGTACTATTATTATATTGTCATGTAACATATATCGTGATCGTGGTGCATAACATACAAATTTAAATTTTTTTGCACGCAGTGAAAAAATGATAACAAAGACAAAAAAAAAACTAGGGCCATGTAGGATATGATGATATTCCATACGTATATATGACTCGATCAACCCACAGTTTGACTATAAAATGTTGTGTAACTTGATATTGTTTTCTCAAAGTCAAGCTCACATTGGGAGACTCAGCTCTGCCGAAATCCCATTACCGCCCAGTGTGAGCAAAGCGGCTAGTTTTCATATTGACCCAAATTTTGAACCCAAATATATATATATATATATATATATCAACTACCTTTTAATCTTTAGCAGCAAAGAGGAGGATCTTTAAGCTTCTTTTTTCTTGTTTCTTTTGAGCTATGGCTCCATCGGCACCTCACTTTGTGTTAAATCCCACTGATGGCACAAGGCCACATGATCCCCATGGTTGACATGGCTAAGCTCATTGCAAAGCATGGGGTAATGGTTACCTTAATCACGACCCCATACAATGCCTCAAGATTCGACACAACGATTTCCAGAGCAACACAATCTGGACTCCAAATTGTTGTTGCGAAAATCCCATTTCCATGCCAAGAAGTGGGGCTTCCAGTTGGGTGTGAGAATCTTGACATTCTACCATCAAGACACTTGTTGAGGAAATTCTACAAGGCTCTGAGTTTGCTGCAAGAACCGGTCGAAAACTATCTTCACAACCACAATCTACACCCTAGCTGCATAATCTCGGACAAGGCCTTGTCTTGGACATCGAAAATAGCTCAGAAATTTGATGTTCCGCGGATTGCATTTCATGGGATGTCCTGTTTCTCATTGCTGAGCTCTCACAACATCAAAGCCCATGGTGCTCATAATTCTGTTTCCTCTGAATTTGAGCCTTTTGTGGTGCCAGGGCTGCCCATGAGGATTGAGATCACTAAGGCCCAGTTGCCCGGGGCATTCATTACCCTGCCCGATTTGGATGACTTCCGGGCCATGATACAAGAGGCAGAATCAAAGTCTTCTGCGGTTGTGGTGAATAGCTTTGAGGAATTGGAACATGGGTGTGCTGAGGAGTTGGAGAAGGTGCTTCAAAAAAAGGTTCGGTGCATCGGCAGCCCGGTTTCCTTGTGCAACAAGGAAAGTTTGGATAGGTTTTCTAGAGGCAACAAGGCCTCAATTGACGAGAGGCAATGCTTGGAATGGCTTGAGACAACCCTGCAGTATTTAGCTCAAAAACTAGACGAATCCCACATTTGCAGACCTCCATGAATGGGTTGTTGGTTTCAAATAAAGCCGCAATCGCAATAGATTTATTAAACGTCTCTGGAAAACACGGACGAGGTACATAACTGACACTGAGCATATGAGATCCAATCAACAAGTTGGGAACAGTCTTTCTACCAGAGATTGATATTGCGTTCAGTGTAAATTCAAGAGTTCCGAGTTTGCATCGATAGAAGTAATTTGAAGTTTCTGAATCTGATTCAATGCGGGAGACAGCAGGATAATCATGCCCCTTCACTGAGAAAACAGCACACACAGCAACCCCCAGCCACTTCCCATCATCACTTAAATCTGGAGGTATCAGAGTTTCAACAGAATCCCCAATTCGTATATGGTCGTTTCTGAACCACTCTGGAATTTGATCAGTTAGAGTCGAAACCGAATTTACCAGAGATCGAGATGAAGTATACTTCATTAGCTGTGACATATCCATATCTGCTCAGTTTGAGAGAGAGAGAGATAGAGGGAGAGACCTCAACGTTTTTGGAAGCGCTTCAGTTGGTATGAAATTCTCAAGGTATGGTTCTTCATACTCAGATGGTCTGATGCAAATCACACAACTCGTACCCAATTTTGCAGTTTTCCAAGACTTTTCTACTTGAACCGGAGGTGAAATGAGGGTACTGATAATAGTTGTTCCAGAGACATCTGAAGCCCATAGTCTGAATTGGTTTGGAAATCTGTCAACGAAGTACAATCGTCAGCAATCACATGTCGAAGACTAAGGGACTGCTTCTTAGGCAGTGTTCGAAGCCTAGTACATTTGCTCAAGTCAAGATGTAAAAGCTTGGAGAGCTGAGAGATGCTCTCAGGTAAGTGAACAAAATTGTTACCGCTTAAATTGAGCACTTTTAAGGAGAATAAGCTGCCAAAATCATTGAGAATTGATCCGTCCATCAGATTGCAGTCACTTAAGTTTAGATGTGTCAAAGAACTCAATCCTGACAATGAATAAGGCAGCAACAAGGACAAGGGCACATAGTTATTTCTACGCCGCCACCAAAAATAAAACCCCGAATGCCATGATTTTGAAGGTACATCTTTACATCCTCGAAAGGACAGATATTTTAGATTCTTCATACCTGCAATGGTTGATAATTCTCTTATAGCAGTCCCACTTATATGGAGCTCCTCCAGGTATATCATCAAGTTCTGAACAACCTGTTAGAATAAGAGTTTTCAGAGATGTCAAGGATTGAATGGTGCTTGGAAGGTGAACAAGGTTTTTGCAGTCTCCTACATTCAAATAAGTAAGACCAGTCAAATGCTTAATTGACGGAGGTAATTCCTTTATGGCAGTCCCATCTAGATGAAGCTCCAACAAGCTTTTCATATTTCCTTCAATTTCAGGAAACTTCTTCAGTTTTGAACAGGAGGACAGACTAATAGTTTTAAGAGATCCCAAACTAACGAAAGGTGGAAGGCCCTCAACAGATTTGCAGTTTTTCATACTCAAAAAGATAAGATTTTTGAGAAATCCAAGGGATGGGTGAATCTCCATCAATTTTGTACAGTCTTCAAGCACCAACGTCTCGAGATTTGGAACCCTAGTGAAGTTTGGAGTCTTGATCAACTCCTGGGAATCGCTTAGATCAATGAACCTTAGCATGCTCCAAGCCTGGTATCGTTTGAAGAATAGTCACATGGCTTGAAAAAAATGAATTGACAGAAAAAAAGTAAGACATCGCATTTACTTTACTTTCTTTCAATATAGTTTCATACCCATCTGCTAGATCTTGACACAAATCCTCTCCAAAATTCAAAATTTATGAAAACCAAATATGTAGAATGAATCTATGCTAACACTCTATTAACTTTATGATATAACTAACATGGCATACGAGTTAATATAATCTTACTTTATCTCCGTTCCAGAGTTGTTTGATCCGGCTTGATTTCATGCGGAGTTCAACAAGCTTATCTGATTGATAGATCCGGAAAAGTTCACATTACGAATCTTGAGAAACCTCAGCTTGCACATTTTTGGGAAGGGATCATCATTTAAGTGACCCTCCTCTCGGTTTGCCAAACTGAGTAATATTCCTTGAACTGCATTCTTTCCCTAATAAAGAAACACTGAATAAGTTGTTGCACAAGCTAATGCAAAACAAAGAGAAGATAAATGACTTTTAACTGTCTTTGAACTTTGAATTCATATTGCCTCATTATTTACAAGTACAGGCATGATATCCTTTGGAAGCCACAACCTACTACGTTTTCCAGGCTCTTCAAGACATTCTCGGCGAACAATTTCCCAACCCAATTCTTGTATCAAGTCATGCATCCATAACTTTCTTCCAAGCAGAGTTACTAGAGATTTTTCCTTGAGAACTTCTATACCAATGTCAGGACGATGACCACAACTTTCTAGTATTCTTGTTACACGATCTATATCCTGTCCTTTAAAGAAACATGCAATGTCCAAAAATAATTTCTTTTCTATGTCCAACAATCCATCAAAACTCACTTCAAGCACATCCAAAATTTTGCTGTCTGGATATTCTTTGAGTCTGTCCAATGCACTTGACCATATTTTCACATTTCTACCAAAAAGGAACGAACCCAAAACTTTTAACAGCGAACGGAAGGCCATGAGCATATTTTAAAACATCCTTGGATAGATTGAGAAAATTCTCTTCAACCTGGTCTTTCTGAAAAGATTTCCAACTAAAGAGCTGAAGTGCTTCACCTTGAGTCAATTGTTTAGCCATATATATTCTATATACTCCATATGTGCGCAACAAATGTTCATCCCTTGATGTGATGATGATTCTACTCCCTGATCCAAACCAACTACGATCGCATAATGCTTCTACTTGTTCTAACTGATCCACATCATCAAGAACAATAAGAACCATTTTCCTGCAAAGTCTCCGCCTTATTACATCTTTCCCCATATGCAAGTCTGAAAGAAGCTGCTCTTGTAAATAAACTGGACCTTTCTTTTTAGTTACTCGTGCAAGAGTTGTGTTGCCAATTCCACCCATCCCCCAAATCCCTATGACACGAACGTCATGCACTCCCCATCTCCAAGTATGAAAGCATATCTTTCAGGCGGGAATCCATTCCAACTAGATCCTTGGATACACTTGAGATTGTTTGATTCAATTCAGTCAAAACATTTTCTACAACTTCTTCAATAATACATAGATAATGTAAAGTTTTAGACCCTGTGTCTTTTTCTTCTCTCCTGGCTAAGCTCTGCAACATTTTGGTATGTCAGCCGCATTCACAGCTCATTAACTATGATCTCAAGTTTTTAACTTTTATGGTCAGTGACCGGCCTTGTACACTGGTAGGCAAAGACAATCATTTCTTCCATGTAACATGTTCTAGGTTCTTAAAACAGTAATCAACAATCAACAATGGTCATATGTTCAATTTACTGGTCTACTCTGCATTATGTAAACTGTCCATCTTCTTTGCTACTATATTAAAAGATGAGTTTTAGGAGTTTGAGAAATTTTTGAAGATTATAAAGTAGTCAAATAGAACAGATGTAGTTGAAGGGGTAAGCTAGTAAAGAACACAAAAAAAAGACTGATTTTCTTTAGCCAAAGAAGGTGAAAACTGTCTTTGTTTCCTTTGTTTTTTCGAAATTTAACAAATTTTCTTTGTTTGTTTATCTTTATCATTTTATACTACCGATATTCTATTTTATATTAATATAAATTGAAGAGAACATTTAAATTCGGGTGCGTAAAAAGAGCACATCCAGCCAATGTCGCTACATCAGTAATAAGGAGGTTACTTGAGAGAACACTTTTGACTGACCTCATCATTTAGCTAAAATAAAAGGTGTTTAAGGTTTGGGATAACCATATATACTAACAAAAATAATTCTAAATGAAGTCCGGATTTTATAACCATATACATCAACAAAGATATATTCACTATGTAACTATATATTTATTGTAAACATATAGATCAAAAAAGATATATTTCCAAATTAAGTTCGATTTAACCATATACATCAACAAAAATATATTCACTATGTAACCATATATTTATTATAATCATATACATCAATAATGATATATTCCCAAATTACAATAATTATATAAGCCTGGACTTATAATAACTTTTTATTTTTCAAAAGTTTGAGTGGATATTTTTTTTATATTCATAAAAGTCTTATTTAAGCCATGTCGGGTTAACCTGGCCCAACTCGTAAAGCGCGAAAAAATCCAGCCCAATGATAGGTTTGGACTTTTTATATTTTTCATCAAATCTACCCACCATGGCCTGCATACTTTTTACATAATGACAAACGTCCAATCGAGCCGGCTCAAGCCCGAAAAAGCCCGATCCGATGATAGGCTCGAGTTTTCTATATTTTTCATCAAACCCACCTGGACCGGCCTACATATTTTTGACACAATAACAAAAGTTCGACCGGGCCTGGCGGGGCCAGGATAGCCAGGGCCTGGCGGGGCCAGGATAGCCCGGCCCTACCCACTGACGAGGCCTACTTTTGAGTACTAGAAGGAAGGAGAATGAGAGGAAATAGGTACCTACCCTGGCGATCCTTCAAATGCCATCCAGAGAGATTGCCGACTTCAGTAAGAGCAGCTCTCCACCTTTGCAGTTTTTTGTGTTGGGTGCTGCCTCTAAAACTTTCCTCATGCTTCAAAAAGGCTTTTCCATAATCCCTTGTTTGCTTTCGTACCTCAGATGGATCCACATGGTAGAAAATTGGGAGTGTTGTCTGCTGTCCCATCCGCTTCATGCATTCTACCATCGTTGCAAGTTCATCCAAACACAAACTTGAATTGGCGTAATTTCTCGACAGAATCACAATCACAAATCTTGACTCTTGGATTGCTTTCAAGAGCTCTGGTGCGATGGATTTCCCCCTCTCGAGTGCTTGCAAAAGTTGATGAGGAGTTCCAAGTTGGTGTAATTATATCAAAATTACCACCAAAGTGAAATGACTACAAAAAGAAACTCAAACACCAAGAGAAAAAATTTAATTTAGAGGAATTAACTTGACACCTTCATATAGAAGAAAAATCTCGTAAACGAGATAACGAGTTAAATGAGATCGACATTGATCTCTCTAAAGCAAATTTAGTGGAAGGGGAGTCAAATGACAAACCCCAGAAATATGTTATTCCTCCTAAGGGAAAGAGTTTCAAAAGGAAAGGGAAGAACACTAATGAAGTGAAGAAATGATGCTTCTTTTGTCACAAATCCGGTCATATTATGAAAAATTGTTGACTATATAAGAAACATCTGAAGTCACAAGTCAATATGATCGAAGATGAAGATGATTTTTCAGCAGTGGTGACAGAAGCAAATTACATTGATGCTGATGATGGTTGGTGGCTTGATACTAGCGCCACCATACATGTTGCAAACAACCGAAACGCTTTCAAAAATTATGAGAAAGTCATCGATGGACAAATGGTCAAAATGGGCAACAATAATGCAGCATTGGTGATGGGAATTGGTTCCTTAGAACTCAACTTCACTTCTGGGAAGAAGATCACTTTGAAAAATGTTCGTCATGTTCCCGAAATGAGAAAGAATCTAGTATCTGGCGATCTTTTAAACAAGGCTGGATTTAAATTAGTGTTTGAATTGGATAAGTTTATCTTATCCAAGAATGGTGTATTTGTGGGAAAAGGTTATTCATGTAATGGGATGATTAAACTCATTATTAATAAAAGTATGCATTCTATTTATATGCTTGAATCTTTTCAATTATCGCATGAAAGATTACGACATGTGAATTTTCAATCTCTTAAACGCATGAATAACTTGGGTTTAATTCCAATATGTGATATCAAAACTATATCGTAAAATATGTGCACAAGCAAAAATAATGAGAAAACCATTTAAAAAAGGTTGAACGAACTTCTGAATTGCTTGGTCTTGTCCCTATGGACTTGTGTGATTTTAAGGGTTTTATAACCCGTGATGGTAAGAAATATTTTCTAACTTTCATTTATCACTATTCAAGATATACTTATGTATATTTATTGAATAGTAAGACAAAGCATTTGAAAAGTTCAAGATTTATAAAGCTGAGGTTGAAAATCAGCTTGGCAAGAAAATAAAAGTGTTAAGAAGTGATAGGGGGAGGTGAATATTTTTCTGAATTCACAAAATTTTGTAAAACTCATGGAATTAAACATGAAGTGTCAGCCCCCTACACTCCTCAACAAAATGGTCTTGCTAAATGAAAAAATAGAACCTTGAAAGAAATGGTTAATTCATTATTAATAAATTTTGGACTCCCAAATAATTTATGGGAAGAAGCGTTACTAACTTCGTGTTATATCCTTAATAGAATACCACACAAGAAGTCAAAAACGACTTCATATGAGTTATGATTTAATAAGAAATCTAAATTGGATTATTTTAAAGTATGGGCATGTCTTGCCTATGTAAGAATACCCGACATTAAAAGACCCAAGTTTGGACCTAAAACTTATAAGTGTGCATTCATAGGATATGCTAAAAATAGTAAGGCTTTTAGATTCCTTAATCTTACAACAAATGAGAATATTGAATCAAGAGATGTTGAATTCTTTGAGCACATTTATGCCAAAGATAAAGTGAAACAACAAGAGTTAAATCTTGATAAGCACATTAGTTCACATAATGATAATAGTGATCTACATGAAAATCCCGATAATCATGAATATAATTCACAAGATGATAATCATAGATATCCCAAAACGAGCTAGAACCACAAATTATTCCTTTGATTCAGATTTCTATCTTTATCTTGTTGAAGATAATAGAAGAGAAATAAAAAAGGAAGTAAGATTTGTGATGAATGCTGAAGCAGATCCAAAATCTTATGAAAATGCAATGACTTCAGTAGATGCATCTTTTTGGAGAGAAGCAGTTGAAGATGAAATAGATTTTAGTGTATCCAATGGAACTTGGATATTAACGGATTTACCACCAGGCTCTAAACCAATAGGTTGTAAATGGGTATTTAGAAGAAAGTTGAACACTGATAGTTCAACAAGTAGATTCAAAGCTAGGTTGGTGGCCAAAGGCTTTAGGAAAAAAGAAGGGATTGATTACTTTGACACATATGCACTAGTGGCACAGATTAGTTCAATTTGATTGCTAATTTCTCTTGCTTCAATTCATAATTTATTGATCCATCAAATGGACGTTAAAACAACTTTTTTGAATGGAGAACTAGATGAAGAAATTTATATGGAACAACCCGAAGGGTTTGTTCAACCGGGCCAAGAAAATAAAGTTTGTAAACTTGTCAAATCCTTATGTGGCCTGAAGCAAGCACCTAAGCAGTGGCATGAAAAATTTGAAACTGAAAATTTGTCAAAAAGGTTTTAGCATTAATAATGCAGATAAATACATATACAGTAAGTTTCACAAAAATGGTGGAGTCATTATTTGCTTATATGTTGATGACATGTTAATCTTTGGAACTAACCTAGAATATGTGAAAGAAACTAAAAAGTTTGTATCTACTAGTTTTGACATGAAAGTCATGGGGGAGGCTGACGTGATTCTAGGAATCAAAATAAAAAGAAATAATGGTTCTTTAGCACTAGTTCAATCTCACTATGTTGAGAATGTACTAAAGAAATTTGATAATTTTAATCAAATTCCAATCTATACTCCATATGACTCTAATGTCAAACTAGTAAAGAACAATGGTAGATGCGTATCTCAACTAGAATATTCTAGACTAATAGGGAGTCTTGTGTATTTAACACATTGCACAAGACCCGATATAGCATTTTCCGTTGGAATGTTGAGCAGATTCACCAGTAACCCATGCTATAAGCATTGGGAAGCGATATCTCGAGTATTTCAATACTTGAAGGGAACGATTGATTATGGCTTACATTATCGAGGTTATCCTTCTATTTTAGAAGGATATAGTGATGTTATCTGGAACATCGATAACGAATCCAAATCAACAATTGGGTGGATCTATACCCTCGGTGGAGGAGCAATTTCTTGGGGATCCAAGAAACAAGTGTGCATTTCACACTCTACGATGGAATCAAAGTTGATTGCACTAGGAGCTGCTTGTAAAGAAAGTGAATGGCTTAGAAATTTGGTGATGGAAATTCCACTATGGAATAAGCTTATTGTGATAGTCAAGCAACCCTTGCTCGTGCAACGAGTAAGATATACAATGGGAAGTCAAGACATATTGGTCTTAGACATAATTATATAAAACAACTCCTACATGATGGAGTGATTAGTGTAACATATGTTAAATCAAAAGAGAGTTTGGCGGATCATTTGACGAAAGGACTCACACGTGATATGATTTATAAAACATCAAAAGGGACGGGGCTAAGGTCTATTAAATACCAACACTTCGATGGCAACCCAACCTAAGGTCTTGAAATATAGTCTAGGTTCATTGGGTAAGAACAAGTCGAATTAGTGTTTATGTTGGGTGCTAGAAATTAAAAGTTCCATAGATGTTTATCTTATTCTAGCAATAAAGGACACTTGTCTAATGGAGGTTGAGTATAGAATCTTAATAAGTCTATAGCGTATTGTTATGATGTAAGACAAGGACATCCTAGATAGACTTACCTATATAAGTAAGGAGGTTCCAAAAGAGAATTAGACATTTCTCTAGAATTGCTTATTAAACAAGATATATGTCTGCATGGCCATAATCGCGCAGATTTAAGAATTTTTAAAGAAATCCAAAATAAGTATGTTCGATGTATCTGGCTAGTCATATAAGGTCCTTGGTTCAAAGTTGCGACTACCATAGCACCTGACAAAACTTTGATACATTTGGACTAACTAGAGGTTCAAGTCTAAAGACACCTCATAGGCTATGTACTTATTTTGAAGCATGATAGAAAGAAATATATATTTGAAATTTGGGGAGGATTGTTAGAAAAATTCCAAATAAATTAAACTTTATGTTGTTTGATTAATTTGATGATTGAATTGTTTGATTAAATATTTTAATCCAAACAATGTGTTGATCTGTGCAAAAGTTGTAAACCTTACAAAAGATTATGTTAGGAAAAGACACATCATTTGAATAGGAGATGTCTTTTAAATTGACACATTGAATGTAATCAGTTCTTTCTTTTTGTTTGAAATGAATTGAATATTTGTTTTATTATTAAAACAACATATTGTTTCATCCAAAAGGTGCATCTTGAATAAAATAAAAAACATAACTTTTTCTTTGAAATGTTACATCTGTTATGAAAAGTGTTCTTATTCCCTATATATAGTATATCATATTACAATCCTTTCAACTCAATATCAAACAATTTTCTTTATTTCCTTTGTCTCTAAAAAATTCAGATTATTATTGTGTTGTGCAAAATCTCAAGAATAATATCAAGTGAGTTTGAATCTATTGTATCCTGAAGACAATTTGTCATAAACTATTTTTGCACTAAGGAAGAACGACAAATTAGTCTTAAAGAAAACGAATCTAATTCGTGCCTTGACTCAACATTCTCATTTAATTTTGTTATTGCCTTCATACTTTCCTACATTATCTCCAAAAATTTCTACGAGTAATAAAAATTATAATAAAAATTAAAATCGGCCTGAGACTTTGAGTATAAGTTTCTTTTGTATTCCAAACTAGCTTGTGACTTGGAGCACAAGTTTCTACTAGTAATAGAAAATCCAACCTAGCCTAGACTTGGGAGTACAAGTAAAGCAGCCCTCATCCTACTATGAACAGTAAATCAGTCTAACCTTTGTGTCAATAGAGCTAGAAAATCGTTTCCTTTTTTGACAAAAAAAAAATCAACATAAAATCAACCAAATTCCTGATATTTCCAATCAAAGATTGGGACCATTATCAGAGTTTCAAATTTCTACAACTAGTTTACGATTTAATGGTATTTTTTGCCACTTTATAATGGGAGGTATTACGATATAATGATATTATTTTCACTCTATAGTGAGAGATCTCATATTCGATTCTCATAAAAAACAAATAAATACTCAACATATATCATCCAGTTTTAGTAACCAACAATTAAAATTATTCATTTATTGACGACTCAGATTCCACGTCAGTACATAAAATTTTAATTATTTAAATATTATTTAGGTTTTCCTAGATTACCCTCTAATTTATCTTTTTTTTTTCTCTAAAAATCGATATTATCTTAACTAATATATTTAAAAAAAAATCTATTTTTAAAGTGTTTGAATTTCAAAAGGATAAAGTCTTTGTCCCTTTAGTTACCTGTCAATAGAAGACATTTAATTGTATAAAAAATAGATTACATACTAGAATACGTACAAAATAAAATACCTAAAAAAAATGTTTTTGGAATAAGACTACCTATGAATTAGTTAGTTACCAGCAAATAAAAAACAAAGAATTGTATGAAGAAAAAAAATGAAAACATACCAGAGTACGTACAAACTATAAAATACCTAAAGAAAAGGTTTATGGAACGAGCTTACATATGAATTAGGTAGGAAAAAAAAATCACGTGTGAGTTAAATTGATTGAGTTTGTTATAGAGGTAAAAAAATCTCATGAAAAGCCAAACGAGAATATACCTTTGAGATGGAGAAATTAACACATTATCTGTTGATTAGATAGGAAGACATAATTAATATGACATGTAATGGAGACATATAAAAATCAAATAAAAAGTCACATCAATACAAGCCAAAAACAAAAGAAATCATAATTTACATAATGAAATTACACAAAAAAAAAAAATATTTCTCCAAATAGGATATACAAACAAATACCTAAGGATAACTATAAACACACAGAAAAAACTCAAGGTGAAGGAGAATGCATGTTAAAAGAGATTGTAGGTTGCATCTGCTTACAGGTTTTTGAAAATTAAGGATTTTGACCAGGAGGATAAATAGGAAAGGGAAGGATTTTCAATTAAGATGCTAAATAGGCATTTTTAAAATAGATAAATAGGTTTTTTTTTTTTTTAAGATAAACAGATAATAATTTTTTTATATTTAGTGGAATGTATTAAAAATGGCATTGCTATGTAAATTATGACTAAAAGATGGATACAAATATATTTATTTGGCTGGAGATGGTAATTAGGACTCTCGTTAATAAATTTGATTACATTAAAAGTTCACCTATTAAAACTGGACCTATATATTCTCTTAAAAACTAGTCAAATTCCTAAGCTATAAAAAGTAATGATTAAAGAAAAACAAAAGGGAAAATATATCTTTGTACATGATAATGAGTATTGGGCTTTCACAAAAGAAAAGAGTATTGGGCTGAGATTAATTGGTTTTCTTCGGCCTTGGACTTTGGGCCCTGAAAGAAAAGCAGAAGATGAAATTTGGCCCAACCTTTCGTTCTATTCCTGGGGGTCGAAGGATAAGAAGTAGGACACGTGTAATTTCAGTATTCGTTACAGCCTGGAAAATCAACGGTTGCGAATTTGCAATCCGACTCCTAATCTGAGTTGGTGATTACACAATTGTAAATATAAACCCAAACGACGCACCTCCTTTTCCTTTTACGAGATTGCAATTTCTTCACCACGGAGACAGGGCTGCAAAAGGGGCCATTTTTGTCTGCGTTTGACTACGTAGTTTCGAGCTAGGGTTCCGCTTCCGATCTAAGGAAGTTCACCATGTCGACTCACACAAAATCCAGCGTTTATATAGGTCAGTGATGCTTTAATTCCTCTTCGTTCGTTGCAAATTATCTGGTTCTGATTTCGATTCAAATTAGTTTCAACGAAAATTCCTAAGGAAAAAAAATAATTGTCAGGCTCTAATTAAGTGAATTTCGAGGAGCAGTTCTCTCATGTCAGTAACTCGAAAACATTGAAAACATTTAGTTCTTGAATACAGCCCATGCTTGTTGCTGGAAGCCTATTTTTTTTCCTCGTAGTAATTTGATTTTTATTTATCAGTTATTGTTAAAAAACAAGTGTGCGGATAAATTTGTGTTTGTGGGTGCCATTAGAAATTTTAAAATTCAAACTTTAGTCTGAATAGGAATACAGCCCATGCTTGTTGCTGGAAGCTGATTTTTTTTTTCCTCATAGTAATTTGATTTTTATTTATCAGTTATTGTTGAAAAAAAATTGTGCGGATAAATGTGTGTTTGTGGGTGCCAGTAGAAATTTCAAAATTCGAACTTTTGTCTGAATAGGAATACAGCCCATGCTTGTTGATGGAAGCTGATTTTTTTTTTCCTCGTAGTAATTTGATTTTTATTTATCAGATTATTGTTAAAAAAAAAGTGTGTGCGGATAAAAAAAAGTCAGTAGAAATTTCATAATACAAACTTTAGTCTGAATAGTGTTTCTGCTGAGTGAATTTGTAGCGGGTTATATTTGTTATATGAATATTTTCTGAAGAACTAATTTTCAGAATAAGTGGTAATGATTAATAGTAGTTACCTAATAAATGGTAACATATGCTTTTGGCTTGCCCCTCAGCTTTAATTGTTATTTCTTCAATTGTTATACTGTTTTATATTTGTCATATTGTACGTTTTTTCTTTTTTCAGGCATGAATTGATGACATTTTTTTTAACAGGTAATTTGGACGAGCGAGTGAGTGATAGAGTTTTGTACGATATTCTAATTCAGGCAGGGCGGGTAGTAGACCTGCACATTCCTCGAGACAAGGAAACCGATAGACCTAAAGGTTATGCTTTTGCAGAATATGAATCGGAGGAGATTGCTGAGTATGCTATTCGTCTCTTCTCTGGTCTTGTGACTCTCTACAATAGGACACTCAAGTTTGCGGTACTTTTTTGCTTTCTTATGGTCTCCACAATTGGCTCCTTGGTCTCTTATATCTCTTTTGAATTCCTTTTTGCTTGGATAAGTTTTGTGGAATCTAGACTCTTATGGGATGTTACTTTGCAGTCTTAGGTTCTCTAGCTTTTTGACCTGGGTTTGGGCTCCTTTACATCTATAGATAATCCTATTTCAATTAATTCTCTGGAATACTGATAATTCTGATCTTTCACCTAATATATGGCTGCTGTTTTGAATCCAATTTCTGTTATGTTAACTCATTGACACATGCTTTTTGGCTCACAGATTTCTGGGCAAGACAAGCCCTTACATCATGCTCCCATGGTCACATCCATATCCAATTTTCCTCACAAACCGAGGTCTGCCCCAGTACCAATCGATAGTATTGAAATAACTTCGAATTCCGTGGGTGTATCAGTACCTAGAATTTCAGACTATCCACTAAACTATCACGCAGGTGATTCATTTTTACTACTCTATTCTTTCTTTCATTTGTTTGGTTTTAATTTTTTAATTTTTAATTTTTAACTTAAAATGCGCTCTTTTATTTTCATACTTTCTGAGACATTCTTTTTTATTCAGTGCCCACTCCCCCTGGTGTAGATAACCATTCTAATGGGTATGGATTACCTTTCAATGGCAACAATTACGAATATAGTCGAAGAGTTATTGGGGCTACATTGGATACCATTAGTCATTCTAGGTCACGCCGCTTCGATATGAGCAAACCAATCTCCTATCCCTCTCACTAAAATCTAATATGAAGATGAGTAGGTATCAGACCTTTTCCATGGCTAATTTATTTGCAGAATTAGCAACTTAAGTGCATTGCTGGTGTGGGTATTGAATGGGTAGTTGAAGATTCTCCATTTGAGTAAGCTAGTTTGTTTTGTTTTGTCAATTCATAGGTGTACCCAGGTATGTATATTTGTTGTGCTTCCTATGTTCAGATCTGACAAGTTGTAGTTCTACTCATGTAGTTAATGTAGTATTGTAAAATAGTAAGATCCTTCCCTTTCAAGAGGCTAAACTTGGAAATTCGAAAAAGAAAAATTCTCATATGATATGTTTATGTCCCCCCTATAGAATAATTTTTTTATTTAATTTAATTTTTCTTAATTTAGATTTATGTTATTCTTATTCGTAGTTCTTGTATGTAATCATGGACATTCAATCAAAGCTTTATTGAGTTCCATTGAGGTTGTGACACTGTTACACCTCTGTTCTAAAGCATGAGTCTGCGTAGGAGAAGTTATTTGTTCTTCTGTATATATGCAGCTCTATCTATATGTGCATGTTGGTGCAACATCTATATGCCGACTGCAGTAATCCCATATTGTGTCTGGTATTTCTATAGCTGTGTAGAAATGATACCTATTGGGAGGGGGTTGTGTGATTTGTTTTTTGGACCAGCTGATTTGACTTGTCTAAGTGATTCTTTCAAAAGGAATAATATGTCTTATTGTGTTTTGTTCGATCAGTGATTTTTTTTTTTTCCATAACTTTGTGGTCTACAAAGTAGTTACAAGTTGTTAGTTTGAACTTTGCATGCTCCATCTTCTGCTAAAGTCCAAATTTAAATGTTTCATTCATCGAGATGCATTAAGTGGTCTTGATGACTTGGAGGTTTTTGATGTTATCATTCTCATTATGTTGACCGTTAGTATGGACTAATATGGAGGTTGTGTTGTGGATATATGCATAGACATTTTAAGTGGCCGCATTGTAAGCTGCTTGATGCTGTTGTGTAAGTGTACATATAGGTTATTAGATATCAGAAGTTCTATATTTGAAATGGTTTCCTCAGTTAAACTTCCACCAAGCCTCTAGTCTAGATGGGACTTCCTATTGAAATACGATCCAGCTTTGATCATGTGCTTATTATATTTAAACTACATCGTTTTGCGGTTAAGCATTTTGTATTTAGGATTTATATTGGAAATACAACTAAGTTGAAGTCCAAAACAATGTACGTTAGCCTCTAATATGTGTTCGAATATTCTTCCTACATATGCATGTGACTTGTCAAAGGAGACAGTCCCATGAGTCGAGAGGTACTTTTTTTAAAGTTCAAAACGGTCTAGTGTAGATTTTGTAATGAAGGATAAAGAGAAGGGCGGAAGAATGGGGGAATAGAACCTTGCTATGTTAATTGCATTGGTGAAGCTGTATATAGAAAGTTGGTGCTGTTTTAGTCATTCGTGATCAAGTGTAGACTGTCATCGATATGAACCTATTTAGTAGTGTTTAATTTTAAGAGTATACTGTCATTTATTCTATTACATTGAATTTTGATTTAATGATCTCCTCTAATCAATTGTGGCCTTGTAGCATTTGTTAGTGGTAATATATTTCTTCTGCAAGTATCAAAACTGCATTCCCTTTTTGACATCATAAGTTTATGCACATACTGTGTTTTTTAAAGAGAGAGTGAGGTAATAGGTCATTGAATATGAAAGGAGCATCACCTGTCCCCTTTACCCCTTTATTTTCATCTACTGGGCTCTCCTGCTTCACCTGGCTGGTATTACTTTGATTTATTAACCTTTTGCTTTGTCAAGCAGAGCTGCCTCCGATTGAGAATATCATGGTCTGATTGTATGAAGATAAATTCCATGATCATCTATAGATGATAACAATATAGAAGGGAAAGGACATATTCCCTTTAAGCACTGATAACTTGCTAAGTAGACAAACTTATGAGACAGGTGAGTGCATTACTGGTTATAGTACTGATATGATAATAAGCAATTCCTGCCTGTTTCATAATATGGTCCAGATATGTGTGGTTCTCTTAATTTGCTTCAGATATGTAGTTTGTCTCGCATTGATCAAGCGACTGCCTGCGGCACCAAGTTGATTATAAGGCACCAAGTTGGTTCAGATATCTTTCGTGAAAATGGTATTCTTTGCATTATGGAATATTTTTTTTGTAGAATCTGGACTTGAATGTGAAAATGGAAATGGACATTGTAAGGGAATTTGAAAGGAGTAGGCTTACGATGTGTTGACGTTGTAAGGGGATTAGGGAGTAGACTTAAAAGAAAAATTCATCCAATCCAATCCTCTCAAAAGGATTTGAAGATGTAAGTTTTCTTTTATGTCTGGTCACATTTAATCCTCTTATAATGAAAACATTGTATCTATTTTTACATTCAAGATACGTTGATTTTGATGAGGATGACCAATCTTCCTCCCAACAAAAGTTTTTATTATAGAGATCAGTAAATTATTAGTATGCTAAATTAGTACAAGCAAGATGGATAATTTCTTCGTGTATTCTGCAACTCAAGTAGTTACTATTATTTCATTGATGACGCTTTAAACAATGCCATCTTTGGATTCTGAGAAGTTCAGAAACGGTTCTGCTTGGTTCATTGGTTTTTTTCTCTGTTATGATAGAGGAGCGAGAGGCGTGAGAGGAAAAACATTCCATCAACAATCGAAATAGTGTCGAGATATAACGATGAAGTATAGATAATTTAGTGGTAGTGTCGACATATATCGATAAAGTGGAAACAATGTATCAACCATGTCAAAGATATATTGACTAAGTATAGAAATTTATTGAAAGTATATGGTGATAGGGTAATAACATTTACTAGCAGAGTGTTGAGATATATGGATAGAGTGTCGAGGCACGTCCATAAAGTGTAGACAATGTATTGAAGGAGGTAGAGGTGTATTGACAAAGTATAGGCATTTAAAAAAGTGCCTAGATATATCTAGAGAGAAAATTTAATGAAAAACTATCAATGCATATTGATAGAGTTTAGATAATTTATTGAAAGGATGTCGAGATATATTTACAAGTATACTTAGGGAGAAGTGTCGATATATATCGATAGAGTAGGCAACTTAGCGATATCTACAAAGTAGATAACTTAGCGATTAAGAGTTGTGATATATTGACAGTGTCGAGATACATCGATATTGTAGGCAACTTATTGAAAAGTGTCGAGATATCTATGGATAGAGTAAATTGACAGTGTCAAGATATATTCAACAGATTATAGACAACTTATTAAAAAAGTGTTGAGATATATCTAGATAGAGCATAGAAAATGATCAACCTAATTTTGTGCAGATTTCACTTATTTCTTCCTTGCTTTTGTTTTGCTTATTTACTTCAATATATCGTTTCTTCTAACCTCTGGGCAAGATATCTTGTCTTTATTAAGACATAATACTTTTAGAAAACCTCATTTCTACTCAATTTTTCTTTTAATTTTGTTTTCATTTATGCACATGGTAGATCCTTTTATATTGTAAAATCATCATTTAGAGCTTAGACTTTTGGTTTGTGATTGCAGATGGCTAATTGTTTCGGTTTGGTTTTAGGGCACGCTTTTAATCAGTGACTTGAAATTTAAAATTGATGCTTGAAGCCCAAAATTTGATACTTGAAATCTAAAATTAAGGCTTCAAATGATCATATTATAATTTTAACTAATCAATATTATTAATAAATTTGATCGAAGTTGAAGAAAATTGTATATAATTGTGGTTTTCACCAGTTAGATACTGAACATGGACAAAATATTGAAATTGTTGATGCAGGTTCTCCGTTGGGATTGGTTTACGGTATTTTGAACAGAAATGGAAGCCAATTCTTAATGGTTTATCAAACTTTGCTATTTTTCTGGGACTTGGAAAACAATGAATTTCTAAAACAGTGGTGTGTTAGGATACAAACATGCTTTCATTGTTTTAATTGTTTTGGTAAAAAAATGAAGAGATTAATGATGGTGACCATGTGTACAGGGTTTGAATCGATACGGATGTTTATCAAAATTAAATCCCGATTCAAATCGTTAGAATTTTAATGTTTTGATTGTACATAGATTTTCAAAAACTAGAAACCGTTTCAATAAATTATTGTTAACGATTTGATTTGGAGTTGTTTGAACAGTTTTGGCTTCAAATTTTCAAGTAATTTTATTCACAGTAGACCCCTCCAAGACATTATAATAATAAATTCTTAACTGTCACATTAATATTTCCTTCATTTATGTCAGTATTTCATTCATACACATCGGTTTTTCAAAACTCTAACATTTGAAACTCGAAAAATTTAAAAGACTTGTTAAAGGGAACTGTAAATGACAGAACTTGTTTCAAACAATTTATTGTAGTTTGATTGATGCGTAGTTAAAATATTTTTCGAAATCTTGTTGGAAATAGTTTTCACAAAAACGGTATCACTCGAGGCTTTTAATCGGTTTTAGAAATTTTGATAAAACATTAATTTTTATTCTATTTTCGTTCTCATGGGTAGGTTATTTTGAAGTTGACAGAGCTGATTTCAAGTTATTTTCGGCCTCTAAAGTCTCTTCCGGACCATGTAATGATTTCACGTTTTTTGGCTTAAAAACACTCAAAGTACTTTGTTAATGGACATCCTAAATGGTACAATTTTTCACAAATGGCTTATAATACTTCGATTAATGTGCAGTTAAACTATTTAATGAAATCTCAACGGACGCTTTTTTCATAAAAACTATGAGTTATTACTCATGATTTTTTATCAAAATTTGAAATTTCTATAAAAACATCAAAATACTTATTCTAATTCAATTCTGATCACCCCGTAAGATACTTTGAAGTGAATTGGATGGTTTGTAATGACCTTCGGACCCAAGAGTTACTTTTGTACCTCGTTACAAAATTTTATTTAATTCGAGTTTTTGTTGATTAAAAATTACATAAAAAATAGTTAATGGGCCTCTTGGATGGCACGATATGTCTTAAATGATTTATAATACTTTGGCAAATATGCAGTTAAAATATTTCACGAAATCCTAACGAACGAATTTTTCACAAAAATTGTGAGCTATATAACTCACGATTTTTAGTCGGTTTTTGAAATTTCGATAAAAACATCAAAATTCTTATTCTAATTCCATTTTCATCATCCCGTAAGATACTTTGAAGTTGAGGGAGATTGTTTCTAATTTCATTAGACTCTAAAGTCATTTCCTGTTCCCGTTACGAAATTTTATTTAAATTCGAGTTTTTTTGCTTAAAAAATACATAAAAAGAAGTTAAACGCTACCTTGGATGACATGGCATGTAATGGCTTATAATACTTTGGCTAATGGGCAGTTAAAATATTTCACAAAATCCCGTCGAATGCATTTTTCACAAAAACTTTTGAGCAATAACTCATGATTTTTAGTTTGTTTTTGAAATTTCGATAAAAAAAACATCAAAATACTTATTCTATTTCTATTCTCATCACCCCATAAGATACTTTGAAATTGAAGGGATGGCTTCTAATGACCTTCGGATTCTAGAGTCACTTTCGGACCAATTACGAAATTTCCTTGAAATTCGAGTTTTTTTTTTTGTTAAAAAATGCGTTAAAAATAGCTAATTGGCATCCTAGATGGCATGATATATCTCAAATGATTTATAATACTTTGGCTAATGTGCAGATAAAATATTTCACGAAATCCCGAGGGATTTGTTTTTCACAAAAATATTGAGCTATTACTCACGATTTTGTCGGTTTTGAAATTTTGACGAAAACATTAAAATACTTATTCTATTTCCATTCTAATCACCTCGTAGGATATTTTGAAGTTGAGAGTGATGATTTCTAATAACCTTCGGACCCTAGAGTCACTTCCAGATCCCGTTACAAAATTTTGTTGAAATTCGAGTTTTTTTGCTTAAAAAACACATAAAAAATAGTTAATGGGAACCATGGATGACATGACATGTCTCCAATGGTTTATAATACTTTGGCTAATGTGCAGTTAAAATATTTCAAGAAATCCTGACAGACACATTTTTCACAGAAACTGCGATAACTCAAGATTTTTAGTTAGTTTTTTAAATTTCGAAAAAAAATCAAAATAGTTATTCTATTTCAATTTTTATCACCTTGTAAGATACTTTGAAGTTCTCGGGGGATGGTTTCTAATGACCTTCGGACCCTACAGTCATTTTCGGATCCCGTTACGAAATTTTATTTAAATCCTAGTTTTTGTTTGCTTAAAAATACATAAAAAATAGTTAATGAGCATTATGGATGGTAGGATATGTCTCAAATGGCTTATAATGCTTTGGCTAATGTGCAGTGAAAATATTGCACAAAATGCCGGCGGACGCATTTTTCAGAAAAACTGTGAGACTCACGATTTTTAGTCGGTTTTTGGAATTTCGACAAAAACATTAAAGTACTTTTTCTATTTTCACTCTCATCACCCCGTAAGATATTTTGAAGTTGAGGGGGATGGTTTCTAATGACCTCAGGACCCTAGAGTCACTTCCGGACCCCGTTACCAAATTTATTTGAAATTCGAGTTTCTTACTTAAAAAATGCATAAAAAAATCGTTAATGGCCACCCTGGATGATAGGACATGTCTCAAATGGATTATCATACTTTGACTATTACGCAGATAAAATATTTCACAAAATCCCAACTGATGCATTTTTCGGAAAATCTGGGATAACTCACGATTTTTAGTCAATTTTTGAAATTTTGACAAAAACATCAAAACAATTATTCAAATTCCACTCTCATCACCCCGTAAGATACTTTGAAGTTGAGGGGGAGGGTTTCTAATGACCTTTGGACCCTAGAGTCACTTCCGGACCCCGTTTCAAAATTTCTTTCAAATTCGAGTTTTTTTGCATAAAAAATAGTCAATGGCCACCTTCAAATGGCTAATAATACTTTGACTAATTTGCAATTAAAATATTATATGTAATCCAGACGGATGCAATTTTCATAAAAACTGTGAGCTACACACTATTTTGTGTCAGTTTTTGAAATTTAGACAAAAATTTCAAAACACTTTTTCTATTTCCACTCTCATCACCCCGTAAGATACTTTGAAGTTTAGGGTGATAATTTCTAATGAACTTGGGACCCTAGAGTAATTATCGGACCCCGTTTCAAAATTTCTTTGAAATTCGAGTTTTTTTGCTTACAAAATTCAAAAAAAATAGTTAATGGGCACCCACGATGGCAGGACATGTCTCAAATGGCTTATAATACTTTGGCTAATATGCAGTCAAAATATTACACGAAATCCCGATTGACGCATTTTTTACAAAAATTGTGAGTTACTCACGATTTTTAGTCGGTTTTTGAAATTTCGACAAAAACATCAAAACACTTATTCTATTTAAACTCTTTTCACCCTGTAAGATAATTTGAAGTTGAGGGGGATGGTTTCTAATGTCCTTCGGACCCTAGAGTCACTTCTAGACCCCGTTACGAATTTTTTTTGAAATTCGAGTTTTTTTACTTGAAAAATACGTAAAGGATACCCTGGATGGCAGTACATATCTCAAATGGCTTATAAGACTTCTGCTAATGAGCAGTTCAAATATTTCACGTAATCCCGAAAGACGCATATTTCACCAAAACTGTGAGCTATATAACTCACAATTTTTTGTCGGTTTTTTAAATTTAGGCAAAAACAACAAAACACTTATTCTATTTCCACTCTCATCACCCTTTAAGATACTTTGAAGTTGAAGGGGATAGTTTCTAATAACCTTCGGACTCTAGACTCACTTTTACGGAATTTCTTGAGTTTTTTTGCAAAAAAAAATGGTCAATGGGCACCATGGATGGCATGACATGTCTTAAATGGCTTATAATACTTTGGCTAATATGCAATTAACTTATTTTGCAAAATCCCAACGGACGCATTTTTCACAAAAACTGTGAGATATAACTCACGATTTTTAGTCGGTTTTTCAAATTTCGATAAAAACATCAAAAAACTTAATCTATTTCCACTCTTTTCACCCTGTAAGATACTTTGAAGTTGAGGGGGATGATTTCTAATGACCTTTAGACCCTAGAATCACTTCCGAACCCCTTTACGAAATCTCTTTGAAATTCGAGTTTTTTTGCTTAAAAAATACATAAAAATAGTCACTGGGCACCCTAGATGGCAAGACATATCTCAAATGGCTTATAATACTTTGGCTAATGTGCAATTAAAATATTTCACGAAATATGGACATACACATTTTTCACAGAAACTTTGAGCTATACCCACGATTTTTAGTCGGTTTTTTAAATTTCGATAAAAAAATCAAAATACTTATTGTATTTCCACTTTCATCACCCCGTAAGATACTTGCAAGTTGAGGGGGATGGTTTCTATTGACCTTCGGACCCTAGAGTCACTTCCGAACCACATTATGAAATTTTATTAAATTCGAGTTTTTTGCTTCAAAAATGCATAAAAATTAGTTGATGGGCACCGTAGATGGCAGAACATGTCTCAAATGGCTTATAGTACTTTGGCTAATGTATAATTAAAATATTTCACGTAATCCCGACAGACTCATTTTTCACAAAAACTGTGAGCTATTACTCACGATTTTTAATTATTTTTCGAATTTCGACAAAACATCATAACACTTATTCTATTTACACTCTCATCACCCCATAATACACTTTGAAGTTGAGGTTGACGATTTCTAATGAACTTAGGACCCTAGAGTCACTTTCAGACCCCGTTTCGAATTTTCTTTGAAATTCGGGTTTTTTTGATTAAAAAATGCATAAAAAATATTTAATGGGCACCCTGGATGGCAGGACATGTCTCAAATGGCTTATAATACTTTGGCTAATATACAATTAAAATATTTCACGTAATAACGGCAGACACATTTTCACAGAAACTATGAGCTATAACTCAAAATTTTTAGTCAGTTTTTGAAATTTCGACAAAAACATCAAAATACTTATTGTATTTCCACTTTCATCACCCAGTAAGATACTTTGAAGTTGAGGGGGATGGTTTCTTTTGACCATCGGACCCTAGAGTCACTTTCGGACCACGTTACAAAATTTTATTAAATTCGAGTTTTTTTGCTTCAAAAATGCATAAAAATTAGTTAATTGGCCCCCTGGATAGCATGACATGTCTCAAATGGCTTATAGTACTTTGGGTAATGTACAATTAAAATATTTCACGTAATCCCGACGAACGCATTTTTCACAAAAACTGTGAGTTATACTCACGATTTTTAATCGATTTTTTGAAATGTCGACAAAAACATCGAAACACTTATTCTATTTCCACTCTCATCAACCCGTAAGATACTTTGAAGTTGAGGGGTATGGTTTCTAATGATCTTCGGACCCTAGAATTACTTTCGGACCCCGTTACGAAATTTCTTTGAAATTTGAGTTTTTTTGCTTAAAAAATGCATAAAAAATAGTCAATGGGCACCCTGGAAGGCAGGATATGTCTCAAATGGCTTATAATACTTTGGCTAATGTGCAGTTAAAATATTTCACGAAATCCCGACACACGCATTTTTCACTAAAACTGCGAGCAATAACTCCCAATTTTTAGTCGGTTTTTGAAATTTCGACTAAAACATCAAAACGCTTATTTTATTTCCACTCTCATCACACCGTAACATACTTTGAAGTTGAGGGGGATGATTTCTAATGACGTTAGGGCCCTAGAGTCACTTCAGGACCCCGTTACAAAATTCCCTTGAAATTCGAGTTTTTTTTCTTAAAAAAAGCATAAAAAAGGTTAATGGTCACCCTGGATGGCAAGATATGTCTAAAATGACTTACAATACTTTGGCTAATGTGCAGTGAAAATATTTCCCGAAATCCCGGCGGACTCATTTTTCACAAAAACTGTGATAACACACGATTTTTAGTCGGTTTTTGAAATTTTGACAAAAACATCATAATACTTATTGTATTTCCACTCTCATCTCCCGTTAAGATACTTTGAAGTTGAGGGAGATGATTTCGAATGACCTTCGAACCATAAAGTTACTTTCGGACCCCGTTACGAAATTTCTTCAAAATTCGAGTTTTTTTGCTTAATAAAAGCATAAAAAATAATTAAAGGACACCCTGGATGACAGGACATATTTCAAATGGCTTATAATACTTTGGCTAATGTGCAGCTAAATTATTTCACGATATCTCGATGGATGCCTTTTTCACAAAAATTGTAAGCTATACCCTCGATTTTTAGTCAGTTTTTGAAATTTCGATAAAAACATCAAAATACTTATTGTATTTCCACTCTCATCCCCCCGTAAGATACTTTGAAGTTGAGGGGATGATTTCTAATGGCCTTCGGACCCTGGAGTCACTTCCGGACCCCGTTACGAAAGTTCTTTGAAATTCGAGTTTTTGCTTAAAGAATGCATAAAAAATAGGTAATGGGCACCCTGGATGGCAGGATATGTCTCAAATGGCTTATAATACTTTGGCTAAGGTGCAGTTAAAATATTTCACGAAATCTCGATGGATGTATTTTTCACAAAAACGGTGATCCCTCACGATTTTTAGTCGATTTTTGAAATTTCGACAAAAACATCAAAATATTTTTTCTACTTCCACTCTCATCACCCCGTAAGATACTTTGAAGTTGAGGATGATGGTTTCTAATGACATTCAGACCCTAGAATCACCGTTACAAAATTTCTTTGAAATTCGAGTTTTTTTGCTTAAAAAAATGCATAAAAAATAGTTAATTGGCACCCTGGATAGCAGGACGTGTCTCAAAAGGCTAATAATACTTTGGCTTATGTGCAGCTAAAATATTTCACGAAATCCCGACGGACGCATTTTTCACAAAAACTATGATGAGCTATATAACTCACGATTTTTAGTCGGTTTTTGAAATTTCAACAAAAATATAAAAATACGTATTTTATTTTCATTCTCATCACCCCGTAAGATACATTGAAGTTGAGGGGGATGGTTTATAATGACCTTCGGACCCTATAGTCACTTCCGGACCCCGTTACGAATTTGATTGAAATTCGAGTTTTTTTTGTTTAAAAATGCATATTAAAAAGTTAATTGGCACCCTAAATGGCATGACATGTCTCAAATGGTTTATAGTACTTTGGTTAATGTGCAGTTAAAATATTTCAACTGAGATGAAAACTCCGATAAAATTATAATGAAATCACGAAAAAACACTCTATTATCTTGTACAGTTTTAATATTTCAATGAATATAGTATTTTTTTTTTCTGTCTAAAATTACCGATAATTGCAACATCAACAATACAACATATTATTGAAATATGTCAAGATCATTTTCACCTGTGAATAGTGAATGTACATTTCGACAATTAGAAAGCTGATATTTTATTAGAAAGCTGATATGAAATTCTAGAATTATCTAAATTTAAATTCATAAAATTAATAAATCACATTAGTAAACTCAGTTTAAGTTTGTAACTAACTCATCACCCCACACAAAAAATAAAAAACATGTTTTCTTTTCAATTTTCATGAGCTTCTGCCCATTTTCACATCTTGAATATATAGGTCGTCCTCTTCACTTTCACCCCAAACCCACCATCCAATCCACCCTCAACCGCCTCCTCTCCACCCTCTCCTCCAATTCCAACCGCTCCACCCGCTTCAACAACGCCACTCTCCCAACCCCAAACGACGATGCCTTCTACGGCCTCTCCCTCTGCCGTGGCGACGTTGTCTCCACCGACGCTTGCAACACCTGCATCTCTACCGCAGCCTCCGAGGTCGTCACCCGCTGCCAGGCCCACCGAGGAAAAGGTCGTGATCTGGTAAGACGACTGCTTGCTACGCTACTCCAACGAGTCCTTATTTTCCACCGTGGCAGACTCGCCAGCCGTACGTATACTTAATGAACACGCATTACGGAGCCAGATAGACAGTTTTCTGTCTAAAATTATAAATCAGATGCTCGTTAAAAAATTTATAAATTGTGTCTAAAAACTTCACTTAATATGATGAAGATTAACTCTCGATACCTACTCAATTATTTTTCACAAAAATTGTGAGCTATAACTCGCGATTTTTAGTCGATTTTTTGGAATTCGACAAAAACATCAAAATATTTATTCTATTTTCATTCTCATCACCCCGTAAGATACTTTGAAGTTGAGGGGGATGGTTTCTAATGACCTTCGGACCCTAGAGTCACTTCCTTACCCAATTACGAAATTTTATTGAAATTCGAATTTTTTTGCATAAAAAATGCATAAAATATAGTTAATGGGTGCTCTGGATGACATGACATGTCTCAAATGACTTATAATACTTTGGCTAATGTGCAATTAAAATATTTCACGAAATCCCTACGGACGTATTTTTCACAAAAACTATGATCTATATAACTCACGATTTTTAGTCGGTTTTTAAAATTTCGACAAAAACATAAAAATTATGAGCTATATATATATATTAGAAACGCTCAAGAAGCAACTAGTTGGTTCCATAATAAGGAATTGAGCACTCGATTGGACTCACTACACCAAATAATGTTACATTAATCTAACCATTTATTTTTTAGCTCTCCTCCATCAAAGATTATCGCTACAAAAAATTTATCCAATCAGAAATCTTGTAGTCAGGCACGGGCTGATGCATAGGGCTGAGGTGTGCTCTAGCCCACCCGAAATTGATGAGTCAAGGAAAATTTTATATAATGTTAGTTTATATAGCCCACTTTAATAATTTTTGGAGATCGTTTGATATCTTATCCACGTAAAAGAGGATCTTGTTGCAATTTAATTGTTTTGCATTGTATTTGGTTGCATAATTATTTGTTGTTTCTTTGAATAAAGTATGTTTTTTTACTAAGTGTAATTTTTTAATCAATGAAAATTCACCTAATACCGTCAAAATATGATAAAAAAAAAATTGACCCTAAAATTTAGCCCATCTCATTTTTAATTCCTGGATTCGTGTCTGCGTGTAGTTATTCGTTTATTAGGAAGAACATTATTTATTGTGTTATTCAGAGGACTTTGTTCGTTTGAGTATTTAATTATTGTATTAAATAGTCAAATGATTACTAATTTAGATTAATTATATTGAATCTAATCAAACGGTTGGTTCTTGAGCATTATAGATATAGGTGACTGTAATTTTGTTCCATGTAAAGATTGATGGAGGCAAACAAACTTTTCCGGTGGGGTTTATTATTAAATGTATTGGGTATAGAAGACGTATAGTACGTAACCCATGCAAACAGTTATGCTTATTCGAAGTTATGCTAACAAACCATTTTTGTGAGTCTAGTCTATGAGCCTATATATCATCATCATGAGACCTCCATATAGTACTCCATTAATACAATCATCAATCACACACATGGCCTCATGGCTGATGCCCATCACATGTCCCCATAACATAACCATAATTTAGGGCGCACTAGCTACCTAGTCTACTACATTTGATTGGGTACCGATTTCATTTTGTACAAATATATACTGAATCTAAGACTTGAGTATTTACACTGATTTAGGTATGAGTTTTGCCGCTCTGATACCATGAAAGAATTCATGGATCCTTATTGAATTGAATCTAGGTAATTGAAATCAATGGAAAACAGAAAAGACTTAGTGAAGATGAAGAAGAATATCACGGGTGAAATACAAGGAGGAAAATATAGAGTATTTTGAGAGTAAGTTAGGTAATCTTCATTATACATTGAGTGACTCTCTCACTTACTCTATATACTACACACTAATACAAGGACATAATATTACTAACATACACTACATAATAAACAAGAATATCTGTTTTGAAAAATCACTAGATGGTAATCGGGTAGCGGAGTGGGGTCTAGTGTCTTAGGGCCGGCCTATGTTGTTTTCTTAAATTAAAAAGTTAATAATATAATGAGGATTTCAAAATAATATTAGAATAATGACTATTTTCTAAGACAAAATTAGGAAACATAAATATGCAAAATGAAAGTTCTATAAACATAAACATAAACATGCAAAATAAAAAAGATGGTGTGCGTAAGATCTCTCCGCCATATCCTTCCTAGACTCCCTCTGTATCGAACTCAAACCTAAGAATTCTTATTTTTTCTGCAAAAATACAAATACAAATTATTTCCGCCAAGCCGCTTATTACCCTATAGTCGGCATCCTAGGCGACAACTAGTAGCCATGACGTTTTCTGCCGGTTTTCCCAAAATTAGGGCGAGGCGGCTCCCGCCAATGCCTAGTGGCCTTAGATGTGGGTTATTTTTAACAATGTATAGAAATATCACTAGAACAATAGTCCTAGTGGCTCATATATCTACTAGTTAATTAATTAACTATTTTTTAAGAATTAATTATTATTTGATAATCATAATTATAGATAATTACCAAAAAAACAAAAATTATGGATAATTAATCACACTCAGTTCCATCACACTAGCAGCAGAATAGTATAGTTGTAGTACCTCGATCAATCGCCATAAAATCAAGTACAAACTGCCTCCAATTTCATGTTTCTAACTGTCCTGGTGTGTGGTGGAGGAGGAGGAGGGGTTATTATTGGAACTCCCATGTTGATGATGATGAGGAGGAGGCGGCGGCTGCGGCTGCGGCGGCCAATCCGACGGCAGCCCGCCAATAACAATTGCAGTAGTACCAACTGAAGATGATCCATTATTAATAATATTATTAATATCACAATGATCATGATCATCATGAGCTGCTTGATGATGAGGTGGAGGGTGGTGCTGACGATGATCATCAATATTATTAATATTATGAAGAATATTATCGTTATTCGACGACGTTGACGATGCTGATTGTAGTAACCGGATTTGCCTCTTCAAGAACTTGACGTAGCGGATGGCTTCATCTAACATGGAAGCTGTGTCCATTTTGGTTCCACCGGGGACAAGTATTTGGAGGATACGAATCTTCTCGCTTATCCTCTCCCGCCGGTGACGTGCAGCGACGCTCTGAGGGTCGTCGCTGATTCGCACATTCCGGCGCTTCGGCTTCCGGATTGTGGCTGGGTCCACGTCCACCGGTTGCATAGCCGCGATCTTGTACATCATTTCCTTCATAGCTCCAAGCTCATCGTTATCTTCTTCATCACCTACCGTCTGATCTTGATCATGATCACGATCATGATCTTGATGATCTTCATCACGATGATGATGATCATCTAATTCCATAAAAATGTTGTTGTTGTTGTTGTTGTTCCCTGCTAGTAGAAGTTGATGGTGGTGGAGAGGCGGCGGCCAAATAAGTGAAGGGTTTTGATGATAGGAGGAGGAGGAGATCTGATGGAGGATATTGGGGTGGTGCACGGTAACATGATGATCATCATCCAGCTGATCGCGGCCGCCGGAGGAGGAGTTTATCGACAGCTGCTTATTGTCATGACTGCTGGTGTAATCAATATTTATGTCCATGTTAAAAACAAATGAAGCTGCCAATGATGAAGAGATGAATTCGATCTATTAAGTGATGGTTGGGTCTTACTCTTGAGATGGCTTGGGTGGCCTGTATGAGCTAACTCTTGAACAATATATATATAGATATATAGAAAATAAAATAAAAAAGACAGAAACAATAAAATCCTCATGAATAAAGGCTCATACTAAAAATTTATGGAGGAATAGTTGATGAGAGAGATGGAGGCGGCGGCGGTAGCGGCAGCAACGGCAACAGAAGCAGAGGAAACCGATGACCGATGAGTAAAGCATGCGAAACTTAATTATCCAATGACGACAGGCAGAGATGGAGGACCAAAAGCTATATATGCGAGCATGGCTATTTTTAGTAGTGTATTAATCTTTATACAAAACATCCCATTCTTCTCCATTAATTTTCCTTCACTTTGAACCGATCGAAGTAATGTGGTTGATTCTAATTACGTTGGTGAGCCGGGTTGTATTGGATCGGACTTAACATGGAAGTGAAGATTTTTCTTTTTAATTATAGCGATCAAAGAGGAGGGATTATTACGTGGTAATGTAACTTGGTCATTTGGTGCAACCAATTCATATGAGTGCCTATATTCATGAATATTAAATCTTAAAAATGGGATATATATATATATATATATATATATAACAATCATTTACTTATATCATAACACGTGGTAATGTACGTTGGTCATGTGATGCAATCAATTCAAATGAGTGCATATATTTATGAATAGGAAAATACTTGCTTCCCATCCTAATGGTACCTCCTCGTGTCACCCTTTTAATTTATCGAATTGTCTTTGTACATATATCATAATCGGAATCGTTCATTCTCTAAATCATCATATCAAGATCATCTCCGTAAAAAATCAATAAGATTGGAGGTCGTTTAGGCATTTTTATATATCAAATAAATCAACGATTTTTGTAAGAATTAAGATCCTCATCATGGCGAACCGTTCATTTAGTTGATATATATGAATGACTAAACGACCTTCAATCTTGTTGATTTTTTTACGGAGATGATCTTGACATGATGATTTAGAGAATGAGCGGTTCCAATTATAATATACGTATAAAGACAATTCGATAAATCGAAAGGGTGGGATGCAAGTATTGTCTTTAAATATTAGATTTTAAAAATGGAATATATCAATTATGTTATCTACTTATATCATAAGACGTGGGATAAGTTACACATAATGAACACTTACCCAATCTAATCCCAAAAATATATGAAAAGAGGAGAAGACACAGTTTTCTTAATTCATGTCTAATTCACTTTAATCCCAAAAATGAAAACTATTCAATTATAATTTTCTCCTGCCAACTACAATGTGCAGTGGATAGTCTCGAATTTAACTTTCGGAAAAAATCAAAATCTGAAGTGGGAGACCAATTAGGTATTTGATTTCTTTCTTTCGAGACAGAGAGAGAGGGAGACCATGCAGGTATTGCATCAGCCTCTCTAACATGGAACGTACAGCTGGTGGGGCAAGTCTCTTATGTCATCCTTTCGTTTATTTTTGGTTCATTTTTACTTGGATAATACTTATATCTCATCTTAATGGGATGTCCTCATACTATCCTTTTGATATGAATCAATTACATATTGACACATATCATAATCGAAATCGTTCATTCTCTAAATCATTATGTCAAGATCATCTTCGTAAAAAATTAACAAGATTGGAGGTCGCTTAGTCATTCACATGTATCAAATAAATTAACGGTTTTGGTAAGAATTAGGATCCTTATGGAGAATCGTTCGTTTAGTTGATAAATATGAATAACTAAATGACTTCCAATCTTACTGATTTTTTACGAAGATGATTTTGACATGATAATTTAGAGAATGAACGGTTCCGATTATGATATATATATATATATATATATATATAAAGATAATTTAATAAATTAAAAAAATAGTACGATAATATGCCACTAATTAAGGTAGGATGCAAGTATTGCCGTTTTTACTTTCATTTCATTGCATCCATCTATATGTTATACTATAATTAATCCGCATGCACAAAGCAATCATTCTAGGGTTTGACTATTGTGTTAATTCTACACGTACATCAAAGAACAAGTCATGCATCCATCTTTTGTGTATCTGTTGTCAGTAAATGCTACTGCCTTACGATGTTGTCAAGCCACGTGCCTTTTATTAATCTAACCATACACTTCATGTGGATCCAATTCATTATGAGTCGTGCTCGATCATTAAGAATGAATTGCATTAGGAGTTGTGTCACGCTAGCTACCCATTATATTTGTACATATAAGTATGGTTTTCGTTTTTTCTAAATATCGAATTCGAAACTTGAAATTTCAAAGTATATAATAAAGAGAAATATCATCTAACAATAATATAAGTGGCTTCTTATCAGTATCGGTTAAATTTTAAAAAAAATATATACAATGTTCTCATCTTTTCATTTTTTATAAGGCACTCATTTCTTTTAAAAACAGGCAAAGAGTTGTTAGAAGGGCAAAAGTAAAGAGGGGAAGCACAAACACCGGCCAATGTAAACAACAGAGGCAGCATCGATCTCTTCAATGAGATTGAGGGTTACACACGGGTGAATTGAATGTACATGTAAGATGACTGTAATACGGTATTATGTAATCATTTATTCATATATATGTCGAAACGGATAGAAGGCGCGTAACACGTACTCCTCCTAAAAGGAAAAACGTACTCGGAGGGCATGGAAGCCCATCTCTTGAAAGTAGATCGATGAACCAGAAAGGGAGATGCAGTAGTGCATGCTAGGTGGCTTAATTAAGATCGGCCCTTCCAAAGTTCCAAACATAACTAGCATTCCTTTTTGGAACACCTTGGTTCTGATTTTCCAATAATTAATCATATTATATCTAATAAAAAAGTGCGATCAGACTCAGTTTTAAGGATAAAACTCTCTCAAAAAAAAATATAAAACTATAATAGTGAGTTGATGCGTTAATTTTTCCGACGTTTTACTTTAGGCGAACATCATTAATCCGGAATACTTAAATCATACTAAGAACTTAAAGAAGAAAACAGAGAAATCCCCATCCATATTTTATATATGGTGGGATAGGCCCCCTTTGGGGATGGATCATAGATAGTTATATACAAGTCATGAAATGTAACTAATTAATTAATCCCCCGCTATATATTGAGGTAGGGTTCCATTAATGCAAATCAAGCCTTGGAGGTCCCTGCAAAGTATGCTAAGGGTCCAACAATGGCACCATTTATGTACGTTGCCGGCTCTGAATGACTGTAGTCGCTGCGGTCATCGGGGAACCCATCGCTCTGATTTGGACCTCCCACCACGGCTCCGACTAGGATGTTAGGGTTGGGGTTTGCTGAATAGTAGTATGGTTGGAAGCCACCGTCACACCCTATCGCCTGTGGATGGTTTGTAACTGAAGGCAATGATGATCCTCGGTGGTGAATTCTCTTGGGAAAATAAGGTCCATACCCTACCATGTAGGACATCTTCAGAGGGTTTACCCCCAATATGTAGTCCACCTAATAATCAAAATTATTTCCATTAATTAATCTCACTTCATGCAGGCGCGAATCCAAAATTGAAATTAAAAGTGGGCAAATTTAAAATAATTTTTTCTTAGTGAAATGATTTTATCGAAATCCAGCGTAGATAAATTTGGTTTAATGATGTTTTTCATATTCTATAAAAGTTCTTGATATATCAGTACGTATGTATTTCATTCTCGACTACAACGTGCATAACTAAAAAGGTTATAAATTTATAACGTACCTGAGTTTTGGCAAGCTTTTTTAAGGTGCTGGGAGTGACAAGGCCGTTGCCACAGTTAAATGTGTGCTTTGAGGCAGCCATGTACTTGGAATAGGTAGTAAGCAAGAATGTTATTGAGGTCACATATTGGAGGTTACTTCCAGGCAGCTTGTATATCAGCCCTCCTATAATTTAAAGGATGAATTAGTGCATGTTATAGTAATAAATAATGCACGTCCGTGGTGTTCCGGGTACGTCTAAAAATTTCTCTGAATTTACCTTGTGTATATTGTGTGCTCGAAGAGGGTGAGTTAGGCAAAATTCGGCACATAAATTGCTCAGCTTCTTGTTTAAATGGCTCAAAGTTCTTGTCGTCGTTCAACAATCCTCTCTGAAATTTAAAAACGAAATGGTTATATGAATCGGTATGTGATGAAACTAAGTAATTTCAGATAGAAAAAAAAGTGTAAGTGCATGTAATTTTACCCTTGATAATAGAACATAAGCACCGGCAAATTTGTTGTCCCAGCTGAAGATGTCTGTTGAATCACTAGCTCCCAAGGATTTCAAAAAATTGAAATAATAAACATCATTTGTTGCTCTAAGCAACCATGCAGCTCCCCACACCAACTCATCCTGAAAATTTTTACCAAATTGGAAAGATATCAATCAACAATAAATAGATAACAGAGTGGCGTTTTGATAGGCCCATGCCACAGGTGCGAATTGGCTAAAAGATTCTTATTTAGACCGTCATTCACTACATCATCGTTTCTGGTTATATATAAATAACAAAGTAAATTAATCAATTTCCTCTTTCCTTTTTTAATTTATCGAGTTTGGAATTCGAACTTTAGAGTTTTTACAATATTAAGAAGATAAATATTATTAGAAAATTACTACTAATTAATTGTAAGTTGAAATGGAAATGTGACTTAAGTACCTTGTATCCAGAATATGAGCAATAAAATGGGCAGACTGCGGACCCAAGGGAATCACTGTATGCCCCTCGGTACTGGATTGCAAATTGCATCACTTTCTTGGCAGTGCTCAAGAGCAACTTTGAGTACTTTGGGTCAACCTTCCTGAAAACCATAGAGGCAGCCGCCAATGCAGCGGCTGTCTCTCCAGCAACATCCGAGCCCGGATTGCTTGGTGAGACTGAATACACAGCTCGAGTCGTGTCCATGTCTTCGGGCCTCTCCCAACACTTGTGGTCTACGTTGGGGTCACCAACTCCAACATAGAGTCTACCGGGAGTGGCTCTAGCACACTTGAGAAGGTAGTCCGTGGCCCATCGGATTGCGGCCCGAGTATCGGATAATTGGGGGCCCATGCGCTTGCCATATTCAAGAGTGCCCCATGATAGCATTGTGGTGGTGAAGGCCATTGGGAGGTTGAACTTGACATTGTCTCCGGCATCATAGTATCCTCCGCTTAAGTCCACCTTCAAAAAGTGTTAAAAAAAAACTTTATAAGTGTACAATCATTTAGCTATACAATAATTTTTGGTATTAAGGTACGTTGAAACGAATGTATGAATTTTCCTAACTCACGAACCAAATCCCAAAAAAGTGGATTGTCGTAATTTATCACGGGCTGATTCCCTTTTTAATAAAAATGATTTACAATTAATAATAAGTGTGCTATTTAGATATCTGATTCAACTATTGACACAAGAATTTCTCCTTATTTTCAATATACATGGACCCAAACCTAGAATTATTTTCTTTGCTTTTTAGTTCCATCCTTGTCTGTGAAGAAATCATTTTTGACCTCCCAACTTTTGACCAAAATGATAGTGAAATAAAATTTAAACTATAACTTTTCTTGGGGTATGCATAGGAAGGATTAGAGATTACATTATATATACATTGAGTATCGATCTAACAAATAAAATAAAGGCATAATCAAAATAATATATTGGATTCCACAATTAATATATCAAACTCACATATATCATACTCGTTAGCTAGTGTAAGATTAAAACTACAAAAATCAAACTCATCTAGTCGGAAATAATATGATTCCTATGTATATGATTCAAACCACCTAAACTACCGTGGACGGCCGGATTAGTGGCGGCAGCATCGCGTCCGGCCTCCCTCCCTAAATTAATAAAGAAAATGACCAGCAATGGATTACAGAGACCACATAATTTGTGGCAATGCATGAGATCAAGCTAATAAACTAATTAAGAGAGCAAAATAATATAAAAGACAGTAACTAAATAATTATGTATAACATCTTACATTGGCCTGACGACCATCATAAAGGCCAGAATTGGACCTCCATTTGACCTGTTGGGAGGCGCCGCCGGGGAGCTTCCCGGACCTCTGTCCCTGGAAGAAGAGTATGGACTTTGCCAGGGCATCTCTGTAATTCGGGTTTCCTGCTTGGACTAGGATTCGGCGATCCCCGCCCGACAACATCACAAGAACAAAGAACATCAAGAGGGTTACTAATCTCATTGCCATTGGTACTTAATTTTTCTAAAAAAAAGAAAAACTTAAGCACCAATGAGAGCCCAATTTGAATTATTAGTTGATGGGTTTGGGTCCAGGGAATCTGAAATGGCCTTTAAATAGGGGCGGGAAAGGGCAGCTGCGACCATGCCGCAAATTCTGGCTTTTTTGTTTCATCAACTCACCTTCATTACCACCGTATTTTCATTTATTCTTTTCTTTTCTTTTCTTTTCTTCCAAACAAATTAGGTGTATTTAACTAGACAAACTAGATATTAATTATACATAAATTATTTAGGTTTATTATAATTATTTGATATATGATTCAGGTATTATGATTTATTTTGTGCATTTAATTTACTTATTATTTTGATTTTTTTACTTATTTTGTACATATATATTACTTGCTATAGATAAATCAATGCCTAAAATGTGAAACATGTAAATTTCTGGATATATTTGATTGAGGGTATTTTTTGGAAATTAGATCAATGAAATATTAAATAGTAAAATAAATGATTTTTAATAAATTAAAGGACTAGAACTAATATTAAATACTACATTAGTTTTTTTATGAGAGTATGATCTTATACAAAGATTATGATTGAGTTACCTCAACAAAAAAAATATAACCATGTTAGTCAACCTAGTTTAAACCTTAATTATGGGTTACCTCAGTCGTTCTTGACCCATCATTCACTGGGTGCTATTTGTGGTTAGGAGTGGGCATGAAAACATCTTTCACATTATCAAGCTCCGTATGAGATTAGTCTCATCCTTCCGGATGGAACCACCTCGAACTTTGACAAAACAAAGCCAAATCTTATGTGCTTTTTAGTAAAATTGAATTAAATTGAATGAAATAAAAACTCCAAGGCATATATCATAAGCTTTTCCTTCTTTTTAATTAATCTACTCATGCGGCTTAATTGGACTTCCATGCTAATATGATTTAGCCTAATGACCAGTATTTGTGTACTTTTTTAACATGAAGTTTTTATCATTATGATTAATTACATAGTTTTTTTTTATTAATTATATAGCCTAATGACCGGTATTTCTGTACTTATCTGTATGATTACTTATATAGTTGCCCATGCATGCATACATTATCTTATATTTTTTTTCTTGTTAAATATGTTCCCACATTAGAAGAGTGGGCCTCATTCTCGCTCGTGGTGCGGCTTGCACTCTTGACCACGAAGTGCTCTTATCGAGTTTCAAACTTCTGCCAATTAGGTGCTAGGAAATTCACCATTTGGAAGTATCACTTTACCAACAGTATCATACCTTGTGGTTGATATGTCATATACTTAATTATAAATTGTCACTAATATTAGGATTGAGTGATTTCTCACTAACTATATAATAAGTTTAGTGGAGTGATATTTCGAAACTTATAACCTCCTCCTCCATATTTGTGATCATCGAGTTTCAAACTTCTGCTAGTTAGGTATTAGAAAATTCATCATTTGAAGGTATCAGTTTATCAACTGTATTATACCTTGTGGTTGATATATCATATACTTAATTATAAATTGTCACTAATATTAGGATTAAGTGATATCTCACTAACTATATAATAAGTTTAGTGGAGTGATATTTCGAAACTTATAACCTCCTCCTCCATATTTGAAAAATGTTTAGTACCAAATTTAGTGGAGTGATATCATATAATATACCTTTTGAGTGGGCTTCCTTGTTCCACAAATCACTCAATCTGTTTGAGCTTATTACTGATTTCCTTATTTTGGGTTGGTAAACCCGCCAATTTGAGCATGGAACATGGAATTTTTATTTTTTAGGATGTAATTTCTGAAGAAGAATTCCTATATCTAATCATCTCAACGGTCCTATAACCTAAAGATTAATTATGATTGCATTCGTAATCATCATTATGATGCACGACATGCCTTATCACCTCTTTCTTTTACAAATGGCCATAACACATGTTTTACCAAAATATTTGAGGGATATATTACATACTGATCTTGTTTTTAACAAGTTTTGAATTCGAAACCTAAGATTTCATATTGCACAGTAAAGATGAATACCATTAGATCATAAATTAGCGACAGATCTTGAATTCACACTTAAATATTATCAAAAATAGTATTTGTATGTTATAGTTTACAGTTCACATGCATCAGTATGTCATGTTTATGTTCTATTATAGTCACTCAGATTAATAAAATACGAGCGAAAGAATGTATCACTCATGTGTTTTGCAAACACTTAGGTCATGTTTAGTGAGCCGTATTATATGAGATTTGATAATTCATCATATTCAATATATTTTGAAGATAGAAATAGATTTTTTATCATTATAAAGAGATTAGATATAAAAGGATTCTTCCCAAAATTGCGAGTTATAAGTCACGATTTTTAGTCGATTTTTGAAGTTTCAACAAAACATCAAAAAACTTATTCTACTTCCATTATCATGCCACTATAAGCATTTTAAAGTTCATATATAACATTTCTAATAGTTTTTTGCCCATTCCGGACCCCGTTACTTAATTTCATAGAATTTAATAGTTTTAGATTAAAATTTTCAAAAACAAACGAATTAACGGACTCAATAAATGACCGGACATGTCTCAAATAGCTTAAAAAAGTTTTGTCAATGAGCACTTCAAATATTTTACAAAATCTCAACTATCGCATTTTTTCCAAAATTGTGAATTATAACTCACGATTTTTAGTCGATTTTGAAAATTTCATAAAAAAACATCAAAAAACTTATTCTATTTCCATTATTATCTCACTATAAGCTTTTTAAAGTTCACATTTAAAATTTCTAATAGTTTTTTGCCATTAAAGTCACTTCCGGACTCCGTTACTAAATTTGATTGAGTTTGATATTTGTTAGCTTAAAAAAATAATTAAAAAATGAATTATTGAGCTCAACAAATAACATGGTTTGCCTCAAATGACTTACAAGAGTTTTGTTAATGAGCACTTAAAAAGTTTTGAAAAATCTCAAAAATCGCATTTTTTTCCAAAAAATTGTGAGCTAAGAGTTATAAACACACGATTTTTAGTTTGTTTTTAAAATTTAGTCAAAATTAATAAAAAAAAACTTATTCTACTTTTATTCTCATCGCATTACAAACTTTTTAAAATTTTCATATGGCATGTCTAATCCTTTTTGTCCCTAAACATGACCTTAATTTACCTCTTCATGTTCATATGTTTGGTTTAAGCCCGACCCTCGTGTAAAATGCATGATCAATTGACAAAGCAAAGTCCCTAATTTTGGGTGTCCATATATGTAAAGAGATTAGGCAACAATCCATAACCAAAAAATAAACTAACTCCCACTTTATTGAAATTCCCCATATTCTTCTATTCCCTTGTTTCTCCTTTGTCCAGTCCATCACTGAAAAAGTAGAGGCGCTAATGCCGCGCTCCCAAATCGGTTCCAAATGATTCCATAATATTCTTTTCTTTTCCTTTTTTTTTTGGTCAAATTAGATCATCCTTTTTGGATCAAACTTGATAATATCGTGTTTGATGAATATGCATCGGGGGCCGAAAAAACTCACACACTCATTACAACGCACCCCTGATCACAATTAGGATATAACCTAGGGGAAGTTACAGCGCACCCCTGACCACAATCAGGATATAACCTAGGGGAAATCGAACCCATGACTAACCGGGAGCATACCGGGCCTGGAAACGCCCTAACCACTGAGCCAACATGTTGTGGTTTGATGAACACAATTAATTGGAATCATATTATTTGAAACATTTAATGTAACAGTTAATATGTAATTATGTTTACCATAAAAAATAAATATAGTAAAAATAATATCCATAAAAGTTGATTTAATTTATTAAGACAAAATCGCTCATTAACAGCCACATCAGTTGGGTCACTTAACGTGATCAATTAAGTGTGTTCAAGTATCATTATTCTTCTTTGTGGCCAAGCGCAAACCACATTCCGAACAGAAATTAGTCACACCCTTCAGATATGGGGACATCTTGTGATATGTAAAAAAATATATATCATTACTCTTATTGGATTAGTTTGAAAATAGTGTATGAATATTTTTAGATTATCGAGATCTCCCTCCTTATCTACTTTCTTTCCTATGCTTTAGGACCAAGTTGTATTTTCAATGTATTTTACATGTTTTATGCGACTTTTTGAAGAGGTGGTTTCATTAGAAAGGAAGAAGAGGCCAATAGCCACCATAAACTTTACTTGTCCCTTCACTCAACTTAGAAAAGCCACTAACCACTTTCAACTTGTTCATATAAATCTTGATCAATCTCTTAATCCAGTGATATTCGTTCGTTTAAAGTTCGGATTCACAAATAATACATCTAATATAAAAAGAATGGCACTATTTTCATATCAGTATTTTCATTTTATAAATATCCCAACTTTAGAGAAACACACAAAATAAAAATTATCTAGAACATTTTTCTTTCGATCCGGGGTATAATCCTTAAATCTAATCATCAATTAGGAAAGTCAAAATTAGGGTTGAGAATGAGCGAATATGGTCGGATGATGCCAACTACTCTCCCTACTCTATCCAATTCCTAATTTTTTAAGTTTCGTATTAGAGAATGTAATGTGAAGCTTGCTTACTTCTTTTATTCCATATATATTAATAAACGTTAAAATATTAGAATTCAGAGTAATTTTAAAACTCAATTGGGAATCTTCTTCCAAAAAAAAAACTCAAATAGGAATGTAACCGCAGTCTACTGATAATTGATTAGTCTAGTGTTGCGACGACCAAATCATCATAACAGTTGAGGCCCTCCCTCCATGACAATGACCATGAACATGAACCCTAGCTTGATTGGAGGAAAAGGCAAGATTTAAGTCATCTTGGAAGCAAAATATACTATGAGATCACTACAAAAATGAGAGTGGATCAAATCAGAATACTCAGATACTACCCCTAATGCCCTATATTTATTTTTAATTAAATACTGAGGGCTTGTTACAATTTGAAGCTTTTGAATTTTTCAATCCTCAAGCTTTTTTGGTGTATAATAAAATTCACAAACTTGGACTTAAATGTTTTACGTCTTTTTATGCATTGCATTGTGTTAGCTTTCTTCTTAACTTGTATACTTTTTCAACCTTACAATAATTGACAACCTTCATCTTCACTTCAAACCAATTTCTTTCAAAAACTACAACAAAATGCTTCAAGTTTAAGACTTCTTGTAGGTTGGTAGCAGCCATCCGTGAAACTTCTTGTTCTTAGTTCTTGCATTCTTAAGTTACCTAGTGACTGCTAATCACCTCACCCCCACCAGTGGTGGCGGTGACTGCAATCCCTTCCCTCCACACCTCCATCCAATCCTCATCTCAAGGGTTCTAAGAACATCCACATCAGACTCTATATTTTTTATTAAATTTAATTTGAAATGACCGAAAAATTATTAATAGCTAACTAATTTTTAATGTTGCCAAAATCAATATTCTCTATATCTCAAAAAGATAAGTTAAATTTTATCTGAAAAACTTTCAAAGCATCTCCATCGGACTCTTCAAATTTGATTTTGAACAAATTTTAAATCAAATTTGCCCAAGAGTTACATTTGAAGAGTTTAACGTGAATGCTCCAAGGGAAATACCCAAATGACACGAGCCTCATGAGCACGAAATCATAACAATTTCTATTTCTGATTATGCAAAAATTGTTCAATTTTTACAAAGCAAAGCAAATATGAGAAACAATTATCTTTTATAGCACATCAATGCCAAACCAGCCAGTAAAAAGTTAAAAGATGAGGGGAAATTTTGTTGAAAAATGCAATGGAGAACAAGCACTTACAAGTCTTTATCTACATAACCCTAACAAAGCACTTTCAATACCTCACTATATCCTTATGTTACAATTTCAAAATGGACACAAAAACTGGAAAGCAAAATGGCCTGCTTAGCAATGACTACAAAATCAAATGAAGTAGCAATCGTTTTTCGGTTCGGTAGAGATTCCAATAGCATTTAACCAAACCTCAAATCTCTTTTATTGATTTGAAACCCAGTCATTGAAGCTGGGCCTTCAACGAAGAATACACTGTCCAGAAGAATGAAGCAAGATGCTTCCAAAATTACCATATGCAAAATTTGGTGCCAAATCACAACAAAATACAAAGTAAAGCACAACAGACCAAACACATAACAAACCTTTGCCATCCTTGAGAGCTGCTGCAGTTTTCCACGATAGATATATGACGTAGCATCCGAAAATCATTTACAAAATCAGCCTCTCCCCACACAGCACAGGCAGGGCTTACTCTACACAGGCCATTCACAAATATTTTTGTTGTGCTGTTTCTTCATCCGCGAGTCATCAACGTATAAAACCATAATTCATTCATTATAAGCTTATAGCAGATCTAAAAGAGGTGGCTTCTCAGTTGCTGATGTGGCATGGCTGGACCGAGACACTGAACTAGCACCCTTCCCTCTACCTCCTCTTCCTCGACCTAGAGCATTTGATGGGGGTGGAGCAAGTCTAGGTGTTGTATGCGTGTTGTTCCCAGAAGCAAATATGGATCCTAGATCAGCCGGTTTTTTTTCTGTGTAAGCACTTGAAGCTGATATCGGCTGATTATGTTTCATAAATCCAAGAGAATTCTGGGGGTTAAAACTACCAACATTCAAAGTTGCATTGCCTTGATTCAGTCCCATTTGATCAATGGAACTTTGGGTGCTGAAGGCCCAACTGTCGTTGTTATGGAGGTTCATGCTGTTTGACGTACTTGAGAATTTATTGGGACCATTTTTGTTTATGGGAAATTCTGTAGTGCCATTGTTGGAAGGGCCAGTTCCACTTACCGAGCCACTAGGTCGCGGGGGCCAGTTGGCAAAAGGATCTATGTCATCAAAACTGGAACTGGGTGATGCTCCTGCATTTGACTGCTTCTCAGCATCACCGAGAGGGCTAACTCCAGAAGATGCCCTAGGAGGCCACTCTATATCAACCGGGGGACATGACACGGCTGTTTGCTCACTAGATACTGCCGTTTGCAAAAACGCATTTGGCTGTGAAGAAGTTACTTGAATTGGCTCATTAAACTGAATGGGATACGTGGAGGTAATGCTATTTGTAGAATTTTGAAGGGAGCTAGAAGGCTGCTTTCTAATGGGACCCCAATCTTCATCCCATGCTGGATTGCTGTTTGTAGCGGTAGGGACATTTCCACTTATTTTGCTTGGGACTTGGGACTGTAACCCATTCACAGATGGAGATGGTTTTACCTCTGGGATCCTGGAATCCGTCACAGTGACTCCACGCTTCTCCTCTATCTTCCTGCCAAAACGCCAATACATTCAACAAGAACGACAGTAAATGTCAGAAACCAAAAGAAGCGAAAAAAATTATACAGTGGTGACCAACTCAATATAGTGAAACTCAGGACATTGAATTTATACCTAAGAATATCCTTGACAAACAGCATATATTTGGCAAACTGCTGAACATTTAATTGCTGGGCAGTGAGAAGAGGTGTGAGTACTGGGAGGACATGCTCTGCAACAAATTCCACCCCATGCTGAAAATCATGAAGGACAATGAGTTATAAGTTGTGTTACTAAATAACAATATAAGGGTAGAATTCCGTGGAAGACAGATAAAGCAACTCCAATCATTATTGGAAACTGTTACCTGCTTAAGAATGGAGTTTGACACCCCAAGGGTACACATAAGCGTAGGAGCAGAACGGTCAACTGCTGTACACTGCTGAATTGTTTGCAAAATATCCACACTAGCATGCTTATCGAGTGTAGGAACCAAGTCTCCCAAACAAAGCAAAGCATTGACTCTCACCTGCCAACAGAAGCACATTGAAGTTCATGTTCCAGTTCATTCAAGAGCCATCTTGAATTGTCATGGAATTAAGAGCTATAGTTTAAACCACAGTACTAAAGAAACACCGCTAACATATTTCCACTTCATTCATCTTCAAATTTCATCCATTGGCTGTACATTCAGAAAAATATAAAGGAAATTGTATTTTAGAGTTTTCCTGTAGATTTTTTCTTTTTTAACCTAATCCTGGGACTATTTTAATTCTAACCCATTAACCCACCCTCCCTCGCCACTTGGGCCAACCCCAAGGGATTAGTCTTAATATACTGCCAATGCCATTCCATTGTCCAAAGGAAGAATAATGTCTCAAAGTACACAAAACAACCAAAAGATATTTGAGTAACCAAACTCAAACAGAAGATTCAACATACGAAATCGCAGAAATGGAAAGAGCAAACTGATATCACCTAAGGTGAATTCACCAGCAGAATGTGCTAAAAATTAAACCTGCGAAAAAAGAAAGCCAAATACAAAGGAATAATTAAGTAAACATACCGCTGCAACAGTTGTTTTGAGAGCTAGTCCATGAACACGAGGCAGAATAACTTGTTTCACTAGCTGGAAAGAACAAAAATACAAGACAATCAATACTAGTAGCTCTTCAATGAAAGGTTCATCAAGATATATGCTAAAACTGTTAAAAGACTAGTACTTTTTACTTATCATTGTCCAAGTGCTAAATAGAAAATTTTATAAAGAAAAAATTCAATAAAATTCAGTTTGGAAAATCCAGGGTATAATCCATAACTGTTACTGACATAATTACAAAATTCCATGGCATAAGTATACGGCTTTAATGCAACAAATCAAAATTTATTTGTAAAAACATCCCAAGCAACTGAGAGAATGTGAGTTATTATATACAAAAGAATAATGATTTAGCTACCACTGTTAGAACCGATTTCAAATAGAATCACAAACCTTGGCCAACATATCATGATTTCATCATTCAATAACCAAAAAAAACCAAAACTTATTCCATTTCTGTCAAGAACAGTATTAAAGGGTAAATTTAGACTGCAGACTATTTTCAAACAAGAGACTACAACTTTTGTTCATTTGGTCATGTTTTATTAGGGTTGCTTTATGAAATTGTTGTCACTAAGGAGTCGATTGATAATCATTCCGTTTTTAGTTTCCATTTCCACTTTATGCTTGAGATATGAGGAAATGAGGGATGAAAAAAAATGGAGGAAGGATATGGTGGAAGAGATGGAGAACGAATGTAGAAGAAATACCGGACAAGATGTAAAGTAAAAACTAAAAACCAAAACCTATTTTTTTGTGGATTTCACTTTTCATTTCTTCCTCTCCATACCACCACCCTTCTTCATCCCTTGTACCTCTCCTATACTTTCTACACGTCTCATTCACAAAAAAGTACGAACTGGGAACCAAAAATGGAATGGTTATTAAACGGCCCCTAAGTGTTTCTATCTCTTCGCAAATCGTGAAGGTCAAAAAGATATCTACAAGAATTTATCGTATCACAAAAGCAACTTCATAATCTTGTCTAACAACTAATGATGAGAAGAAAACTTACATATATAATTACATATATATATATAGAGAGAGTAATTCATTATAGAAATCCAAAAGTATGACAATACTCACCTGAGAATCAAGTTTCTTAGCAAGGAAAGAAGACTTCTTCAAAACCTCCTCTTGTATGCGAGCATCACCATCACCGTAGGCTCGAACTACCATGGGCAGAACGTGTGATATCAAGTGATCTTGCATAGTCTACAATAAGCACATAACAGGTAAGAGTATAACTCAATAATATGACAAATACCAACTACAAAGTAGTCATCATTAAAATCTAGAAGATGTAACTGAAAATTTAATCAACAATTAACCAATCTAATGATCTATGCATCATCGAGAAACGAACTTAAATTAAATGCCAATAATACTGAGATACACCTTAATTTTAACTTCCTCCACTACATGGTGTAATAAGCTAATGAACATATTCTCATTTTTATGGGAGATAAAATGAACATCAGAGTTAAAAACTAAATATTCAAGAACAAAAGATACCATGACAAAGAAGGCATAGCGCTAGATGAGGCCAACTGGCAAAAGATTCATCTGTTGAATCCAATTAGTTTCAGACAGAATTCTACTTAAACTATCAGGATTAAAGGCAAGTTCAGTAGAATGGAATTGAGTGAGTCACAAAACTTAACTGGGCAAAGTTTAAGAAATTTAGAAAAAGAATTTAAAGAAAATAAAGGCATTTGATACAGGCTTCTCCCGGCCATAGTACAACAAGGTCATGATATGCAACTAATATCCAATACTTGAAATCTAAAACGAAGCAAACGAAAATTGGAAAAGCAATCGGAAAAAAATGCACATGGCCATGCCATCTTAAAGTTATGGTCCTACGCAGAGAATTGTGCCTCATGCAGAGCACATAAAAAATAGCTTCAGTAGTTATTAGACTTCCCGAACTAAAACCCATGATAAACATGAAATATTAAATATGAGAAAGAAGAAAAAAAATGACTGAAAAGGAATGAGAAAACTTGTAAGGACAACATTTTAACTAACTTCATATCCTGTTCTTTTTCTTCTAACTTTTATGCAGGGAATCAGCACCCCTTTTCATGCACAGAACAGCACAGAACACAAACGAGAGCGCATGGATTAAACCAAATAAGAGAATCAGCCTAATGTCATTACGTACCTTGTTTACAATGAGTTCTGCATGCTTCAAAAGCAGTAATAATGTGTCACCCACAGCAGTACTCAGGACAGGAACAAGAGCTGGTAATGTTGATAACTCAAAGTCATTCTTATCCTGCATCAAGTTTGAAGACATCAACTGAGTTAATCCAGTTGAATAACCACCCAATATTACGGAAGATAAAGCCTTCACTATCACCTGATGATGGGCTTATGTTTGATGTGTGTGTGTGTGCGCGTGCGTGAGAGAGAGAGAGAGAGAGAGAGATAGAGAAAGCGAATGCAGGTTATAGAACACTATTGCAGAATATTTTACGCTTCTTACTTCATGATTTGAATTAATTATCATGTACTAACTTCTAATTAGAAATTTCTCAATCTTTAGAACAATCACACTAGGGGAATTCATGGTAGCTAATGATGACAGCACCAATGTTCCTGTAAATTCTTGCTCCGATTGGACCATTCGCATCTATATCCATTAATAATGATGATAAGAATGCATAAATCATTACACAATTCTTGTATAATTTAAAAATTCATATATACTTTAGCGTGCTTCTATTTGAACCTCTTATTTACTCAGTTAGGACCCTCCTTTTTTGGTAATTATTTATAGGGAAATGCTAGGGAGACCACATTTGTAAACCACATACTAAGACAGATGGGCCCTAATTGTATTAATGGGTCCTACCTATATTAGTATGTGGATTACAAATGTGGTCTCCCTAGTATTTTCCTTATTTATATTTTACACGTGTAAAAGAGCCAAATATATTATAAAGATAAATCTTTCCAACCCGCCCCTTGTTGCAAACAGGATGGACCAACACCTCTAAAGACCATGGGTGCCAGTGCCACGGTGTTTCTCCAATTATATAAAAATAAGAAACAAAAATGATTAAGGCTAAAACTGTAAGTTGCTGAACACAAAAGGAGAGGGGTTAACTTAGCATATAAGGGGAATCACATAGGAACAAAAATATAATTTATAATTCTAGTGATACAGATGGCAACTATGTATTAAAGTAACAGTTATACGAAAGAAACCGAGGTCACATGCAGTCAACGAAATTCCCTATCATACCTCTAGTCCTTATTGAAATAAACATTAGAAGAGAAGATTGGAATATGTGCTAAGAATAAATCAGAAACCGTTTAGGAACAAATGATGAACTGACAATATTTTTCTTTTGACAAGAAACATGATTTTTCTTAAGCACGGAAAATGTACAACTATGTACAAGGAGCCCACTTTCAAGCTACAGAAACAAAAATAAAACCTTTCAAACTACCTGAACTACAGAAAAAAAATTTAAATAAAAATCCATCATCGCTAAAATACTTTTTTTATAGGAACCAGGGTACAATCTAATCAACCACACAAACAGCCTTAAAGAATTTCGTTTCCAGTCGCTCATAAGCCAGATCAGTAACCAGTTAAGAGTTTCAAATTGAATTCATAAAGCTTTCCTCGTAGCTACACTAATGGCTGATTACCAATCACAAAGGTGAAGCATTTAGTACCTGAGACTCTGCAATTGTAAGAACCATAGGCAGAATCATTGGTTGCATAACCAAATTCCTAAGTTCTGCACAAAGCGGTGGCAGTACCTACAAAAAGGATAATACACCATGTCAATCATTCAAGTGGTCACTGTGAGAACAGATGGTATATTCAGCAGTTGGCTTAACAAAACTACAGAATGCAATAATCATGAAATGCAAAAATACTAAAAGGAATAACCAGATACTCAGCTTTCATTATATCAATTCATTTCACTTTCCACTAGTCAAAGTAAATAATATAGGACACATGCAGGTAACTGGAGTTCTTTTTTTCTTTAGAAAAAAATAAATAAGAACCATTATATGTTCTCCATTTCATTAATTATGTGGTCTTTTTTCTCTTTTTTGGTACATTAATCTTTTTTTGTTAATTTTTTGTACCAAAAGAAACAAACCCAGAATACTTTAAGCATTCACGTTTAATTACCCAAAACATACATACTTTTGTAAATATAAATAGTTCAGATAATTAAATAATTTAAATGACACATCCTTTTCTTTGGTCGGTAAATGACACATCACTTCATCAGATGAAAAAATGCAAACCTTATAACGCAATACACGAGAGTCGAAATCTTTCCACATATCTGATAATGCTTTTAGGAATTCAGATTTCTGCATGTTATCTCTTTCCTGCAAATAAAAAACATATTAATGGCCAAGTAAATTTTTTATTATTGGCAAGCTTAAATTTCTTTTTTTCTTTTAACACGTCACTCTGGGTTAAAATTTTCCTAGAAGTATGCACTGAATAAGCTGAAATACAAATGCATACAAGCATGTGGTCGAGAAAACGAAGAGCACGCAACCTAGTGTCATCCCGGAAAAAGGGAGAACCTGCAAACAAAACATAACAAACCCGATTGTTGAGTCAAATGGCAGTTGAAGTTCACTTAGTATGCAACAAAATTCACTAATAGTACACATCACATACCGCAGAGATTAAACACAACACAATATAATCAATTATGACCAAACAAATTCTAGCCATAGTAGTACTACATTACATTGACTTCCCACAAAGAGCATTCACGAAGATTTGAGAGTTATATATCAAGACAGGAACAAAACAAACTCTTCATGCATTCTAATTTTTTTAAAATAATGGAGAACTTGGTAATGGCTTAGGGATTTCGCAAATGTCCATACCATTGCACACTAAGTGTTTTACCATTTCTGATTTTTAGCTTAGAAAAAGAGAGAATAAAAAGCTATGCGAAACAAAAAGCTTGCAAATTACACTTGTAGGTGAATTGTATATAAATAGGAGTATAAAATTGGCAAGGGATTGATAAACTCTTTAAAACTCCATAAATGATCTTCCACACTGCTAATGAAGAGGAATTCCACAATCTTCCATTAATCTTTTTTATTTTCCTATCTTAAACTATATCATCTGTTGTTGCACTGCAATAAACTTACATTCAATATTATCCTGTTATATACTGTGTGTGTGAGAGAGAGAGAGAGAGAGAAAGAGAGAGAGAGAAATGGGTTCATCATGACCGATGCAAGGACATCTATATTTACTTAGAACTAGATGCAAGCTAATGCATGAGATTTATATGGTTTAGATTCTATTACTAGAATGTGATTTTTATTTACTTATGCTCAGGAATTTGGGAATTTATTACTAGACTTTATTATTCTAAGTTCTTAATCTTTTTGCAACTGCCTATATAAATAGGTTTCAGTAATAATTTCTGAGACTTTTCGTAAATTGATAAATATTAATACACACTTAAGTTTACCATACTTTGCAACTCCTTATCCTTCTGCCTCTTTAAACATCTCCTTGTTCTCTTTTTCTCTCTATTCTACATAGATTGAAAGTGGCGGAATACTTTCCCTACATGCAGTGGGAAAGGTCCAATGCGGTAAGGTTCATATGTTTACCTGTAAAATCCATTGAAGTAGGCCTGAAAGCCTCATTTGTAGAAAGCATCCTTTGTAAGTCAGGAACTAACTCCGGAGGAATAGAGGAAAAGGCTTCACTAGATAAGTAACTTAGGGTATTCATATACTGCAGAAGACAAACTTTAGAGTTAACAAAATCACTAGTACACATAGTCATAGATAAAGCATGAGAATCACTTGCAATGAAAATCCAGAAAATTATAAAAGACCAGAACACATGTCCTTCAGTATTGCATGACCTATTTTAGTGCACATGAAGGGGAAGCAGCTAGAAGGTGGAGATAATCCTTGTTAAAGGATAAAAGCATATCATACAAGTTTCTTTGTGTTTTCCAAATTTGAAAAACTACCCATTAAAAACCCACGTTTATATGAAAGAGTAATTTAACTCAAAGTTACCATCTTGACATTGTTGTGGCAGTCAAACAAAGGCTTGCGAGCAATCAAGTGATATGCAAGACAGCCGAAACTGAAAATATCAGAAGCACATCCAGTTGAAGATTCTTTGCTCTTAGCAAGTTCAGGAGCCGTGTAATTCAGAGATGGCTGAAGGGGCAGGACGGAGTCCTCAACATCATATTCCTGTGCAACCCATATCAAATCAAATGGTGATAGCTACATAAGGATCACAGGTAAAAATCATAAATATTTTTTTTTTCGCTGAATAACATGAAAATTTATCTTCTCAGTGGTTATTAATAAGCTTCACGTAAATAAACTTAAAAAGTGAATAGTGTACATTATCACAAGCATCACACGGCTCATAAAAGAGAAGGCCAAGCTGTTAACTATTTAAAAAGTTGTCCGACATGCAAGAATATATCATTCAAAGTTGTTGCAAAAGCTTGATGGAAAGAAATTGAATAAAGAGCAAGAAACAAAAGACATTCATATAGTCATGGCTACATGGAAAACGTAAATAATATACTTAATAAGAGATCAAGAATTAAGATCTACACACCAAATATGTACCAATAATCTTCTGAAGAGCAGAAGGAAAGCATTCACAAGATTGTAAAAATGCAGATGAAAAGTAGAATTGCAGGTGATAATATCTATCCACAAATCCTATTAACGGCTTCACTCACAGCATAATGGAATGGTTGAACATTAGCCATATTGCCTGAGGCCTGATCTGTTGAGATTGCAAAACCAAATCCTCCAAGCTTCCAAGCCCCACTTGATGTAATAAAGACATTCTGCAGAAATATGTTTTCACATTAAATTGATCTAACCAATATGCCTTGCACCTGTAACTTGAAGGACAGGCATGATAAGAAGTTGACAAGAAATCCATTTATTAGATTCATTAAGGAACTTGGTTCATAAAGATCAAGCAATAAAATGAAAATATAGTATTTTACATAGTAAAATATCTTCACACCAGCGCGGACAACAAGGAAAAATATTCTGGGAGATATTCTAGTCTCAAGATAAACAGAAGAAAATATATCTGTAAACGAGGTTGATTTTTCACAAACTTCACTTCTACATCCTTAAAATACTTTAAGAAAGAACAATAATAAGATGTAACCTCAGGTGATATAGCCCGGTGAATGAGACGCGCATTGTTATGAAGAAAGTCCAAGGATTCTGATAACTGGAGCAAACAATGCTTCACCTCCAACAAACCCATTTCCTGGAAAGCAAAAATATTTTGAGCATGCTATGATATCACAGGATTAATTCAGAATATAGTACATGGCAGATGGGAAATTGAATAAATAATGCACTTTCCATAATACGAATATTCCACAACATACATCCCTTGGAAAAGATGGAAAATTTCCAGCCTACCACAATACTTACAAACAAGCATATGCTAAATAATATTTTCCACCAAAAAATTTACTGCTAATGTTAAAAATATATGTTTTCAAACAATGATTCTTCCCTGGGTTAAAACTTTTCACGTCCTCATCTTGTCATTTTACTTTACTTAGTTAAGATAATAACCCCAACAGTATAGAATTGCTCCTAAGATTATGCCCTCACATTTTCACGTTCTCACTGTCAAAAAAAAGTATGACTTGCACATTGAACATAAACGTGAAGCATTGTCAACATATTTATCAAGTTGGAGATTCATATTGGTTAGTATTGACTATTGAGTAATGAGTTCTACAAAAAGGGAGGAAAGAAACACTGAAGAAGAATTTGAGGCTTGAGTCTCAACTAGCTTGGAGAAACCAATACAGTAAAAATTCCAACATATTAAGCAGCGACCTCCATCTTGAAAACTAATAAGTATATGCCCTTGAGAACTATAACGGCAGGTGTATTCCATGATTTCAGAAAAGCTGGAAAAGCAGCTAAAGCTGCAGTTTTGAAGCACGCAGACTCCTCTTGTCCTACAATTTCTTTATAGAACCATTTGAATGGAAATGGGCAACCAATTATTAACACTAATCAGATGCATCTTCCTCAAAATCACACAGCTACTTCGAATTCAAGTGGATACTTTACTGATTTAAATTACAGAATCGGAACCTAAACGAGCATTTCAGTGATCCAAACTACCTACCAATAATCACTAAAGTACTTACATCACACTATCCAAACTCTTAATCGGCATTCACAAAAACAATTGAAGCACACTAGAGCTACCTACCATTCCTTTAAGCTCCTTGGGCACTTTAGCCACATTCTCCACATTCCCAAGCGCATTGGCCACCGATGCAAACAAGGGCTCCGTCACCATTGCCATGGCATTCTTGTTCTCATCTAGCGCCTGCACCACGTGAACCACACCGGGGTGCCTCAACCTCACGAGCCGAGACGCATCGGCCCGAATGATATCAAGAAACGCATCTTCCGCTGCCTTTGACAACCCGGCTCGCACACGCGCCTCCGACAAAGCCTTCTTATCCAAAACCCAGACGCAGACCGTGGGGTACTGGTGGGCGCGCGAGGACTCACGTGCCGCCTTGGCCGAGTACAGCTTCCAGACCAGACCCGGTCCTGCTGAGCCGATCTGGTCGAAAAGTTCGTAGTCTTGAAGAGGCCTTGGTCCGGCGACTTCCTGGACCGTGGTCTGTACGGTCCTCTCGATGACCGCAGCGGTCTTGGCTAGGGCTTGGGTTAGGGTTTTCATGTTGATAGACATCTTGCTGGGAATTGCAAAATTGCAATGTGTTTGATACAAATTGAATGAATATAAAGAAGATTGTTGTATTTGTGTTTGTATAGGTGTGTGGAATCTGTGGAATTGGAAATTCTTGGGTTTTGGGTTGAAGACGAAGGAGCAGAAGAAGAAGGAGAAGGTGGAGGAGGGATTGAAACTTTCGTCAGATCATCCCCGTGGGCTTTTGTTCTATCTTCCACCCCTGTCTTTCTCTGCGTAGTTTCCCTAGTTTCTTTCCTCAAATTTTTATATTTTATTTATTATTTAATGATTTGGACAAGTTCTCCGTGCAGTTTTCTGTTGGCTTAATTTAATTTTTCTTTCTATATTTTGGGTTTCATTAAATAAAGTGTAAATTATATTTTACTATCATGTATTTTATACCTTATAATAGATTCACACATTAATTTTCAAATATTACAATTTTTATCATGAATTTTATAAATCGTTACACCTTGACCCCTCCGTTAAATTTTCTATCAAGGGTTCCGTTATGTAGTGATGTGTCACCGGTGGATCTCACGTTCACACACATCACAGCCTATTAAGAGGGGCATATATGTAACTTTGGTATGCAAAAAGAGGGATAAAGCTCACCGCTCTTGCTCTCGCGTGAAACCCTTGAAATTTGCATATTCAAAGTCGCCGAAGTCTCTGCAAACTCCATCTGAAAAAAAGAGCGACTGACCTTTATCATCAAAGCCGCCGAAGTCGCCGTATCGAGAAGAGGGACAAACTCCATCAAATTCGCAGTTGAGGTAGCGTTTGGAGTTTGGGTCGAGATCGAAGGCCTTGTAACACGCGGCCACGAAGTTGCCGTATCGAGAACACTCCCTCCTTGAAATGGAGAATACGCGATGCTGGTGTGGGCATAGGCTTGTGTTGAGGACTGGGTAGGCGATTTTGGACTTGTAGCAAGGTAGGTGATGGAAAAATCTGTATAATCTGGAATTGTTGAGTTCATTTTTATTAGAGTATGGGTTATGAGTTTGGTCCATGTGTAGGTTAAAAGATGTGGGTATTTTGAATGATCAGATCTCGAGATGTGTCAACGTTCGAAAATAATCATCCCTAGTCTGTTGAATCGTCTGAATTCATATGAGGTTGACCTGAAGAAATCTCGATCAATGGTGAAGTGGCTCAGAGCAACTGTTGTGGTTTGTGTGGTGGTGATAATTTTTCTACATTTTGGCTAATTTACAGTGGGTTTGTTTCTAGGTATTACTGGGTTTGTCGCTGGGTGTTGGTGGTAACTTGGTTGATGTTCATGTAATGAATCTGGGTTTTTAGAAGATGGGTTATTATCTGGGTTTTTTAGTAGATCTTCATGTAATGAATCTAGTATATGTAAGTGGTTGAGTTGTATTTTAATTTGGTAGTTAAGTTGAACTGAAACTTGATGGGTGTTTGGTTGAATTGAAACTTAATGGTAGTTAAGTTGACATGTAAATAAATCTAGTGAAAAACCCTCTTCATCATAATCCATATCCTAACTCATAGCATAATCAGAACAAAGAAAAATATATGCAAACAATTTTGCTATATATGAAGCAAAAATTGTAATTCATCATCCAACAAACCTGCTATATAATTCTGCACATATATGAAGCAGAAATTGTAATTCATTACAGCAAAAACCAATTCCAAGTTCCACAATACTACATCAATATCTTAAATCCAAATTGAAAATCCATTACACATGATAAAGAAGCAGAATTTGTAATTCATCATCCAACAATTCAAATTCACAGCAAAATTCAATTACAAGTTCCACATAAACAAGTTAACTTCAAACAAAGAATTTCAGTGACTTGGACCAAACCTGCGACGGCTGCCTTACCAAAAATAGTCTGAAAACAAGCTACTCAATCCAGCAAAAACCTACATCTAAGTAACTAAGTTCCACAAAAGATAATTTTGTCTGGTAAGATAAATTATGGACATATTGAGATGGTTGAACAGATCAACCAGTATGTGAATGGTGGACAGATTGAGATGGTTGGCCATTGACTGAAGTAGAGTCTTGGGTTTGGTTGGTTTTCTTCTTCATATCTCTCCTCGCCTACAAATGAAAAAAGCAATGTCTAAGAATTCACAACTTAATCAATTTATATTTGAAACATTATGAAGTTTTATTACCTTATTTTTTTTTTGCATGTTCTCTTTCCCTTTATCTAAGTTCATTCTTTCTCTGGATGTTCGAAGCTTCAATCTCAGCTTGGCTTAGACTAGTACTTGGCTTCTTACTCTGCACCAAAGATATTAATTTAGTGTTGTTAAATGAACGCAAACAAGCTTTTATAAAAATAATAACCCCAATTGTCTGTAATTACCTTTGAAACTCCTTCTCCACCATCCCTTTTTTGTTTGGCAGGCTTGTTCTTAGGCGGAAGATGCCTATTGCAAGTCAAGACATTGTGCCCTACTTGACCACAATATCCGCATTTTAGTGACTTTTGGTTCCTTCCAAGCTTCACGTCCTTGACTTTGCCTTTGCCCATATGTTTTTCTTCGGCTCCTTTCCTTCATGTCTTCTTGTCTTATTTATAGACTAGAACTCTAAACAACTTCAATCTTCACGGATTTATTTTTTCGCTAAACAATGATGAGAATTAAATAACACACCATTTTTCAGATTGAGAATTAAATTAAGGGTACAATTCACCCACCAGGGACCAAAGGACCGCACCAAGGGGGAACAGTCCTTACCACCCCAAGGAGACCTCACGGCTTAAACAAAGCCAAACACGAAAAGAAAAACACAAAGCCAAAACAAAAAGCTACAAGCCAGCACATAAATTAATCTACATTTGTTAGTCTCCAAGCAATTCACATAAATTAATCTCACAAAAAGATAAGAGATAAGTCAAATTGGGAATTAAATAACACACCATTTGCTAGTGGCCTTGAAGTACACTACAAAACAAAATTAACATTTTGTTTCACCAATAATATATTACATGTATACTGGGATTGTCTGCTAATTCCTATTCTAACTAACAAATACGGACCCATGAGGGACCAATTCAAAGACAAATAAGGACCCATGAGGGACCAATTCACAGACAAGTAAGGACCCATGAGGGACCAATTTACATGGTGAATGTCCGACAGAAACACCTATCCCAAATTATACTCAAATGCCCAAATCCAAACCATAATTCCCAATATTTAAATCACAATCCTAACCCTAATGTACAAATTTTACACTACCCAAAAAATAATTAAACCCTAATCCTAAATGGACTTATCGTAATTCGGAGTAACTTCACCATCACCACGAGGCACCCACTCCATTCCTTCTACCCGATTTCTCCCTTGGAAACCATCTATGAAGTCTAACATGGAGAAAGTGAGAGAGAATTAAACTGGAGAAGTGCGCGCAAGAGGAGGGAATAATGAATATTTTTTTCCTCAGTCCGCTCAAATTGGTCGATGTTAGAGATGAGAGGACATGGGGTCAATAAGGTAATTTGACTCCTAAAGAGGTTGTGATGTGTGTAAAAATGGGACACAGCGTTGACACGTCGCCATATAACGGAGGAAGTGACATAATTTTTAACGGAGCGGTTAAGATGTAACATTTTGAAGAATTTATAGTAAAAATTGCAACATTTAAAAATTCAGGTATGAATCTGTTACAAAGTGTAAAGCACATGATAGTAAAGTGTAATTTACCCAATTGTTTTTTGTCAAAATTTTGGGTTTCATTAATTTGTTTACGCTAAATGACAAAATCATACGTGGCGGCCATCTTATGATAGTCGGTGGGTTGGCCACTTGGCTTGTTGTGAGCTTGTGGTGTTAGTGCCTATGATGCGCCTATAGTAATATAGTAATATAGCATTAGGTAAATTTTAAAAAATGGGATATGATATGGATACAGACTATAACCTGGGATTAATGTTTGATGTTATACAATATGGAAAATCTATTACATATATTTCTTTAAGAACATGAATGAGGTTTAATTACTAAATTTCTTATTTCACACAAATATACAATCTCCTCGTTATCTATGAAAGTTGGATATAGGAATTAAAATTTTTTCACTTACAAGAGCAAAGTAAATACATAACTAAAATTAGACTGCAATTCTATTGGAAAAACAAATTTTTCAATACTTTCATGTGTTAAATTTAATATGACTTTTATTTCGAGAACTTCTATCGAATGACTGATTGATCAGGATCCTAAAAACAAAAAAAGCTTTCGAAATTGGATTGGTTTTTTTCAAAATTACTTATAGTTATAAGCGCTGCTATTTAAACATTGATCATATTATTTAACACGCTTAATATAATAGTGTATTTACTACAAGTAATTACGACATTGGATAACTCAGTTGATATAATCAATTAAGTTTCTCCTAACAAAAATTACCCCTCCATTAAGCCGACATGCTTGACCACTCGCTTCCACCGGTGGTGAATGTTGCCTACTCTTCTCTCACTCCCATGTTCTTTACATAATTATAGAGATAAGATTCAACTCCTCTGGGAAACTGGTTCTTTCTTTCAATGCTGGTCTCCATGTAAGAATTTGACTCAAAGTCAAACTTTTCTTCCACATAAATTCTATAAAGAGCCCTTCACCCTTCTTCATTTCACTCTCCCAAATTGCCTACTTTCCAGAAACCAAAACATGAACATGAACAAGAAGCTCTCCCTCCTCTTGCTTCCTACTATCCTCACCCTCCGGTGCCTCAACGCCGTCTCAGCAGCCTGCCACGTGGACGACCAAGCCGGTCTCCTTGCATTCAAGTCAGGCATCACAGCCGACCCATCTAACAAGCTCAGCTCATGGAAACCGGGTACGGATTGCTGCAAATGGGCGGGCATAAACTGCTTGGACAACAACCGGGTCACAAGCCTGTCTCTCATGGGTCAAGTCGACAATCCCAACACCTACTTATCGGGTAAAATCTCTCCCTCCCTCTCAAAACTCAAATTCTTAGACGGCATCTATCTCCAAAACCTCAACCTCTCGGGTCCGTTTCCGGATCTCATATTCGGACTACCCAAACTCAAATACGTCTACATCGAACACAACAAGCTCTCCGGTCCAATACCCGCAAAGATCGGCATCTTAACCCAACTCGAAGCACTCAGCTTTCATTACAACCGGTTCACCGGTCCAATCCCGAGCTCCATCTCCAGCCTGACTCGGTTGGGTCAGCTCAAGCTTGGCGGCAACCTCTTAAGTGGGCCGATACCAATCGGAATTAAAAACCTCAAGAGCCTCACCCTATTGAATCTCGAGCGAAACGTGTTATCGGGTCCCATACCCGATTTCTTCGCGTCGTTTTCGGAGCTCCGAGTTCTCAGTCTCTCCCGCAACAAATTTTCCGGGAAAATCCCAGCTTCAATTTCAGCTTTGGCGCCAAAATTAGCTTACCTGGAGCTCGGCCACAATGCCCTAACGGGTCAAATCCCAGATTTTCTTGGAAATTTCAAGGCCCTTGATACCCTTGATCTCTCACACAATAGATTCACAGGAATTGTGCCGCAGAGATTTGCGAATTTAACCAAAATTTTCAACTTGGATCTTTCTTATAATTTCCTCACCGACCCTTTTCCGCAATTGAACGTGAAAGGCATCGAGTCCCTGGATTTATCTTACAACAAGTTCCACTTGAAGCAAATTCCCAAATGGGTTACATCTTCACCGATCATATACTCTCTGAAGCTCGCAAAGTGTGGGATCAAGATGAAATTGGAGGATTGGAAGCCTGCAGAGACCTATTTCTACGATTTCATAGACTTATCCGAGAACCAAATCACCGGCAGTCCGATCGGGTTGCTGAACCAGACCGATTTCTTGGTGGGGTTTTGGGCTTCTGGAAATAAGTTGAAGTTTAATCTGCAAAGCTTGAGGCTTGTGAAGACGTTGAAGCACTTGGATTTGTCTAGGAATTTGGTGTTTGGGAAAGTTCCGAGTGGAGTTTCAGGGCTTGAGACATTGAATGTGAGCCATAATCATCTGTGTGGACCACTTCCAGCTACCAAGTTTTCTGCTTCAGCATTTTCGGGGAATGATTGTCTTTGTGGTGCTCCACTGGCACCATGCAAGTAAGCTTAGAAAATTCACAAATGGTAGTGAGAATGCCACGTGGCCAGTGGCTTGTTGTTGAAGCAATGTATATATAGCTGATGTTGAAGGAATAAAGAGAATAGAGTGAGAAGTCAAGATCATTAATATAGTTGATCTTGGAGAAATGTAGTTTTGTTCATCTATTGTCTAGTTTATTTTGGTAGCAGTTGAAAGTTGAAATAAAAGAAAATGAACAAAAGCAATCAACTTTTTTGTTGGGATTAGAAGTTCTCCTTTGGATTCTCTGCAATATTTATCTGGCACATTATATATATGATATGTTTTAAGATCTGAAAGACAAATGCTCTGCACTTAACCTTTTCCCTCCATCAACCAGGTATGGCTTTCTATAGTATAGATGTCCTAGTTTATGAATTATGCAGGTCTTTTTTATCAACATATCGAAACAGTGCCATATCATTTATCCCCTTCTGAAAGATTGATTAAGCATTCTTAGTTCTCTAGATTGTCATTATCCTAAAATTGAAGTTCCAACAGATTGAACATGTCTAAGAAACTAAGTGTTTGATCTGGCAGTTAATATCTTTTTATTTACATTTGAGCCATATTGGTATGATGGTATCTGTTCATTTGCAGTTTTCTTTTCTCTTCTTTGTAATCGACTCTAGTTTAGTTGGCCTTCCCCTGCTGCACTTGTTCTGCTCTTCAGTGCTTCCCTAGTTTTCTTCAGAACATCATATACTAATTGTACATAGGCGGGGACTTTTAGAACATTGTTTTGTTATACATGAACCAACAAAACTTGCAGCTTGACTAGGTAAGTTTAGCCCTTACTGAAAGGGCATTGTCTATGCCTAGGAATTTAAAAAAGAACAACTTTACATTATTAATATTGGAGTTGTAGAATTATATGGTGGGAGACTTAAAACTTTAGAGAACCACATAATAGAATTAAGCAACTGACATAATAGATTGAAGGAAAATGATGTTGCTGTTAGCAATTTTTTCATATTTTAAGATGTTGACATTGTATGCATCTAACAGGCCTTAATAAAGAAAGAAGGAAAGTTATTAACATAAACTAAGGTGATGACAGCATTCTTTCATATATATGTAGAGACAAAATCTACTAGTTTTTTCTGCTATGATTGGACCAATTTGATAACAAATCAGACAAAGAAGAGTAGATGCGTTATATTTATAAGTAATAAAAATTATAATTAATATTAACATCATAATAGTAACATAATAGTAAAATAAAATAAATTAATATAATTTATAATAAAAATTAATAATAATATATATATTAATTGTTGTAATTTATATATATAAATTACAATATAAGAAATAGAAATCATAAATAAATAAATAAACAAAGAATGCGTTTCATAATGTTTTAATTTAAACAAATATAAAATTAAATATTTAATTTAATTTGTTTTTCAAATTTTAAGATGTTGACATTGTATGCATCAAATAGGCCTTAATAAAGAAAGAAGGAAAGTTATTAACATAAACCTAGGAATGACAGCATTCTTTCATATATATGTTGTCAATTCTGCTGTGATGGGACCAATTTGATAATAAATCAGACAAAGAAGAGTAGATGCATCTCACTGTTCAAAAAGAACCCCAAATTGCAGTTGAACACAGAGAAGCAAAAGAAGAACAAAAAGCAAGCAGATGGCTTTACCTCCATTAGACTTTTTGATTGGCAAAATAGTATCGATTATTGAAGACGAAGTGTCACTCTTAGGAGGAGTACGTGATGAACTTGAAGAAATCATGCGTGAGTTGCTAACCATGAAAGCCTTCTTGGCAGATGCTGATGGAAAGGGAGCACTCAGTGAAGTAGAGAAAAGATGGGTGGAAAATGTGAGGGATGTATCCCTTGATGTTGAAGACATAATTGACGAGTTCTCCTATCAGATGAACAAGCAAAAAAGTCGGGGCCCATACACAAGAGCCTTTCGCCAAACAGTTTGCTTCCCCAAGAATCTTTGGGAGAAACATCAGATCGCCACCAAATTCCAGAAGATCATCAAAACCATCAGATCTATTCGGGAAAGAAACCAATGTTTTGGTGTTGATCGCATACAAGGCATCAATACTTCCCATAATTCTGATCCTAATCGACTCAGAATTCATGGTGAGTTATCTCTCTTCTTTAAAGATGATGATCTTGTGGGAATCAAAGAAGCTAAAGAGAAGGTCATCGGGTGGTTGTTGTCTGGACAGCCACAAACAAGTGTAATCTCAGTGGTTGGAATGGGAGGATCGGGCAAGACCACCCTAGTTGCAAATACCTTCAATAGTCAACTTGTAAAGAACCATTTCGATTGCGCTGCTTGGCTCACTGTCTCACAAACTTACAACATTGAAGGTCTTCTGAGAATCATGATTAAGGAACTTTATAGAGCTGCAGTGGAAGCTATCACTCTTGACATAAGCAATTTGACCTACATAGCTTTGGTGGAAATGCTTATCAACTATTTGCAGCCAAAAAAGTACCTGATAGTCTTAGATGATGTGTGGGATATAGATCTCTGGAGGCACATAAGAGCAGCACTACCAGATGGATCACACGGTGGTCGGGTTATGCTTACAACTCGGAACCAAGAGATTGCTATGTCTGCATATGGTATCAAATGTCATGTTCACCATGTTCAGCCTCTCACTTACAACGAGGCATGGGATCTCTTTTGCAGGAAAGCTTTCTCAAACTGGCCTGAAAGTTGCTGCCCGCCAAGATTTGAGCACATTGCGAGGAATCTTGTTGGAAAATGCCAAGGCTTGCCACTCGGAATTGTGGCTTTGGGCGCGCTCATGTCAGCAAAAAAAATCGAATCTGAATGGAGGATGGTCTACAGTAGCTTGAACTGGGAGCTAAATAACAACCCAACGCTCGAGGTAGTGAAGAGCATCTTGTTGCTAAGCTTCCAAGATTTACCTCACCGACTCAAGGATTGCTTCTTATACTTAGGCATCTTCCCAGAGGATTATGTGGTTCCACGTAAAAAGCTTATTAGACTGTGGATGGCAGAGGGGTTTGTGGAACAAGTTCGAGGGGCTAATCCAGAAGAGGTTGCTGAAAGCTACGTTGCGGAGTTCACTTGCAGATGCATGCTCCAAGTTGTTGAGAGGGAGCCATCTGGTAGGGCTGAAAGATTCAAGGTGCATGACCTTTTAAGAGAACTCGCTCTTTCAATTGGAGAAGCTGCAAAGTTCTGCACAGTGTATAATGGGGAAGAAGCAAATGAGAAGGGTAGAGATTCCCACCGCCTATCAATGCATTCAAACTATGGAGAATCACAACCACATAGGGAGATGTCAAAGGTACGTACCTTGTTTATTTTTTCTAATCAGATGGCCGATTCTTCTTCATCGAAAAAGCTGCCCTCTGGTTTCAAACTGTTGAGAGTCTTGGATGTTAAAGATGCCCCTATTGCTCAACTGCCAGCTGAAATAGGGAAGTGTTTTAACTTGAAGTATTTAAACTTAAAAGGAACGAAAATGGAAGAGCTTCCTAAAGACATAGGAAAACTTCATAATTTAGAGACTTTGGACATTAGGCATTCCAAAATTCGGATACTTCCAGTTGGAATGGTGAAGCTAAAAAACCTACGACATCTTTTGATTTATCATATTCGGAGAATGGATCTCAAGTCTTTTGATTGGTTGAGTGGCACACAAGCAATGTTTGACATATCTAAGCTGGAGAGCTTGCAAGTGTTGGAAGGTATCAAGGCGGGAGACATGTCAATCAAACAACTCGGACGCCTGACCCAACTGACGAGGCTTTTCTTAACAAATGTGAGAGGTTCAGATGAGGAGGAGTTGTGCAAGTCAATAGAAGGCATGAAACTCCTTGAATACTTAGGTGTCCAGACAAGTAATGAAGACGAGGTGTTACGCATGGATGCATTGCCATCAGCTCCTCCTTTACTCAAGTCACTTTATCTCTCTGGAAAACTAGAGAAACTCCCAGCTTGGTTTAATTCTCTTCAAAACCTTACAGACTTGCGTCTGTCCTGGTCTAGATTAACAGAAGATTTCCTTCCTCACATCCAAACACTGCCTAACTTGACCAAACTTGGGCTGTGTGGTGTGCATGTGGGAAATCAATTGGTCTTTCATTCTGGATTCACACAGCTTACTGAATTGTACTTAGTCAATCTCTCTGGACTGACAGTGATTGACTTTGAGAGGGGGGCGATGCCGGCATTACAGACGCTTGAAGTTTCTGGATGCAAGGAGTTGAAGCAGTATCCACATGGAATTGGACACCTTACATGTCTCCAGAAATTGTATTTAGAACATGTTCCCAATGAGCTCATGGACCTAACATGCGGAGACGGAAGCTTGGTTGGTTCCAAGGTCAAGCACATCACCGACATACATCATGCCAGGAGAACGGGATTTGGGTTGGATTGGAAAAGATTGTAATTCCCAGAATGATTATCAAACCCGCCCTTAGTTTTTCATTTTAAGCGTCATTCCACATACATTTTAACCCCTTCCATTTTCTAACCTTTTACTACGAATAAAGGACGCAGTTATTGACACTCTAAAAGTCCAAATAGTGTGATTAGATTCTTCTTTACAAATATTTTCTGTTGGGCTGCTAAGTATACGATCTAGTGGTATTTCTATTCATTAGGGGAAGATCTCAATTCGTCCCTCATGAAAGACAAGGGCAATACCTAATCTATATAATCCCACTCTCTCATTGTTGTATCAAACAAATATTTTCTGTGAGTTCTCTGTTTATTAGAAATGTAAATTTCAACGAACCCTGCAGCTATGAAGAGAGGAATGATGAACTTATACTTAAATCAAGAAGTAAATATTGTACTTGTCGATTTCTTTTATATTAAGCTCGTGTAAAACGTAAATTATATTATAAAGACTAGTTCTACGAATTAATCAAAGAAAATTTACTAAAATATATATAAATATATGAATGAATATTTAGGAAGGGTATGACAAAATGCATTCACATCTCTATGTAATGAAGGAAAGTTGACTTGCATATCTATGAAGGAAAGTCTACTGGCTCTATATATATGATGCAATGATGATAAATCAGACGAGAACTGCATCTCATTATACAAACAAACAATCGAAATTGCAAAAGAAGAAAGCAGTTACCAGATGGCTTCACCTCCACTAGAGTTTTTGTCCGGCAAAATAGTTTCGCTTATTGAAAACTAAGTGTCACTGATAGGAGGAGTTGGTGATCAACCTAAAGAAATCAGGCGAGAGCTGCGAACCATGAAAGCCTTCTTGGCATTCTTGGCAGATGCAGCAAAAAAGGGGGCTCTGAGTGAAGTGGAGAAGGCCTGAGTGGAAAATGTAAGGGACGGATCCGTCAATGTGGAAAAAATCATCGACGAGTCCACCTATCAGGAGAACAAGCACAGAAGTTGGGGTCCATACACAAGAGTCTTTCGCCAAACCATCTGCTTCGCCAAGAATCTTCGGGAGAGGCATCAGATCGCTAACAAGTTGCAGATGATCATGGAACAAATCAGAGTCATTCGGGAAACAATTGCTATGGAGTTGATCATATACAAGGCATCATCAGCAGTGGCACCTCCCACTATTCCGGGGATCCTCATCACCGAGTCAAGATCTACGGCGAGTCATCTCTTTTCCTTAAAGATGATGAGCTTGTCGGAATCAGAGATGCTAAACACGAGTTAGTTGGATGGTTGTTGTCTGCCCAAGCGCAGACAAGTTTAATTTCCGTTGTAGGAATGGGGGGGTTCTGGCAAGACCACCTTAGTTGCAAATACCTTCAACAGTCCAACTGTAAAAAACAGTTTCGACTGTTACGCTTGGATCACTGTCTCTCAAACTTATAACATTCATGATCTATTGAGAGAAATTATCCTTGAACTATTTACAGAGGCGAAAATAGATGTTCCTCAAGACTTGAGCAACTTGAGCTACCGACCTTTGGTGAAAATTCTTGAAAGCTATTTGCAGCAGAAGAGGTACATGGTTGTGTTAGATGATGTGTGGGATACAGCTCTGTGGAGGCAAATAAGTGCAGCACTACCAGATGGAACACGCGGTGGAAGCGGGGTTATGCTTACAACTCGGAACCAAGAGATTGCTATGTCTTCAAATGGTTTCCAATGTCATGTTCAGCCTCTTACTGAGAATGAGGCATGGGATCTTTTTTGCTAGGAAATCTTTCTCAAGCTGGCCTGAAAGTTGTTACCCCCCAAGATTTGAGCACATTGCTAGGAATCTTGTTGGAAAATGCCAAGGTTTACCTCTCGGAATTGTGGCTTTGGGTGCTCTCATGTCAGCCAAAACAATTGAATCTGAATGGAGGATGGTCTACAATAGCTTGAATAGGGAGATGAGGAACAATCCAACCCTTGAAGTGGTGAAGAGCATCTTGTTGCTAAGCTTCAATGGCTTGCCTTATCGACTCAAGAATTGCTTCTTATACTTTTGCATTTTCCAAGAAGATTATGTGGTTTCACTTAAAAAGCTGATTAGACTGTGGATGGCAGAGGGGTTTGTGGAACAAGTTGGAGGGTGTAAGCCAGAAGAGATTGCTGAAAGCTACATAGCAGAGCTCACTTGTCGATGCATGCTACAAGTGGTTGACAGGGAACCATCTGGAAGGGCAAGCAAATTCAAGATGCATGACCATCTGCGTGAAGTTGCTCTTTCAATTTCAGAAGCTGAGAAATTCTGTACTGTGTATAATAATAGGCAAGAAGAAAATGAAGGGTACAGACATTCTCATCGTGTATCAATGCAAGCAAACTATGGAGAGGCACAAGTACAATCACTTAAAGACATGTCAAAGGTTCGTACCTTATTTATTTTTGCTCCCGATATGACCAATTCTTCTTCATCAGATAAACTGCCAGATGAAACATGGCCCTATTGAGAGTTTTGGATGTTTTGGATGTTAAACTGACCAATTCTTCTTCATCAGATAAACTGCCGTCTGGTTTCAAACTATTGAGAGTTTTGGATGTTAAACATTTCCCTATTGCTTAACTGCCAGATGAACTAGTCAAGTGTTTTAACTTGAAGTATTTAAATCTGAAAGGAACAAAAGTGAAAGAGCTTCCAAAAGGCATAGGAAAACTTCATAATTTGGAAACATTGGACATCAGGTATTCTAGATCAGAGTACTTCCAGTTGGAATGGTGAAGTTAAAAAAGTTACGACATCTTATGATGTATCATTCTCATGAGTTAGATGCTAAGTCTTTTGATTTGGTGGATGGCACACAAGCAGCATTTGACAGATGTAAACTACAGAGTTTGCAAGTGTTGGATGGTATTCGGGCGGGAAGCAGGTTAATCAAATAACTTGGGCGCCTAAATCAACTCACAAGACTCATCTTAACAAATGTGAGGGATACTAATGAGAGAGATTTGTGCAAGTCAATAGAAAGCATGAAACAACTTGAATGCTTAGTTGTGATGACTAGTAATGAGGACGAGGTGTTACACTTGGATGCATTGCCGTCAGCTCCTCCTTTACTCAACACACTTTACCTTACTGGAAAATTGGAGAAGGTTCCATTATGGTTTCATTCCCTTCAAAATCTTACAAATTTGTATTTGTTTTGGTCCAGATTAACACACGATTTCCTTCCTTACATCCAAACACTAGCTAATTTGACTGAACTTCAGCTATGGAATGCACATGTTGGAAATCAGTTGGTGTTTGATATTCCCAAAGCTTACTGAATTGGTAATTGGTAATTTTTCTCAATTGGATGCGATCATCATAGAGAAGGGGGTGATGCCAGCATTACAAACACTACAAATTGGTGAATGCATGGAGTTAAAGCAATTGCCACTGGGAATAGAACACCTTGCATGTCTCCAAAAATTGTTTTTAGGAAATGTTCCAAATGAATTCGTAGACCGAATATGTGGAGAAGGAAGCTTGGATCATTCTAAGGTTGAGCACATCCCCAGAATCCGTTACGCTCGGAAAACTGGATTTGGGTGGGATTGGAAAAGATTGTGATGTTATATTTAATTTTGTGTTTTTATTTGTTCATTCAAACAGACTTCGGGTCCTCTCATCTTGTTCTATTGTACAATCTTTGGTATTATTTTTACTGTAAGCATTCTATGAATCAGTCAATACATTCTTGCATGCAACAACCTATGTATTATGTATAAAATGCTTCACTAAAAAGTATTCAAAACACAAGTCGTACCTCTAGATGATGGATAATAATAACTATCATGTGCAGTAAGTACCCTCATAAGCTCATGCAGAAGAGAGGATCACCAATAATCTCCACAAGAACACAGGCCGGCGGCAAAATGGTGGAACCGCTTAGGATCTCGAATTATAATACTTCTCTCCTCAATCAATGATATGAGTTTTGCAGTGCTGTGACAGTCACCACAGATTCTCAGGTTCTTGGTTATAATTATTGGCATGCCAGCATTAGTCACCAAAAGCCCAAATGCAATGGCTAATTTCTCACTGTGTTTACTGATCATATCTTCTTTCACTGCGTCTACAACATCATGTAGGATATACTCCGTTTTAGGCACGAATCCAGCCTCCCGGATCTTCCCAATCACTTGTTCCAGTCTGGTATAAATCTTCGCCGATTCAGGATGAGATTGATCAGCTGCTACAAAGCAATGGATTTCGTTTTCATGTTCGATAAAACTGCATCCAGGGTTTCTGATGACACCTTTCTCCTTCATCAAAGCCCTCACCTTTGAGGCATCCCTCCACAAACCAGCAGCTGAGTACATATTTGATAGCATGATATAATTTCTGGAATCTGATGGATCTAAAGCAAATAATCTCTCTGCAACTTCCTTCCCAAGTTCTATGTTCCTATAAACCCTACAGGCACCAAAAAGAGCGCCCCATACCCCGGAGTTTGGCTCCATTGGCATACGTCTAATCAGCTCATAAGCATCACTGAGAAGCCCAGAGCGACCCAGAAGATCAACCATGCATGAATAATGATCCAACCTAGGCTCCACTCCATAAATTTGAGACATAATTTCAAAGTAACTCTTCCCCTCATTGACTAGCCCTGAATGGCTACAAGCACTTAGCAAATGAGTGAAGGTAACATGATCAGGCTCCACGCCCTCCATAACCATGCTTTCAAAGAGCTTCATTGCTTCTCTGCCATAGCCATGGATGGCATAGGCTGCAAGCATTGCAGTCCAAGCCACTTTGTCCGGTTGCTTTATCTCTCCGAATACCTTGAGTGCATAGTTCAATCTCCCCAACTTCGCATACAAATCTACCAGCGCGGTTGCCACTGTGGCATTTGCACTGAGACAACATTTCATGATCAAACCATGGACACCTTCTGCTAGTTTCCGTAAGCCTGACTTCTCACAAGCTTGAAGCAAGGACAACACAGTGCCATCATCAGGATTAGTTCCAGCCCTTCTCATGACATTAAAATAACTCACTCCATCAGCTGGATTCCCATTTTGTGCATGAATGGCAATCATTAAATTCCATGATACTACATTTCCTATGGGCATTGTCTCAACCAACTTACGAACTGCATCCAAATAGCCTGACTTTCCATACAAATTAATCAGAGAATTCACAAGCTTTACTTCCCACATAACACCCAATTTCAGTGCAAAACCATGAGCATACTTTCCTTCCTCAACAGCTCCCCTGCTAGCACAAGCAGAGATTATAGATAAAAGTGTAACCTCATTAGGTTCAATTCCCATTTCATATTTCATCCTAAAAAATGCACTCAAGCATTTATCCACATAACCTCTCCGCGAAAACCCAGAAATCAATGAATTCCAGGAGACCAAGTCTTTATTGGGCATTTCATCGAACAGGTTCCGTGCATCATCTGCACATCCCAAATTACCATAACAAGAAACCAGCTGATCGCCAATGAACCCACGACTATAATTGAATGACTTGATTACGCAGGCGTGAATTGAACGGCAATACGAGACCGAAGAGCAGGAGCGTATAGCAAAAATTAGAGTTGAAAGAAGAGTGTCTGAACTTAGACAACGTGTGTGGAATGGAATTGAGGAGGAGCGGGGCAGAAGAAGAGCATTGTGAAACCTTTTCAAGGTGAAGAGTTTGCAGATAAGTTGTGAGTAGCGAATTTGATGGAGGGAGCAATGTGTTATCATATCCCATCATTCAGTATCGCTTTTGTAGTTGTGTTTTGGAAGAAGAAGAAGAAGCAAATCAGCGTATGTTGATGTTCTCTTTCATATCTTCCTTTGTATCTTCTGAAGTGAGTTTATATAGGCCGCACACCGAACATAATTGCCACACGCGGTAGGCACCGGCCGATAGTTATTTATTTATTTTTTTTGGGTACAATTGAAAAATATTTAGAACCTTCGGCAGCTATTGAAAAAAGAATTATACTGATTGAATATCGAATCTCAGCCGTTAGGCATTAAATCAACAATGAGAAAGTATTGATCCGAGTCCCATACATTTCTACCTACTCTCATAGGCAACTTTAACTCCGTAAATGTGACAAAATTGTTTAGTTTTTTACTCTAAATGCCTCGGAACTTGCCATGCAATCTCACTTTCTCTCGTAATAAACAATTATTAACCCGAAACTCCTAAAAACGAAAAACTCACTTCAGCTCACTTTTTTCCTGCAACGACAAACTCTAGTATATATATAATATAATACATATAGACTAGATATGGAAATCTGGCCTAATAACATCTGTTGTGAGATTCAAAAAAACAAAACAAGATAAATAGAGGATTGAACACAGAATGCCCATATGAATTATCTACTTTTAAGACTTGCTAAAATACAATGGACACACTGCAAGTGTACTGTCCACACCCTTACACAATTCATTTTCGTTCAACTTTTCTGAGAAAACAAATAGTAGAATCATACGTTATCTGCTCAAATTAACAGTCGACAGATCCAATCAATGATAATAAAAGAATGCTCCTTTAACACAACAATGACTCTATCAACCCTCACATATTCAGTAAGAAACAACCTGTCATGCTAATGAGTTGAACCCTAGTCCACCGGGGAACTTGTACCACCACAGCAGGCAGCGGCGACAAATCTGGCATGTGGTGGATCAACACTCTGAGTAACTGGACACCAAGTCAAGGTTGCATAAACAAAAATATTACACAATCTCAACACCTGAAGCTGGTAATGAGCTCATTTGCAATGTTCTAGCATTCCCAATAAATCGTACAGATGGCAACGAAGGATCAGTAACAGATTCAATCTCAAGGAAGCTGAAATCATATGCACCAGAACGCTTCAAACTGAAGACAGAAACAAGCACAATCCATCCTAACATGGAAAGTGCCCAGTAGTTGTTCATCCCGTGAATTAAACCCCATGCTATAGCATACCCAACAATGATTCCAGATAAATGGCCAATAAAACTTGCCTGAGGAACTATGATTGAAGTAAAAATAAGTGACTCAAATGGAGCAAAACTAATGGGAAGTGAAAGAAATCCAAAAAGATGCAACTTGGACGTGGGTTGCTTCACAGAAAGAATCGTCATCCACCCAAAAACAACACAAGAATAGCCAACAGCTGTCACTCTCCGAAAGTACTCAATCTTGAATTTTTGGATTAAGATATGGTACATCCCTAAGACTAGCACTCCTGATAGTACAACCAAGACAAGTGTGTACTGCAGATAATATTCCAACCCGAGCCCTATATGCCCCAAATTTTCTACCACCCCAAGACTCCAAAGTGCACTCATATTGAAAACAAGATGAATAATGCTTATATGAGAAAAAGCAGAAGTTATAATCCTCCAATGGTGCCCTGCAATAGCAGTTTCATAGCTCAACCCCACATGTGAATACCCAATGTTCTTCTTCTGTATGTAGAACCAAATTGCACTGCATATTCCTATGAAACAACTTGTGGCTGGCTTTTCCAAGATCTCAAAAACCAATGGCCTACCCATCTATACTATATTTCTTTAAGGCTGCGTCAAGCTCAATTATATAATCCCAATGCTACAGCTTCCACAATAGTAATAAGCTGCTGAAGAAACAAGACCACTTTTGCAGTACCAAACATGACATTTAGCTCACTAGGAGAAACACCACGCGAAGTTGATGAATCTTAGAATCCCTGGAGGAAAAACCCTAAATTTTACCCAACCCACCACCCAAAATGTGCAAAAACACCAATCCAGGATATGTAAACTTCAAGAATCAATCCAAAGTCACTTTAATAAGTTTGCAATAAATGTCATGCGCAACAAGGAAAATCCTACGTTGAGAAAAATTTCAACTTTTATAGGCTTCAAACCTTGAGGCAATGAAATTAAGTTCCTGAAAGATCAACGAATTAGAGTCATTAAGGTTTGGCAGACATATAAATGTAATTACTGACCTAATAACAAAAGCATAAAGGAAAAGGGAAACAGTAAAGAAGCTTCTGAATGGTTCTGGAGGGCACAAAATTTCAACAAATTCAATCCAAATACAACAATAAAATCAGCTAATATCTTATTAGGGGAATTTTATAATAAAGCTACAAAATTAAATGAAATTAATCTCATCTAACAGATGGCTAAGAAGAATCTCATATAAATCCAAATCAACAAAAATCAATACAAGAACTTGAATTTCTACGAAACCCTAACCCGAATCAAGATACCTGAGTGAGTTGGAGTGAGGCAGAAGCTGTGTTGCCCAGAAGATCTGTGCTCGTGAGGGACGACGAGCGATGGCTTTGCAATCAATGTCGGTGAAACGAGCCGGCGAAGACGGCAATGAGAAAGGCAAAAGAAAGAGAATGGAAGAGTGTTAATAAGGAAGGAGGAAGACGATGGTGGGTTTAATGGGAGGTCTGTGAGTTTTCCATGTTTTTTTATCTGCGAGTGTTTTGAAACAGAGGGGAACGCGAGCGCAGTCAGCAAAGCCGCAAAACTTTTATTTTTATATCCAATTACATTTTAGTCCTTGTAGTTGGACTCATTTTTCATTTTTCACTTTGGTTCTTGAGATTTTGATTTTATCATCTTTTTCTTTGTAGGGTTAATGGTTGTCTTGCCCGTAAATTATTTACACATTATTTTGTCTACGTACTTCAATATTAATATACAAATTATTTCGTCTATGTACTTTTATATTAGTGGTTTTAATTTTCGACATATTTGTCGAGTTATTTCGATCGTCTTTTGTTTAGTTTTCTTACGGTTTTCTTTCAAATTAATAATAGGTTTGTTTATTTTTTTAAATCTCGTGTATATTATATCCGTCAATTAACAAATTTTCCTCCTAAAAGGATCAATTTTCATGGAATGATTTTATAATAGAGAAATACACTTACAAGTTATGTTTCTTAGTTGAATCTTACCATATTGAATTTCATTTAGTGAATCGGCTCTAACAAACGAAGCACCGACAAAAATGCCTCATATTAAGATAATATGAGTTTACAGTTTGAATTTTGGTATAAGTTAACTGAAATTATAGAGTCGAAATTGCCCCTTAGTACTATAAATTACTGGTATTTCTCTTTACTTTTTGTGTGATGAAAAATGTCGAATTCGACTTTTAGAGCAATGTTGATATTATAATATAATCTCCTACTTACTAAGTACGAATTGTACTGAATTACACAAATTTTTAACCGCATTAGTAGGGTTGTTTCTTATCTCATTTGTGTAGAAAAATACTTGTTACCATGAGACTTTTTGTTACCATTGGAGTTAAACCGACCTTTCAAGTATTCAAAGGGTGATTCATTTGGGTTGGTATCCGACGCTGGTTCCAGAACCCAACACGGAAGTGGCGGAACATTCTCTTCGTCTTCTTCTTCTTTCATCTTCCTCTTATTCTCTCCAATTCCTGAAGCTTCTAGATGATTGATCAAGGTAAGCTTCCACTCTCTTCCTATCAATTTCACGCAACTGTATAATTGTTTACTTTCATTTCACACATGTAATCTTTTGAGTATCTCCAGAAAGTTGATTTCTCTTGTTTACTTGTAAATCCTTTCGATTTTCAAGTCTGTTGGTGGTTTTTCAATTTGGGTTTTACTGAGAATTTCTTGATTCACACTATATAGTTGTTTGGAACCAAAAAGCAATAAAATTCAATTCCTTTTTGTCTCTCTTTTATATACCAAAATTAAAGCTTCCACAAATTTTCTTCTTCTTTAACTTTGGTTGGAAATTTCAATTTTTGGGTCTTCATCTTGGTATGTGCTTGAACTGGAATAATTTGCATAGCTAAAATGGTGGTTAATAGTTGTGATTTTTATGACTAATATTCGAGATTGGTTGTCTGATTTCTGGGTATTTGACCAATGCCATACATTTGAGTGGTTTTTGATTCATATGAATTAAGTTACAAGGATTCATAACAGCTTACATTTTGCATAAGATATCAGGTTGATTCAGTTTTCATTCAAAATTAAAATGTCACTTCTTTTGAAGTCACCTGTATTTGTGTAGAATCTTCAACACGTGCTTTGGATTACTTTGTGTCTTGGTATCTTAAAGTTTTCAGTGGTTCATAAACTTTAAGTTTTCAGGAATCTAATTTCATTGCCTTAAGGTTGAAGCCTATAAAAGTTGAAATTTTCCCCAACTTAGGATTTTCCTTGTGCGCATGAAATTTCTTGCAAGTTATTAAGTTCATAGAGGAAGTGTCTTGGGGTTTATAATTTAAGTTTCTATATCCAGGATTGGTGTTTTGTGCACATTTTGGGTGGTGGGATGTGTAAATCTTCACATTTAATTGAAGGTCTTTGGTCCGGGCCTAAGCTTCATGACTCTGCGTTGTGTTTCTCCGAGTCCCTGAACAGTTGTGGAGTTTTAGGAAAGCCCGTTGTTTATAACCTTTGAGGGAGCTACATATATGTCATGTTTGGTAGTCCAAAAGTGGTCTTGTTTCTTCAGCAGCTTAATACCACTGTGAAAAATGTAGCAATGAGATTATATAGTTGGGATTCTATATGTATATATTATATGTCATGTTTGGTAGTTCAACAATGGTCTTGTTTCTAGGGGGGCTTGTTTTTCCTACCTGGATATGTGTACCAAACGAATGAGTGGTCGTATGGCTTTAATGATAAAAATTGTAGCTATTCACACTAAGGCATTCATATTGTATTGAAAGACCTGTTCTTTGTGTTGCCATAACAGCGATGATTTAGGCATCTAGAATTCCATTATGTATTATTAGAAAGAACTAGGTTCTGAAATGCTGGGGGTAAGACTTGCTTCTTCCCAGTTTTATACAACTGGTTATGGGTAGATGCCCACTGAATGAGCCGAGAATTGTGAGAACTGTTGCCATACTCAACTTTGTGACTCCAAATATATAAGATTTACAGCTGATATTGACATCATTTAATAGTATTACAAATGATTTACTTACTGAGCATCTTTGCTGACTTTTTTTCTCTTATATTTTTTATAAGCATGAGACAAGTTAATTTTTTCCCTGATTTCGTATTTTGCTACTTTAGCAACCAGTATTTTATGAAGTTTTGGTGTCTTAAATAGTGATTGTTATTGCTGCAGCCAACGTATTTCACCGTAGCTAATTCATGAGGCAGGGTTTTCTGCAATGAGTGCCATCCAAGAAGAGACAAAGACGGTAACTATGGACTCTTCTCCTAACGGCATCAAGGGTTCATCTGTTAAGATAAAGGTGATGTTCTTTGCCAGAGCTAGGGTTCTCACCGGCTTGAATGATATGCCGTTGGAGATTTCCTCCGGTAGCACTGCCCATGATTGTCTGAATAAGATCATCGCGATGTTTCCAAGCTTGACAGAGATTCGCGGGTGCATGGTTCTTGCTCTTAATGAGGAGTACACAACTGATTCAGCCATTGTCAAAGAAAAAGATGAGTTAGCCATCATACCTCCAATAAGTGGTGGCTAAATGCATCTCATATGACCTGAAACTGTAAGGTATCCATTTAGCGTAAAGCTTGGATACTAATATAACATTGTTTTTAGCTTTTCTTGAGCCGAAAATCTTGAAGATCTATTTTTTATGGGTGAAACCTTGAGTATCGATAAAATGTTAATGTCACATGTGATAGCTGCTAAGGCTAAGTTTCGTGTCTAGGTTTGGACTGGATTGGATCAGATAATTCAGTCGGATTGGATTTTGGATTTGAGTATGTGTGAATGAAGAAGTGAAGCAACTTCCAACTACTATGTTTAATCTCCAAGCAACAAACCATTTTCTTGTGGGAATGTTCCAGCTACTTTTAAAAGCTTTGCAAAGTTGTATGAATTCATTTTTATCGATTAAAATCTCGGGAAGACTAGTGTAAAAATTAAACATCATAATCTCGCACTTAAATCTTAGTTGCGAGGTTATATACCGACGCAAACCACCTTAACCAATAGTATACCGGACTCTTTTTGTATTTTACATTGTCACATGATATGATTCATTTCCGATAGGGTCCTCCATTTCCGAAAGGTCCTTGATTTCTGAAAGATCCTTGATTTCTGAAAGGTCCTTGATTTGCGAAAGGTCCTTGACTCCTTGTAGACAAACTTGTGATTTTCAGTTTCATATAAGCCGATCCAATTGAACAACATTTGGAAACAACCATAATGGTATTGCTCTCCTTTAGAAATTAAGCTTTAATATGACAATGAATTGCCATAATATCCATTCCTTCGATAATTTATTAAGCCGTTTATCATCTCATAAAAGCCAAAACTTTGTATAGAAACTGAAATATAAATCATCTCTAAGAACCATTTTGGAAGCCAAGTAAATGTCCCACAACCATTAGGAAATGGATATTATTTTCATTAACCAATTTAATATATGCCAGATACAAATAAACTATTTTTAGCCACATAGTAACCCAATAGTCATGTATATATATACACACACATTCCCCTTTCGTTGAAGGATCCCTCATATAAGTTTGATCTCGACTCTCATATTTCCAGCTTTGAGAATTTCTGAAATTCTACTTCAACATGGCAGAGAAAAATAACAACTCCGGCAAAGAGATTGTGTTGAAAGTCTTGATGCATTGTGAAGGATGCCAAACTAAGGTTTCCAATTGCTTGAGATGTTTTGAAGGTAATTATTTTGGTACATATATACAAGAATGAACTTGAATATATAATTATTGGAGTTTCATTTTCATTTCGTGTACTTTTCTTTTCTTTTTTGGTAAATACCACGATGTGTCCTCACACCCGAAGAGTGGGCCTAATCTCCACTCGGGGTGCGGCTTGCCCCTGGCCACAAAGTGCTCTCGTCGAGTTTCGAATTCCTATCAGTTAGGCACTAGAAAATTCGTCATCTGGATGTGGCATTTTGCCAACTACAACACACCTTGTGATTTGTTTCGTGTGTTTTTGGTTTATTGATAATATTTCTTGTTGGCATTTGCATCGTAATTTTATTTTATTAATTAGGTGTTGAGGAGGTGGTGGTTGATTACCCTAATCAGAAAGTGACTGTGAAGGGAAAAAAGGCCGACCCTTTAAAGGTTTTGAAGAGAGTTCAAAAGAAATATAGTAGAAATGCTGAACTCATATCTCCAAAACTAAAACCAGAAAACAATGAGAAAAAGGAATCAGAAAAGAAAGAAAAGGTATGCTCTATTCCTATTATAGGAATAAATAATAAATAATAAATAATTATTTATTAAATATTATTTATCTATTATCTATTTATTAAATATTTATTTATTTATTTTCTATTTATTAAATATTTATAATTATGTTTTTGGCATGTGTAAAATGTAGGCTGTGCCTCCGGTGAAAGTTGTGGTGCTCAAAGTGTTGATGCATTGCGAAGGTTGTGCTAATGATATTGAGAAATACTTGGAGAAAATGAAAGGTAGATCTTAATGTGGTTTTTTTTTTTTCGTTCAATTCATATTCCAATGAAAATTTGCTAATTAGTCCTTAGTAAACAGATAAATTAAAATGAAGATCATATAGTTAGATTTATTCGGCCACTTATGTGATTCGAGCTGTCAATTTATTAAGTCGTCCGTCATTTTAAAATATTACTTTGCATTTAGATCCTCTCCACCACCCCCTTCTTTTATTCTATAAATACTAATTTTCTCTTGCTCCATTAAAAGTATTTGATTTTTCGGATTCTCTAGTTGTGTATTTGCACAAATAGAAATGTGAAAATCGTCTTTTTTTCTTCTTGAGACATTCACAAAAAACTTTTTATATTGATTCCTTAAAATTTGTGCTTGGATACAATAATTAATTAACAGGAAAAATTATTGTCAGTATCCTTAAACTTTACACTAATTTTAACTAGTGTCCCTAAACTTTATTATTAGTAGCAGAAGTCCCTGAACTATGTCTGAAAGTGCGAAGGCAGTCATTCTGTTAAATTTCTCAACGATTTTCTTTAAGAATAATGGTAAAGTTGTTCTATCATGTGTGTTTTTTAACAGAAATCCTTAAGAAATTTATCAGGTGTGTTTTTTTAACAGAAATCCTTGAGAAATTTAACAGAATAGATGTCCTTGTACTTTTAGACATTGACTATTAATAATAAAATTTATGAACAATAACTAAAATTAGTGTAAAATTCAAAAATATCAACAACCATTTTCCCTCGATTAATATTATGTTTATGAATTGTTTTGCATGTTTGGTAGGTGTTCTAAGTGTGGAAGCAAATATGGAGAGCTCAATGGTGACCGTGCGGGGAATAGTTGATGCACCAAAGCTCACAGAATACATAAAGAAACAATTAGGCAAGAATGCTGAGATTGTAACTGTGAAGCAAGAACAAGCTGCTGGGGACAAATGCCAACCCAAGGACAAGCTTAATAATAATAATAATAATAATAATAATAATAATAATAATAAAAAAAATAACAATAATGATAATAAAAATAATAAGAAATGCCCAGAAGCAGTGGAAATTATATTCCAATATCCTCAATATTGCCCATGTCAAATATTCAATGAAGATAACCCTTCTGCCTGTTCCATAATGTAATTTCTTATTTTCTTTTTTTTTGGTAATATTTTTACTAGAAATAAATGGTGAATAATTTCTCGTATCGAAAATAAATGATGAATAAATAAATAAATAAATTCATGTCATATATACTTATTATATATGTACATATATATATTTTTAAATATTTCCGACTTTGTACGTTAATTAAAATTTCATTAAACTACACATATACTATATATATTTATAATTTTTTTTAATAATATTATTTAAGAAATTTAAAATATATCAAATATTCACTTTGGGAAAGCTTTGGTGGATGCAGCAATTCTGGGGAGGCATGAAAAACAGATCAACAAGAAAGCATACAGCAAAAGGAAAAGAAGAGGTAAGAAATAAAAAAAATTACCCAAGTTGAAATTTTTGGCTGTATTTTACAAGAGTGATGCAAAAGATCCTTAGCTTGATAGTTAATACATAACAGACGCAATCATTTGGATACACAAAGCAAGGCAGGAGGAGGCATAGTTTAGTACTTTTAGCACACAGCTGATGGACAAAGTACTTTCTTTTCTATATGCTTCTTTCACACAAGAATATATTCTATCTCAAACTCATTACAGGCCATGGATTTACCCCAGTAGCTGGCAGTGAAGGTCGTATTATAGGAACCCGCTTCACCACGGAAAATGCTTCATTGAGACGCGCAGTACGACTCATGAACTGAGACACCTTCTGCAAAAATCGTTCAGTTAGATAAGCCAATGGTTGGTTGGCCAACACAAGCCATTTTTCAAACTGCGAATCAAAGCTCACAACTATGAAACCACACAACTCATATAACAAAGTACCATGTCAATTCAACAAGAACTCGGGGAGAAACAAATTAACTCTACCAGATACGAGGACGAAACAGGAAACCCTACTTAGCTCACTTTCCGAAGACGTTATACATATCATGGAACATAATCAACTTAAAAGTATTGTATTTCGTGTTAAACAGATCACTAAGATAACTACTGTACTTGTGATAGTGATAAAGCTGAAAAATTGTTTACTCAGTATGGATTCCAGGAACTCCAGGAAAATGTTTCACAAAATGGATATGGCCCTATGTTGCAAAAGAAGAAAAAAAAGCTTCATCCTTCCATTATGGCTTATTATATTTGGATCCGTAGTCTTGGAATTATGAAAACAAGAAGAAAAGAAGACCATTAAAAGGCAACTGTTACCATTTTGCTAATTTTTAAGTATAGAATACAATTGATAAACGTACTTAAGAGTGTACTTTGTATTTAGTTTTGTTTTTTTTCCCTTTACATGTTCTTCTAAAGGCAGTTGTTCTCTATGGTTAATCTGAGCCCAAACTCCAAAGTTTCTTTTCATTTCTATGCATCCATCAAAATAAAGACCACGTTAAATAAAACTTCAAACATGGATACAGATTTCTCCTCTTTCTTGCAGGCATGTACAGATCTCAAAGATGCCACAGAAAACCAAAAAACAAAATGAAGATACATGAACGGATCTTGCACTGAGGGAGGATAACAGTAGTGAATAGAGGCTCAAGCCAACAGGTGGAATTCAAGTGATCTCAGTAAAGGTTAAGTCATGTTGCAGGGAATTAGACTATTAGTTACTTTTCTTCTAAAACATGCTTAGTTTTGAGGAGATGTTAGATGCCGAAACATATCATAATGGAATACCAATTTGTAAAATAAAGGACAGGAAAAACTTGTCAGAAAAAAAGTACTCTCCCAAATGATTCTTTATCTTTGAGAAAAGCAATGAAGATTCAAAAGTGCAAATGAGAGATATGAAATTATAGCATAAAGTTTCTTCTTGACCTAAGTAGGCAAGGGATCGAAGTCCCTACAAATTGGCAAACAAAAACAAAGAAACTTGACCCTCGGTATGAATCCTATCACATGGGGGTTGCAACACAATATTATACCGGTCCTGTCTAATGTAAAAGTGACTAAAAGGGTTTTAAAGAAAATTACTAAAAGAGATCCTAAGAATAAGAACAGTTTTATATAAATGGCCTCAGAAAAATAAACTAAAGCAACACAAAAGAGACTACCACAAATAATCATCTATATTATATCTACTTTCAGAAAAACAAAGGATAGGCAAGGCAAGGCAGGGCATAGGACAGCTTCAAGATTTTAACTCAGCCGTTATCAAGAGTTGCAAAAAGGTTCGAATTTCAACTTTTAACATTTAAAATAAATAACAAACACTAGTCGATGAAAATGCAAATGCAAATAAATAAATCATCACACCATATAGTCTAATTAAATAGTCTGAGTGCAGGCATATCAGCTTTACAACCACATGGAGTAAAACAATTATCATTAAATTAGTAAACAATGAATGGCAAGAACAGACCTTATCATCCAGAGTAACCTTGAGCTGCAAAGTCTGGCTCTTTCGCTTCATCTTAGACAATCTCCGCCCCAAGAAAACTAAACCCATTACTGCTGCCGCCACTGATATGGACCAAACAGGGCTTACCCTGAAAACACAATACTTCAACAACTCAAATGGCACCTTCCACCACAAGATCCTCCTGTTCACAACCTCGCCACCCGAGTTGGCCTCCGGTTTCACTTCTTCCACTGCAGCACTTTCACTCTCAATTGATTGTCTCTCAACCGACTGTTCATCTGCTGGTTCCTTGTTCAAGTTATTTCCACCATCCAAACCGCTAAAACTCATCTCATTTTCCTTCTCAGCCTTCTCAAATTTCTCAGAAACCAGACTGTCACCACCTGAATCGGACCAGAACTTCCCCGAGTCCTTGTCGACACTTCCCTTTTCCCCAATTTCTTCAAAGCTGACTTTGCCTTCCAACCCACTGAGTTTACTCTCACCCGACTCCAATTTCCCCAAATTCTCATCACCAGCCTCCATTTCTCCTTCCTCTCCAAAACGCACTTGGCTTTTCTCATTTCCCGGAAAACCCAATTCATTATTGACCTCAAAATCATTACTTTTCCGGTCATCGGACTGATCACTGCCGGAATCGGACCAAAACCCACCCGACTCCTTTCGGCCATAGCGAGTCACCGAAGCCGGGTCAATCCAGCTCGGGTTATCGGATTCAACCGAACCCTCTTCGCTAACATCAACCACAGCCTTACCATACCCATGCTTTCCCTGATTATCCAAAGAAAAGTAATCAGACCTGATCATACCCTCGGCGTCAACATCAATTCCCACGAAGCTGGTTCTCGCGCTATCCACCACCGCCTCATCTGAATTCACTATCGCAACGTCCGAGTTGTGAAGCACCTCCCAGTCTTCCAACTCAGCAACGCCTCCTCCACGTCCTTCCATGGCAAAAGATGGGATTTGAGTTTGCTTGAGGGGTTACAGAACTGGGGGGATTGGATTGAGAACTCAATAAAAACCCTAACCCTAAACCTCGATCACAGCAATAAGCCCTAACCCTAACTGTTTCCCAAGGAAAGAAACAACAGAATTGAGCTTGCGTCTCCCTTTTTCTGTGTTGGCCAGTGCATCTATGTGTTGGAATCAAAATGAAATACAGAGGACCGATTTTATTGGTAAACCACAAAAATAAAGGAACCGTTTTTATTGATGATGCCTAAGCTTTGCCCTTAAATTTCTTCCTTTTCAAACCCACTCTCTATCTGATGAGGCTCCCTACCTTTGATTAAGCTGGGCCACCTGTGGTCTTTAAGAAATGGATGGAGATAGCCAAAGAGATAAAATTGGAGGTCAAAGTTTGTAATTTTATATGCTCTTTTAGGGAGGTTGGACTAATGGGTTTGTGCCACGTCATTGCCTACACTGAAATCAAGAGTAGTGGAATTTATTGAGATAAATTGTATTCATTTATTCGTAAAAAAGAATATTTTATGCGGAATTATGTTTAGCTTTGGTAAAGAAACTTCGATTGTATATGACAGTTTTTTTCTATATAAACTTAGATGGGTGGTTATTTGTCACAATACAAATGTCTCAATCGTAAAAAAGCTTCAATTCTATTACTGGGTTAATCCAAGCGATATTATTAAAAATTTTGTATATAATATAGAGTAAATTATATTTTAGTATATTCATATTTACACTAAATTTTACAGTTATATCTAATTTAACAAAATTTACATTTTAGTACCCTTAATTCTTTAAAACGTTTCACTTTTGTCCCAACAACACATTTTTGGACTGAATTTATGTTAGTTGATGACGTGACGCGTGTGGGGACCCCACAAAAACAAATTACACGGTGACTGTAGGCATAATTACTTAATTAGCTATTGGTTATCTCTCCCTCAGTATTTCGACGGGAGATATAAGGCATGAGATAACCAATGACTAATTATGTAATTTTGCTCAAAGTCACAGTGGAATTTATTTTTGTGGGGCTCACACACGCGTCATGTCATTAACCAACCGAAATTCAGCCGAAAAATGTGGTTGAGATAAAGATAAAACGTTATAAAGAATTCAAGGTACTAAAATGTAAATTTTAAAAAATTTGATATAATTCTGAAATTTATTATAAATATGTAGGTACTAAAATATAATTTACTCTATAATATATTATTGAGTTCACTCCGTATCGAATACGAGATTTGAGACCTTTGGTTTACATAATAGAGGGGTGAAACTTTGGTATAGGAGGCATTGAGAATTTTGAGATGTCTTTCTCTTGAGAGAAGAGGAATTGGCGGTTGGAAGAAAGGAAGGGGTGGGGAACAAGACAACCGACCAAAAGAGGTGAATGGATGCAGACAAAGTTGAGGGGTTTTGGTAACCTCACGGGGGCCTGTTGGAAAGTTCCTGAAACAGACCACCTACTAGTAGACAATCCTAGTGTAAGTCTATAAGAAAGAATTTGTTCTTTTTTCTGATTTTATTTTATTTTTCCCAATAGATAAAATAAAAATCGATTTCCTTTTAGATATTTTAACTACTACTAGAATCAAGCAACGCTTAGTGAACAGAATTTGATTAAATTGGATAACTAATCAAACTCGACGTATTTTGAATATGAAAGTTTGAATGTACTTTCATTGTTAGGAGATTAGATGGAATAGAGATAAAATCATATCTAATCATTATTTTTAAATTAATTAAAATTATATTCATTTTCAAATTCAAAATATATTAAATTAATAAAATATCTTATTATTATTTTTGATAATTAAATATCTTTATTATTATCTTTAGGTAAGTATGATGACATTAAAGAATAATAACATATACATTTATATCATCCTTATTTTTTATAAATCTCAAAACTTGTCATTTATTTATTGATTGATTTGGTAAAGTAACAAGTCAACTTACATTCCTTTTTGCCTCAATCAATTTCACATTACATTTCCTTTTACCTCAACCAATTTCACCTTACATATCTTTTTGCCTCAATTTGCCCTCACATGCTTCTATTTTCGCATTACCTCATCAATTTGTCACTTCATTTGAGAAAAATATTTTAGTAATTTTAACCATTACAAATTAAGATTTTAGCAACAAAAATCGATAGTAAAAGTTAAAAATAGCTCCAATTTCATTAACTTACATAAATATATCTATTATTATAAAGTCAAAAGAATAAATAAGCTTCATAAAAATTTGAGACGAAACTAACATTTCACTAATAACCTTTAAAAAAATAAATTATTTAATAATTAAAAATATAATAATAAAATCAAATACTAAATTTATAAATTAAAAAATAATAATAATGATTAATGGAAGAAGTGGAGGGTAAAAAATAATAAGTAATGGACTCAGGTAGTTTTTTCCTCTCGTTTTAATAATTTTAACCATTATAAAATAAGAATTTTTAGCAAGAAAAATCTATGGTAACAGATAGACACTTGCAAAACACAACACACAAAAATTAACTAAAGCTACAAGGAAAGAAGTAGATATTCAATTTCAAGGTATATAAACCCAGATAAACCCTAAAATCAAGAAACATGAACCCTAAAATCAACAAAAGTACAAATCATAAGCAAAAAATTTAAACCGTGTAATAAACAAGTTGATTACTTTAAAACTGTGTATAAACATGAAGCAAAAGTGATGCGACAATTATAAAGCTAATCAAAAAAATTATCAGAAATTACAGCTTCTGATTTTCTTTACCTCACCTCCACAGTTAAAATCATGCACTCAACCGTTTTTGAAGTTCCTCTACAAGTTTACTTCTCGGAATTACGGTTTCCTGTGCAGCCTTAACGTCTTTTAATCTTAAAACCCCTTCATTCAACTCTCGTTCACCAACAATTATCATCCATGGGATCTGATAATTCTCTGCTCGATCAAAGTGCTTCGTCACTCGTTTATTCACCAAGTATTCTGCTTTGATCTTAGCACCCCACAGTTCACTGGCAAGCTCTGCAGCTAGTGTTAAATCATCCCCTAGGATACTCACTAGGACTTCAGTCTTGGTTGCTCGGGTCTTCTGTATAAATAACACATGAAAACTTCCATTAACTTCATAAAAAAAAAATTCTTTTTTTCGTTAACCAATTAGGGGAACCAGGATTTAGGGTTTAGGGTCTAGGGTTTAGTCAACATAAATTCATCCAGAATGTAAATACAGTAGACTATTAGTCAACATATACGCAGAAAGATGTCGAATGTCACCTTGTCTTTGTTAAGTTGCTCCATTATATTGAATACTCGCTCAATTCCAAGGCTGACACCAACAGCTGGAACCTGCTTTGTGCCGAACATCCCTATAAGGTTGTCGTAGCGTCCACCAGCAGCAATGGAACCCATCTGTTGACAAGATCAAATATATATATTAAACTTGAAACACATAAACCAGGAAGCAATAACAATAGTCTCGTATTATTACTTATGGCATTCATCGAAATTAGAATTTTTAAGAAATGTCATGGGGCACAGAAGGAAAATGTCAGCATGGAAGACATGTTATGCGAACAGCAATAGCACGCAAAAGAGTACAAAGAAATTGCAACAGCATTTACAATATTTTACCTTCTCGCCGCCCTTGAACACAGCTTCATATATTACTCCAGTATAATAATCAAGACCCCTTGCAAGACTCAAGTCAAAAGACACTTTTCCAATGCACTTTGATTTTTCCAAAGCCTTGAATAAGATCTCCAAGTCACTCAATGCATCTATAGACGAACTGTTTTCTAAGAACTTGCTGCCCTCCTGTTTAAGCTTAACCAACAATTCCAAAGGATGTCCACGCTCTTGTACAAAGACACCAATTCTGTCTGCTGTCTCAACACTTAAGCCCTTCTCCTCCACCTACAAAAATTCATATATGCTAGATATCAAAATCATACTAGAATCAGTAAAGAAAAACAAGTCCATTATCACAAGAAAAATGACATGGAACGAGAAAAAGAATAAAGGATACAATTAAAATGTATGCCAAATGATTATGGAGAAACGCACAACAAAGTGATGAACCATGCATATGCTTATTCAATAGAAAAATAAACAAGAAATGAAATTGGTACTTGTATTAATGAAAATTCAAACCAGTAGGTATAATTTTCTTTTCAAGTGTTATAATCGCAGATTACTTGAAGAAGCGCGTGTTAGTTGTTATTCTGATAGACCAATGTTTTACATTTAGTAACCTGGTTAATAAAATCAATACCAATCAGTGTACCAAGCCAGCAAAAGAGTTTTGGTTTGGCAGGTACAGGACCATTAATTCACCCTCATGCTGTGAGAATTAAGCCACTCATTTGGGCAATTAATACAGGTAGAAACCAGGAGAATGCCCCACTAGACATGCATTCCTTGTCAAGAAGCAGTACATGCAACAATGTAACTCAAGCCAAGCACGTGCAAAACAAGGAAACACATAAACAAAAATACAACAATGTAACACAAGCATGCACATGGGAAATACGGCTGTTACTTTGGAGTATTTACCATTTCTTTCTTTATCTCCTCAAATGGCTGCTTGTCTGACTTGTCGATGCTTGAACAAATAGTTCTGAATTTTTCAGGAGGCACTCCACAGATTTCCAACATTCCATCCAACAACTTTCGGTGATTCAGTTTAATCTGTACAATAAACATTAAGAAAAAATTTCAAATTAAACTTAAGCCACATTAAGGCATATGAGGTCTGAATATTAGTCGTCTATGAAGCCCTGAGAATATTAAAACACATTTGAAAGCACTTTATGAAGTCTGAATTTAAAACCGCAAGGTAAAGACTCAAAGACTAAGGTTGAAGTCCATCTTTCCATACTGCTCTACAGTCTACATCAAGGTTGAAGGGTATAAAACAAAAAAAATAGAAAGAGTCCTGTTTTCTGTAAAATAGCAATAAGATATGATTACAGTGAGACAGAATCTTTGCTCAACTATTACTATTGCTATCAGACTAATTGTATTTATTAACTTAACTATCATTACTATGCAACTGTGAAACATGCACCAATATGTTTAATACTGCGACATATCCAATAGAAGTTACAAGCATAACTCCATGTCAAAATATATATACATATACATACATAAACGCACACAATAATCCAGCCTCAAATTAGCAAAAATTTGTATGCAATGACAAAGATAAAGGGAACCCTAAAAAGAAGTTACCTCATAATCTCCAATATTCAGCTCGTCAAGAAGTTCTGTTAAAATCTTAATAACCTCAAAATCTGGCCCCATTTTTTCATATTGGCCAGCAATATCGAAGTCACATTGGTAAAATTCACGATATCGTCCTTTGGATGGATTGTCTCTTCGGTAGACTTTTGCTATTTGGTATCTTTTGAAAGATGTGATACCATTCATAGCTACATACCTAGCAAATGGAACAGTTAGATCATATCGCAATGATAAAAGCTCTCCTCCCTGCAACAAAGATAAACACAAAATAAATTAGATATGAGTAAATTTTTTTCACAAGAATTAACAATAGGAGCAACACAAAGAATAACAGAAGCATCGATAAGTACTCAACAACAATAGAAGAAACACAAAACCCCTAAGAGAAAGCCTAAACCAACAGACATAACAGCATTCCATAATACTCTCAGTACACTGCAACACTCCAATCAAAACAATTCACACTGAAAGGTATGTTGCTGAAATCTTTTGATAAAGAAGTCAGAAAGAAGCAAGTAATCTGACTCGACCCCAGATTGCAGCCACTTCCTCCTCAACATGGAAGATTCTCTTGATTCTCTTCAACCGAACACAATAACAAAGTGACATAACAGTACATCTCCACAAAGTGAGAACCTTCTTAATAGCCATGACAATTGGACAACCTTCTAACAAAGCCATAATGCTCTTAATCATGCCCACTTCAGACCAAACATCTTCAACATCCGAAACCAAATCTGCCAGGTATAACGACAGTGCAAAGTTAATTATTCACATGTTCCCCATCTTCCGTCACAATACAGAAGTAGGTAACCATGCTCGGACATCTGAATACAATGGACACACTACAAGTGTACTGTCCACACACTTGCACAATTCATTTTCCTTCAACCTTTCTCAGAAAAAAATAGTAGAATCCTGCTGTATCTGCTTAACTTAACAGAGTTCAGATGAGAGATCCAATAAATGATAATAAAAGAATGCTCCTTTAACAAAACAATGTCTGTCAAACCTCACATATTCAGTCAGCAACAACTTGTCACCCTAATCAATCAAACCATAGCCCACTGGAGAATTTGTTACCACGGCAGGCAGCAGTGACAAATCTGGCATGTTCTCCACATTTGCAATTTCAAGTATAACTAAAGCTTGGTGGACCAACACTCTGACGTAACTAGATAACAAGTCAAGGATGCATTTACAAATATGCTACACAATCTCAACATCCCAAGTACAAAAAGTGTGGCATTCTGCTAATATAGTGCAAGACCCAAGAATCAAATTAGTCATGCTTTCTACCCCACCCGCTCTTCACACTGCCTTTGTATGAGGACCAACAAGCAAACCATAGAAAGGAAGAAAGCAAAATAAAAATAAAGAATCAAAATTTGAAAATGAGACATTTACCTGGTCAGCAAGATCATAAATCAATTTCGAATCTTCCCCATATTTCCCCATGAGAGTTTCTCTCAATTCAAAAACTGGAGTATCCAAGGCCGTGGCACCATGCCTCTCAAAGACCTCTTCAATTATCGAAAATGCTTTTTTTCTTATTGCCATTTGTTCTTTTGCAAAGTCACGAGTACCCTAGGTGTGCAATAATAGGTTCAAGGTCAGATGCTAGTAAGTACATTCATTACAATCCAAAAGAGTGATATAATAAGTAGAAACAAAAGAGAAATCCCTGCAAAGGAAACTAAGGCAGCAATATGAGCATAGCCGCTTAGAAATACACTTACACACAACTGTTATAAGGTTTCAATTCTTTCCAAATGATCAAAGTTTACAGGTTCAAACTTCTGTAATTAGAAAGTTGTATTGCATATTGTTTTCTATAAAAATAAAATTAAAAAGAACCTTCTTTGAAAGACAAAAATAAATTAACAGATAGATACTAACATCCACACGAATGATTTTCAAGAAAAACAACGAATCCTTCTTTCAAAGATAATAATAAATTAACAGATAGATACTAACATCCACACAAATGATTTTCAAGAAAAACATTGCTTCTTAAAGAAGGGGAAAAAAACCATTCAATTTCTTCTCAAACAAACAAATGTTAAAATGGATTAGAGGAAATACAACAGACGGAATGAAAACCAAACTCCAGTTATTTCATTACCTTTGGAAGTTTGGGGAGTCTTCTAGTCTCATTGCTTTCCACTATCTCCTTCACTTTGCTCAATAAAGTATCAAATTCTAGGTCCTTAGGGTCCAAAAACGAAATAAACTCCTCCACCCAATTTCCTAACATCCCAATACTATCAACAGCATTTCCTCCCTTACCCTGCAACCTCTCTTTGATTAATTGCAATATAAGACTAGTCCCTTTCCCCAAAATCACCTTCTTCTTCTGCTTCTCACTCTTCTTCCCCGCTTTCACATCCACTCCTCCATTCACTTCACTACCTTCAATCTTCTTCCCATTCAACTCTTCTCCTTCAAGCGCCACAAATGCCGTTATTGCCTCCCAAGTCACAATTTTCCACAGAGTTCCCATCAACACGTTCACTTGGTGGGCAAAAATATCATAATTCTCTTCCTTTTCGAACGCCAATTGCGAAATAGTCTGGAACCCGCTCCTCAAGCTTTCACCATTTGGGCAATTCGTCTCGAGCAATGCCACCAAACTAGACTTCACATTCTCACTTCCCACCTTATCCACATTCTCTTTCGCGCGGGACAAACTACCGTCCCCCAAGTCCCACAGCGCCCCCGCCAATGGCAACAATGCATTCCTCACTTCGCCGGGAAAAACTACCTTCCCGCCGGAATTCAGCTCCACTCTAGTCTTGGAGTGCACCGATTTCACTTGCTCTCTCAAACCGGCGTGAAGTTTGGGTATTTTCGTGACGGCTTCAATTCTGTCCTTACCCCCTACTAACTTAGACCCATTGAGCAACACCTTCAAATCACTGGCCACCGCAATCTCCTCCTTCGCGGCATAACCATCCCCTGAATCCATCAAATTAAAGGCCGCCACGTTGGCCTTCAACGCCTCGCAAGAAATCGCAGCCACTGCATCGGAAACCTGAGACAAAGCCGAGGATCGGTGGTCCAGAAGAGCACATATTGCGTACAAGGCAGATGATAACTTGAGTGTCTCCAATGCACGAGCCTCCTCTTCAGTCAAATCGACGGACCCGAGCTCCAATTCTCGGGAATTTAGGGCTTCCGCGATTCGAACCGGAAGAACCGTACGGATGTTTGGGGAACCGGAGAAAGAGAGGAGCTTGTTGATGAGGACGACTAGGGAGGCTCTGGACTCTTCAAGGGTTGGGAGGGAGGGTAGGAGAGAGGCGAGGTTGTGGGCATGGAGAAGTGATGAGGTGGAGGAGGCTAGCCTACTGAGCGCCGATGAGTCGAGGCGTAGTTGAGCGAGGCCATTGGCTATGGCGTATACAGAGGAGGACGAGAGAGACGAGCCTTTGCCTCCTAGTGTAATCACTGAGAGCTCCGCCATTGTCGGAACTCAGATGTCGGAACTCAGAGAGAGACTGCGTGCGTTAGAAATGTTGTTGCCGTTTGTTTTGTGAAGTGTGTAGGGTTTCTTCCTTTTCGCGTTTAGGTGAAATAGAGGGGGTGTAAGACTCTAGCGTCAAAGAGACGTCGTATAAAGGTCCAAGGGTTTAATTATCAAGAGCTGATTTCTACTTTCTATTTTTGTATTCCATTTATTTATTTAAAAAATAAAGTGTAAAAATTATCTTCTTTAATTATTCAGTCACTAAATAAATAATTATTTTCTTTAGAAAATAACGCAGCAAAAAATAAATAAAAAAAATTAAACAATTAAAATTATCATGTTAAGAATATATATAAATGACTAAATAATTTCCTCTTAGAAGCAAAGAGCGATCGACATTTTGGAGCATCTAGAATTGAGGCTAAGAGGAGCTGAAGGGAAGCAACAGACTCCTTCCAGCAAGATACCCCAACCTTCTCGCGATTCCGGTGGACCCAATTGATAATTGAAATGGAGCAAATACAATTAGGGGCAACTAATTTAGTATAGCCAAACACAACAAAATTTTAATGAAATGGAATCAAGAAACTTTCACAAAAATATGCCAATATATCGTTGCTGAATATGAAACTCAAATAAAATGTGATGAAGATGAAATGCCACTATATGAATGAAAATGAGATGAACATGAAACTCATCACCAGAATGTAGAATAAATACGCATGCCAGATTGGTGAACCAATGCACAGAAAAGTGAATGATTTATTTTGAAAGAAAATTTTAATAAGAAGGCGAGAGTGTGAAAAGAGATATGCACTTATAAAAAAAGAGTGTTTTAATGTAACCATATAACTGCATAATGTTGATTTCAGCAGCTCTTATAAAAAAGACATATTTAACTCAGTTGTTAGAGTATTGCTTTCATACGACGGGAGTCATTGGTTCAAATCCATTAGTAGGTAGAACTTATTAGATACTAGAGTCAAATGGTATCTAATAAGTTTTTCTACTCATCTTCTTTATATTTTTATATTATAATCTTTTTTTTGTTTCATTATGGAATTTTATTTCACTTCGTTGTATTTGATTCTGGAACAAAATTAGGGGTTGTTTGGACTTTATTTTGAAGTCGATTTCAAACCCAACTTAATTACTTCATTTAGAGTTACCTTGCTACCCAAGCATTAGTGGATCTCAATTCATAAACTTAATTTTAACAAAAATGAAGAAAAAATGAATTCCCACAAAACAAAGAAAAACTGAAAAACTGCAATTACAAAATGAAAGTGATTGTGACTCCTTCACATCTTCTTTCTCAATCAAATTCTATGTCGTTGGTGAAGGGCTTGTGGGTGGTATGAAATTCTCGCTTCGTCGAGAATTGCTCCAATCCTCCCAATCTCAACAATGGTTGTGTCAAAAAATCCATTAATTGCCATAATTCTTCAAGGAAATGAGACTTGTTGTATAACTGAAGATAGTCAGAATAACTTTAGCCTTCCAAAAATCGTAAGAGAAGATACTGCTTGACCACAATCATGAATCTTTATACATTTCACAGATTTAAATCTTAGATCCCAAAAGTAGTTACCATACCTAAGGTAAAAAATATGCCATGTTCTCATTCACCACAACTGGCAACAAATTGATGCATGCTTGGATCTCCAGCTCCAAACATTTTGGTGTCAATTTTGTACTCCAACAACCACTCTTTCTTATCATCGTAATAATCTTTTAACACCCATATCTCAACGTACCTCCCTAAAGATGAACAAGCATTCATAAGGGCCAAACATCCTCTCAACTTAAGCAAACGTATGTAATGAAAATAAAAACGTTTTAAATTGGGATGGGGAGTCAAGACGAATTCTTCTTTCTTGAAATCGAAAGAAATAATACGATTCGTCAAGTGATGTGTTCTTACCTCGAACTCATAGATTAACCAGTGCATGTCTCCATACACACATACATTCTTCCAACTTAATGTACAAGGAGGAACGGAGTCAATTTTTCGCCAGGATGATGATTTTTTGGCCAATGTATAAACAAAGGCCGACATGTAGCCATTTAAAGATTGTGAAAACACATACAATCTTGTGGGTGTTAGTTATATTGTCAAATCCCATGCCATACCACCTTTCCCGCCATTTGTGATCAGTGGTTGGGAGCTTTAGGGCTTCTCCTCTGACAGGGTCCACCAAGTAGCATGGACCTCCTCCATCTCCATATTTATAATCCATGGTGAAGCAAAACAGGTTACAGAAAACAAAAGCTACCGTGTATTTAATGGACTTGATGGGAAAAATCTTTAATGGCGATATTGTATTACAATGTCTGTAAATTTTGTTGATTTTAGCAGCTTGGATGCAGTCGGAAGAGGATTCTTCAAATTCGGGTAAGTTCTCTAACTAAACTCTGATTTGATTTTGATTTTGATTACAACATTCAATTGATTGTGTTTAGATGTAGGAATGAATCCTTCGGGTGATGAAAACTTGATTCAATTTCCGTAGAGAATATGATGATATTGTATGTTGCACACCAACTGTTTGATAGATGGTTTCTATGAATTTCTGCTAGGTTCGTTTTATCTCTTTGCTGTGATAGAGAGAGTTTATTCAATAATGATTGAATTGCTTACACATTACATACTCACACACCTATTACATTCTCTATTGCAATCTGTTAGTGTGATGACCCTATGATGTCATTCACACTCATCCCACACGGCTCCTCTAGTCTTGGACGCCAAGCTAGGCTCACACAACTCACACACACTGTTTCTGTTGTAACAGATTCTTCACAGCTCATCACACATTATTTTGCTGACTTGTACTTAGACTTAGCCACCTAGATGTCTAGTGTACAACTTAAGTACCAACATCCCTTCCTAAGTTGTTCACTGGCATTGCCCCTAGCATACTTCTCATGTAATAGAATCTGCCTTTAGGTAGTGCTTTAGTGAACACATCTGCAAGTTGCTCCTCTGACTTGCAGTAGATTAGGTCAATCTCACCAGCTTGCATAGCTTCTCTTATGAAGTGAAACCTCATGTTGATGTGCTTAGTCTTTTGATGAAAGACTGGGTTCTTTGACATGGCTATAGCTGAAGTATTATCACATAGGATAGGTGTAGCTCCAATTTGTTCTTCCCCAAAATCCTCCAACACGAATCTTAGCCATTTGGCTTGAGCAGTAGCCTCAGATGCACTAATATACTCTGCCTCAACAGTAGATAGGGCCACACTATGCTGTTTCACAGAAGCCCAAGAGAATACCCCACTACCAAATGAGAAAGCATAACCAGAGTTGCTTCTCATATCATCCAAGTTTTCCACTCCAATCACTATCACAATAGCCCACTAGGGTAGCTTGTTTTGCCTTTTGATATTCAATCTCATAAGAGATAGTTCATTTGATATATCTCAACACCCTTTAGTTGTACCATAGTGTTTCTTTGAAGGATTATGCATGTACCTAGACAGTAAGCTAAAGGCAAACATGATGTATGGTCTAGTGCTAGTTAAGTATAACAGACTACCAACAATCTGCCTATAAGTACCTTCATCAGCAGCTTCTGAACCATCATTTCTACTGAGCTTATCATAAGTAGCAAGTGGTGTGCTCATAGGCTTGCATTCTTTCATCCCAAACTTGTCAAGTAAAGCTTGTGCATATTTATTCTGATGAATGAAGATGCATTTCTCTGTTTGAATAACTCCCATGCCAAGAAAATGATGTAGAAGCCCCAAATCAGTCATCTCACACTTGTTCATCATGTCATCCTTGAACTCCTTCATCAATCTATCACAATTGCCAGTATCGACAATGTCATCCACATATATTGAAACAATTAAGGTCTTGCTATCCTTAGTTGCTTTAATGTAAAGTGTAACTTCACTAGGACTCCTTAGATAACCACATATGAGTAAGTGAGAATCTATCTCACCATACCAAGCTCTAGGGGCTTGTTTCAAACCATACAAGGCCTTGTTGAGCTTGTACACCTTCCCTTATTCTCTTTGTACTTCAAAACCAGCAGGCTGATCCACATAGACTTCCTCATCTAGGACACCATTTAGGAAGGCTGATTTAACATCGAGCTGATATAGACTCCATTTCTTCTGTGCAGCTAATGCAATCAAGGTTATGATTGTATCTAGTCTTGCAACATGAGCAAATGTTTCATTGAAGTCAATTCCAGGCTTCTGTGCATAGCCTTTAGCTACTAGCCTTGCCTTCTGTTTCAGGATTGAGCAATCTAAGTTCAGCTTGGTTTTGTACACCCATTTAACCCCATTCATTGGTTTATCAGATGGTCTGTTAACCAACTCCCAGGTTGAGTTCTTCTCAATCATCTCAATTTCATTCTCAATTGCTTTCTTCCATGCATTGTCTTTTACTGCTTCTTCAAAATTCTCAGGCTCAACAATAGTTAGGTTACATCTAGCATAGACGTCTCATAGACTTCTCATCTTTACTGGAATGTTTCCTGACTCAGATGATGTTTCTGAGGACGAACTGATGCTGGGATTTGTTTGTGAGTCCTGAGCTTGTAGGTATGGTTCTTGAACCATAGGAACTTCAGCTTCCATCTTAGTGTCTATTCCACTTGGAACTTGGACTCTGATCTCTTCATTTGTTTCCCAACTCCACATTGCTTTTTCATTGAAGGTCACAGTTCTGGAAATCACAATTTTCTTGGTTTCCAAATTGTGAATACGATATCATTTCTCACAGCTCCCATAGCCTACAAACACACCTTTTGTAGCAGTTTCATCCAGCTTATGTCTATGTTGTGAAGGCACATGAGTGTAACACACAGAACCAAACACTCTTAAGTGTTTTACACTTGGTTTCCTCTCACTATACACCTCAAATGGTGTCTTCTTTAGAACAGCCTTTGTAGGACACATGTTGAGCAGATAAACTGTTGTATTAACAGCTTCAGCCCAAAACTGATATGGCATCTTCTTGTCATGCATCATAGACTTTGCCATTTCCAAGTTAGGCTCACACAACTCACACACATTGTTTCTGTTGTAACAAATTCTTCACAGCTCAACACGTACACACTGTTTTGCTGACTTGTACTTAGACTTAGCCACCTAGATGTCTAATGTACAGCTTAAGTACCAACAAATTTTTCTAATTTTACCGTCGCCACTGTAATAATATTTCAATGGTTGCAAGGATATTGACGATACGTTTTGTAAATTTTCAGAATATGACATGGCAAGAAGCATAAGTTGAGGCACTTCAACTTCATAATCAGTATTATGAAGTAAACGCTGGGTGTGTAGTGTGCCAAAAAATGAAGAATCAATCATGTTTAAATAGCTCTTGGATGCACACCGAAACCGACATAGTGACTCACTCTACCTGCACTCTTGTGAAGATGTTGAGGATGATATCGTTGGGTAGGTATGGAGTCTCATCATCATCATCATCATCATCATCGTTAGCCATTAACGCCCTCAGCTTCTCCAATCCTACGCACGCAAATAAATAATTCAGTAACTCTAAATATATGTATTGTTGTAATGTATACTAAATTTATGAAGATGACTAAATTTGTAAAATATACGTAGGTATCTTTGTTGGAGAATGTTATTAAGAGATTCGACGATGAGAATAGTAGAAGATCGAAGCCTTTTCTTCCTAGCCACAAACTACCCAGCTGGTTTCCTCCTCCCTCCTCCATGTCCGTTCTCCTTATTTGTTGTTAATAATGTTTGTTTTCTAACTTTGAAAAAATTGATATGTTTTATATAATCTTGATTAATTATTGAACAATACTTGCATCCCACTCTGGTGGTGGGATGTCTTCATATCACTCATTTGATATGAACCAATTACATACTGACATAAATCATAATCGGAACCGGAACCGTTCATTCTCTAAATCATTATGTCAAGATCATCTCCGTAAAAAATCTGTAAGATTGGAGGTTGTTTAGTCATTCATATTTATCAACTAAATGGACGATTCTACATAAGAATCCTAATTCTTACCAAAACCGTTGATTTATTTGATACATGTGAATGATTAAACGACCTGCAATCTTGTTGATTTTTTACGGAGAGGATCTTGACATAATAATTTAGAGAATTAACGGTTCCGATTATGATATATGTTAACATGTAATTGGTTCATGTAATTGTCCAATTATTATTATAGGGAAATAAGGAACGGCCCCACTCATACAAGGATTAGGTTAACCCAAAGTGAAAACTAATAAAAAAGCCTACTCATACAAGGATTAGGTTATCTCCAATAAGCTATGAAGCACCGAAACTCCACACATTGTTTCCGAAACGCGTACATTTAGGAAAGATGATGACAAGCCGAAACGCGAAGAGAAGTTTCGGAATGGTTTATGAAACTCGCGGCGGTAATTGTTGAATAGAAGAGGAATCGGGGAATTAAAGCCATGATTTTTGCGAGGCGCACCTCTTCGCGCCCACCTCTGCCAAAAACTTGAACCCTAATATCTGGTAAGGCTATACGTACGTATTCTCATATTTTTCTCTCCATGATTTTTGACTTCCCATCTAGTTTAATTTCTCATCTTGTTTTCTCTCAATTGTTCTACTAAATTTCAATTTTTACATATGAGCTTTGATTGGTTTGTATGGTTGATTTTCAACTTCTTGTTGTTGTTTTGATTCCATTCTTAATGGGTATATGGGTTTAGCCATGTTTTCTAAGTTCAATTTTCCTAAGTTGTGATTTTTTTTTTGTTTCTGATTTTTATTTTGATTTATATATCTCTATTATTATAAAATCAAAAGAATCAAAAAATTTCACCAAAGTATATCATCTATGCGGACCAAGCGAAACTCATGCACGAAAGATTAAGCGAGAAATCCTACCGAAGTCATGCATTATTCTCAAGGAGAAGGGGCTATAATGCTCATGTTGTGACTTGTAAGTAGCCTTTTATCTTTCAAATTACATCATTTTTGTTATATTTTGTGTGTGTTTATCATGCAATAGCATTTGTGATATGTCCTTTAGCTTGTTGCATCTGCAGAGTGCAGGGCCTGCAGGCAGTGTGATTAATTAATTACCTTCTGAATGATAAAACTTTTCATAACTTACTACTTTCCATTTTGAAATGTGGTGTTGTCAAACAAGAGATGTTCTTTTCTTTTGAACCGAGGGATCGAGCTTATTTTGACACTTCACAAATTACTTTTTTATTTTGATGTTTTTTTATTTTTCCATGAATCAAACTTCCAAACTTACCCCTCTTTTTTTTGAATTTAATATATTTTATTTCTATTTCTTATGTTCATATAAAACATTTGAACCTTTTTTTTGTTCTCGATAAACTTGACTTTTCCATTTTCTATTTTCACAATTACGAGTACTAAATTTCTACCATTAAAATATAATGGTAGTTTTTGGCTGCTTGACACAGTACTGCATATGTACGTGATCAAAAATATTTGTTCCAATATGATAGATGGACGCATAGGCTGTCGTAAATAGTAATATTTTGTGATGGTTTATAATTAGGCTATTAAATTATATTGTGGATAATTACCTATAGGAACGAGGACGTCCTCCTAGCTAGACTGAAATATTGCAGCAAGTATGTATTATATATCCTAAAGGAAAAAATCAAAATCTGAATTCATCACTATTCTACCACCTAATAACTAATCTCTTCCATATAAATGTACCTAACTAAAGAATGCTTTTATATATCTAATTTGCAGAGACTAAATCACATTTATCATGTAGAGTTTGGCACAAAATTTTGAAGGTTGATGACCATAACAGTTATGTCATCCAGGTTCCCTCTACTTGAAGACATATCCACAAGTTCTTTGCAAGCTTTTAGTACTGACCCCTTGTATCGTAAAACTACATCAACAGCCTCTTGATCATCTACCTGCAAATTCACACACCAATATTACTTATACGACATTAACGTTTGAGTAAATCTAATATATATATATATATGGAACAATATTTACGAAGTGAGATGTAGAATCTCGATCCTTCGCTAGCTTCTCTTATTTATCGAATTGTCCTTATATGTATATTATAATCGAACATATGTATTCTCTAAATTATCATGTCAAGATCATCTTCACGAATCATCAACAAGATTGGAGGTCGTTTAGCCACTCATAATATCTATCAAACAAGCCAACGGTATTGACATGACAATTAAGATCACCATAATGAACCCTCTAGTTAATTGACACATATAAATGGCTAAACGATCTCCAATTTGGTTGAGTTTTTTGCAGAGATGATCTTGAAATGATAATTTAAGAGTTGAACGATACTGATTATAATGTATGTATAAGAACATCTCGATTAATAGAAAGAGCGGAACCCCGAAGGTCTCCTAAGATGGGACGCAAGAATTATCTACACATATCGAAGAAAATTTGACAAATTAAAGCTAGCTAGGGATTTTGTGTACCTTGTCCCACAAGCCATCAGAAGCCAAGATCAAGAAGTCACAATCCGAAGTTAAAGGAATGGTTTTGATTTCCGGTTCAGAAATGACCCATTGTTTCAAATGTTGATCACCAATAGCTCTAGACACTGCAAGTGACCCTTGAAGTCTCCAAACTCCATTGCGAAAACGTTGCACAAAACCACCCTACCATAACATATATACTTAATTAAATTGGCTATCAATATATCTTGCAATCATTTTGCTTATTATAAATCGATCAGAAAATTAACTGGTTTGTGGCTTAAAAAAATTAGTGGAGAAATTAAAGAGATGGATAGAGTGACTACTCACGGTGTTTTCAATTCGGAGACGTTCGTCTTCCCTGTGGAGACGGTGGTCGTTTGTTAATAGATTTGCAAGTCCTTTGTTGCTTAAAACTGCTCTGCAATCTCCTACATTTGCTACATGTAGCTCTCCATCCTTCAACATCACACTAGTTGTACACGCCCCGCTGCTTACTCCCTGCACGCACGTAGAATGAGTACGTAACATAATGATCATATTATAAAGGCTTTTTGGTTGAAATATACCAAAAATTGCAACTTTAATCTCAATTTGCTTTCAAAACGCTCATTTGTCTCACTCAGCATCCAAAACCCACCCTCCATACAAAAACCTGCACCAATTCGAACCGTTAACTCCATCCAATAGTCGTCAATATCGATCAGGGGTAATTTTGTCATTTCAGGTCACGATGTTATGAATGAGACACTAAATATAAATGGTGCGGCAAGTTGGGATGGATATGAACAAATTTGAAACCATTCATAACCCATCTCAATTTGTTCATGCCCATCCTAATTTGCCGCGTCATGTGTATTTAGTGCTCCATTTATAACTTCGTGGCTTGAGATGACAAAATTGCCCCTGATATTGACGACTATTGGATGAAGTTAACGAAATTGGTGCAAATTTTTGTATGGAATGTGGGGTTTGGGTGCTAAGTGAGACAAATGAACATTTTGGGTACAAAGTGAGATTAAAGTTGCAATTTTTGGTGCATTTCGATTAAAAAACATATTGTAAATCACATGTCTAATAAAAATAGAATTCATTACTAGTAGAGTCTGTCTGTATTAGAAATGTGCGATCAACAAATGTAGTTTATTAAACATTTTCCATAAGTAACAATTTCGAAAAGATATCAATATATAAGTAATAAGTTAGAATTAGAATGATTACGATTTGATTCCATTCAATGTACGTAACAAAAAAAATACAAGTTGAATTAATTAGAGAAGATTACTAAGACATTTTGGTCATATGGCATGAATTGGTCTAGAATGAATTTATCCTAGGGTGGATATATATGCTCATAATCGGAATCGTCAATTTCTAATTAAAACAACTTGTAAAGATTATATGTACGAACATTTAACACAATATTGATGACGGCTTGACATCTATATGTACCAATTAAATTGAAGGTTATTCATAAGCATCTTAACTTCAAAGCCGTCAATTGTTTTGATACTACATCTATGATTTTGAGAAATCCAAAGTTCTATTTATTCACTTGCATACCAAAAATTCAGTAATCAGACCGGGGAGTAAGAACACATCCACATCCCTAAGGTGCATGAATGCAAGTATTTTCTATATAGTTATACCTGGCTAAGAAATGCCTTATCAGTGAGCAAGTAGCCTTGGCGAATAGCTAGCTTTATTTGATGTTCTTCGTCTCCGGAATGCTCAAGCTCTTTCACAATGTTCTTCCCTAAATTTTCAGCAACATATTCAGCTGCCGCACAACCACCATGCCCGTCGATCACTTGAAAAAATGCCTGCATCAACATGCAGCTACGTAAGAGACCGAGAAATTTTAAGGTGTACCGAAAAATTCGAGAAAATCATTAAACATATTATAGCCAAAGATATAACATTAACATAGGCATATAAGGACACAAAAAAAATCTAAACTTATTATAGCTAGGTAAACTTTTCCCGATCAGAGCTACGTACTTAAGAAACCGATAAATTTTTAGATGTATAAAAAACATAGAGAAAATCATTAAACGTGTTATTATGTGTAAGTACGTACCTGTGTGGGATCTCCCATAATATCGACCATGACTCCATGCCCATCTTCCATGAATTTTCTTCTATCCCCTTTTTTCCTTGCCAAACAAAAATCTCTCCCTTCAACCTCAAAAATTTTCTTCTCCTCCGTCGCCGTCTTCTTTCCCATTTCAATAACCTCGAGGCTTGGTCGGAAACCGTCCGGCATAACAAGCTTCGCCGGCCTCATCATCGACTTCTTACTAATAATAGTACTACTTCTATTATTATTGGTCATATTTGGAAATTTCTCAGGTGATGAGTTCGCTGTTATTTCACGCACACACTCTTGATCTTTATTCGCCTTTTTTTGCACCATTCTATTTAGATCATCATCATCGTGTTGATCGGAAACCTGGAATATTCTCGAGTATATTCCGACTACTCCAAGGAAAAGCTGGCCAGCGGAAGAAGAAGAGAAAGAAGGTGACAAAGAAAAGATTGAATAGAGAGAAGGGTTGAGAGGATACAAAGGAAGAGTGAGAACCCAGAAACCCCATAGGAGGAGTTCTTCTAAGTAGTCTACCATTCTTAATTACTTAGCACTTAATGATTTTGATTTCTATTGTCGACTGAGATGGATTTTTTGTTGATCAACAAAGAGATTGTTGGCGTTCATACGATGAAAGGAAGAATACTTCGAGGTTTAAATGGAGAATTTTTTGATGATGATTGACGGGTCAAAAGGGTAGACTGTATCCAAGTATACAGGTTTGTTGATGATGATGATGATGGAGGTCCATCGACAAAAGTAGAGCGAGGTTATTTTGAAACGTTCAATGCAAGGAATTGGTCAGCGGGCCATTTTTGCTTTGCTTCTCTCTCATTATTGGCTCGTTAAAGGATATGTAGATATAACCCCAAATGGAAGTATCATTGTTGACTTGGTATTGCCACCATATTTCCCCTGTAATATCACGAGGGTTACTCTCTTAGGGCCCACATATATGATGGGACCCATTTCTTTTAAAGAATATTTCAATGAAATAGAAACTATTTTTCTTAGTAATTAAGAAAGGAAAGGTTCTGCTTCATTTGGTAAGATAATTTTGTAGCACTTAGAAAAAAGCAATACGAAACTTTAGTCTGATACTATTACAAAGCATCCGCAATCGAATAGGATAATTTCAAGTAATTAGTTGAGTAATTATAAAAGGAGCGCATGCACCGCACGAATATAACAAAACGACTAAATATCTAAACAAGAGATTTACAAAGTGGAACACCTGTCAAGATGTTTCATATAATCATTTCGGAATCACTTGGTATTTTGAAGGAGTTCCTCATTTAAACCTTTATCCTTACTACTTTGAAGTTGCTTATCCAAAGATAACCTAAATGTTTCGCAATTTGAAAATTTCAGTCGCTCCCCGACTTTGGGCCCTTAGTACACGTAAAATATAGATACTCATGGAAGATAGATAGCAGGCGCCAAAAATTTCCGGATGGAACCAAAAAACAACAATAGCAAACTATCCAAAGATGTTTTGTTGGTATTTGGCTAAATATGTGGTTTTTGTTTTGGGGTACCGTTATGGGTATTGGGCAAGTGGTCCAAGCAGAACTACAGGGGCTCTATGTTGGCATAGTCCTAGTAGCAAGCCAGAAATGAACGGTTCTCTCTTCATATCGAATCTGATTCACATGTGGCGACTTTCGAGAAGGAATAGTACCCCTATTTTCACTTTCGAGAAGGAATAGTACCCCTATTTTCACTTTGGTCACCACTTGCTAAAATAGCTGCTTCACAATATAGAATATATATATGATTACTTATCAACTAAGAAAGAACTTGTCTTGCAAATGGGTTGAAAGTTTTGGGATTGCAAGTAGAGGGAGGTTGTAGAGTTTGGAATTGAAATGGTATGCTTGATGAAATAGTTCAATTCTTTTTTAAGGATTTGACTGTGGCAACTAGACCTCAAAGTGTTCTACGTTTAGTTTGTTGGTTTTGCCAGTCGGCCGCCATACTACATCGATAATAAATAAAGTAGTAATTTTCGCACTTCTCTTTTCTTCATTTTTTTTCAACCATCTAGTATATTAAATTAGAATCGATGTATGAAATCAAGGAAAAAGTTAGGGATACCTCATTATAAAAAGGAAAAATGGTTGTCAGCGTTCATGAACTTTACACTAATTTTAGTTATCGCCCATGAACTTTATTATTAGTAGCAGACGTCCTTAAAGTATTTCTAAATGTGTAAGGACAGTCATTCGATCAAATTTCTCTATGATTCATGTTAAAAAAATACACATGATAGGACAACGTTATCCTTATTCTTAACATAAATCGTTGAGAAATTTAATGAGAGGATTCTCCTTGCACATTTAGACATAATTCAGGGACGTCTACTACTAATAATAAAGTTCATGGATGAACTAACGAACTAAAATTAGTGTAAATTTCATGGATGCTGACAATAGTTTTCACTTATAAACAACATATGTAATGGAAGTAGACTCTACTTGCATTGAGGGATTCTACTTGTATTATAGATATAGTCTAACAATGTAATATATCTTCCTAAAATTAACCTAAAAACAAATGTAGAAGTGCCAGAAGAAGATTAGAAAGTGTGAGGATCACTTCACAATCAATAATGTGCATGGTATAAATTCAAAAGGCTGATTGGTAAGTACTCTCGTAATAATAACAAACGACTCACTAAACTTCAATTTTAAAGCCAACATTATTAATGGTCTAATGGATTCTTACCCGAGAGTTATCAAGTTTGTCTCTTGTAAAGGACGATATCGATACCGAATACGTATATGCTCATTTGGCGAGTGGGATTGAGTTAGATTGAATAACTCATTAAAATCAAAGTGTTTTTAATGTAAAACTGGATATGATCATTGTAAGTTGATATAGGAAGTAGAAATAAAAAAAAAATTTATCTAGTCCAATCTCCTTCAAATGGTAGGATTAGAAAAATGTACGTTTCCATATAAGTCTAATCCTATCTAATCTTCGTACAATAAAACTGCATCAATTTTTATATTCAAAATACTTGAATTTGAAGTGTTATCAAATTATGCTAATCTTTCTAACCAATCTGATTCCCCAATAATGTTGTATAATCTCAGAAAAAAATAAGTGCCCACCACGTGTCACGGCTTAAATGGATCACTACCATGTCCTACAGTTTAAGACGCCACGCCGCAGCGCACCCCGAATCCCTCCCACCTAATCATTCGTTGCCCCGGTATATTTAGCCCCGAAGCCGCCAAACTCAGAATACCCAAGTTCTGTGTGAGTGGCTATGGCGTCGCTCTCTTCAGCGATCTCTCTCTCCCCTAACGCATTGGCTCACGACGCCAACCCTAAGAAGATCTGCTACTCTCAATGCCGTACATTCCTTCTCCCACCTCAGCGCTCTCCCATTTGCAGGTACTCATTTTTGTAACCACTCAGTGTTTTCTACTTTCCATTTTCTGTTTGTTTCCCGAGAAAATTGAAGATGGAAGAGATTTTTTATATAGAAAGTGGAACTCTTTTTTCATTTTGGCTTTCATTTTACCATTGCACTGGAGCATAAGACTTAGATGGTAAATGTGTGAGTTAACCTGGAATGATGGATATATTTAACTTGTGCTGAAGTTTCAAGTAGTGCTTAAAGATTATTATGTTAAAAATTGGTACACTGAGAAGTGAAAGCACCCAAAAAATGGGGACTTTTTAGGTGTGGGAAGTGTTTCCAAAATGCAAGAGCTATTGGTTTCTTCTTTTTCTAGTTTTAGTTTTGGTATGGACAGCATTGAGTTATCTTAATCGTTATGAGTTTTCTCTTCGATTTATGTTAGTCATGTGTTCTTCAAATATTCTTACTTTTGTTTTAACTAGTTAGGAATTTGATCACGGATCATAACTAATCATGATCCAAGTAGGTTCTTTCGACCTTCAATATGGTAAGGCTGCGACCTTAGCACGTTTCTAAAAGCTCCTAGTGTAAGGTTGTTCTCTTCGAACTGATGTTTAATTTTCTGTCACAATTTTTACATTTTTCTTTCTAGAGTTTATTGTTATTGAACAATTATTTGACCAGCGAACAATAGAAGAACGAAAATGCTATACTAATGCTACCCACATAAAGTCATTCCATGTATTTGGTACTTCAGCTTAAATTAAACATATTTATTAATTTACGAGAACGTTGGTTTTATTTTCCAGAATGGGTTTCTTTTCTGGGCTCGAAAGGAAAAAGACACTAAAAACCCGGACCTTTGCGTCAGTCACAGGTTCATTTCCTATCCTTTTCTGAAACTATTCAATTTTTTCCTCAGGATCTTGTATGTATAAGTTTTCGTCTAAATTTTATTTTTCTTTCCTTTGTTAGTAAATACTCCAGTAAACACGTCCCATGAAAAAGTTCAGCTTCCTAAAGGTGACACTTGGTCTGTTCATAAATTTGGTGGTACCTGTGTGGGAAGTTCAGAAAGAATTAAGAATGTCGCAAAAATAATTCTCAGTGATGATTCAGAGAGGAAATTTGTTGTTGTCTCTGCAATGTCCAAGGTAACAGATATGATGTATGATTTGATCTACAAGGCTCAATCACGAGATGAGTCCTATATTTCTGCATTAGATGCTGTTTTAGAAAAGCACAGGTCAACAGCTCGTGATTTACTTGATGGGGATGATCTTGCTAGTTTCTTAGCACAATTGCATCATGATATCAGTAACCTGAAAGCGATGCTTCGTGCAATATACATTGGTATTAGTCTTCTTTCTATCTCTCTCTCTAGTCATGCCTTAGTGTGTCTTAAGGATTCAGTTGTACCTGGCATGTTATGTGAAAGTTGTTTGTTCATTTATTCTTTTCTACCACACATCATAAAATTAGTAGCCTTCTGATCTGTAAAACCTCTGAAATGGATTATCAGCGAAATTAAATTTGGTGTGTAATTTAGCAACATCAGAAGTCAAATAGTTCATGCTTACTAGTATGGATATGTTATATTTAAACAATATCAGCTAGTGTTTTCAGTCACAGAAAGACTAATTCTTTTGTCTGAATCCTAAGTAGCGGGATTATTGAATTGTTTAATTCCTCACATTTCACTTATTGGTTTTATTACAATCCGTTGGCAGGATGGTTGGATATAAATAAAAGTTTAGTATCCGAGTGGTAAAGCACTTGCCGTCCTCCAATTTAACTAGCATCTGCAATTTAGGTGATATGGATAATTTGTTCTGTTTAGTTTTAATTATTATGACACTGAATCTGGGTTTACTTGTTAGATTTTTAATGTCTACTCATCTAATAGTAGTTAAGGCATTGAGGTTGGAGCTTATCAGATTGACTAATATGCTTACTTATTGCAGCTGGTCATGCTACAGAGTCTTTCACAGATTTTGTTGTAGGACATGGAGAGTTATGGTCTGCTCAGATGTTGTCATGTGTTGTTAGAAAGGTCTGGTGGTGGTCTGCTCATTTTTCAACAGCATTGTCTGAATGTTGCTTGTCCTGTGTCGGATAATAATATTTAATTGTTCCTTGTGCAGAATGGGGTGGATTGCAATTGGATGGACATGAGGGAAGTCCTCATTGTGAAACCTACTAGTTCTAATCAAGTCGATCCTGACTTCAAGCAATCTGAAGAGAGACTTGAGAAATGGTACTCCAAAAATCCATCAAAAACAATTGTAGCTACTGGTTTTATTGCTAGCACACCTCAAAACATTCCTACTACATTGAAGAGAGATGGAAGTGACTTCTCTGCAGCTATCATGGGTGCTCTCTTCAAGGCCGGTCAAGTCACAATTTGGACAGATGTTGATGGAGTTTATAGTGCGGACCCCAGAAAAGGTTTATAGCCCTTGTACTTTGTATAAGATACCACATATCAACCATCTAAAGATATCTATAGCAATGTCAAAAATTTACTTATTGTGGGGTTTAATTGAACAATAAGAAATGTTCATCTGCAGTTAGTGAGGCAGTGATTCTGAAGACATTGTCTTATCAAGAGGCCTGGGAAATGGTGAACTTCATTACTCACTAACGAAGTTTATGAGATTTCCGCCTTCACAATTTAATATAAAATGTGTATGTGCAGTCATATTTCGGGGCAAATGTTCTGCATCCACGCACCATCATACCAGTGATGCGATATGACATTCCAATTATAATAAGGAATGTTTTCAACCTTGCTGCACCTGGAACAAAAATTTGTCGCTCTACTGTGGATGAAGATGGCCAGGGTTTGGAGTCATTTGTCAAAGGGTTTGCTACAATAGACAACTTGGCCATTGTAAATGTTGAAGGGTGAGTTCCACATTACGGTGATTGTGGCTACATTTAAATTAAAATAAGTACCCATTTCTAATAAGTACCCTCTTTTTTTCTCCCAGAACTGGGATGGCTGGTGTTCCTGGTACAGCCAGTGCTATATTTAGTGCTGTGAAAGATGTTGGGGCTAATGTTATTATGATATCTCAGGTTACCTCATCCTCTGTATTCAGGTTCATGGTGTATTAAAACAGTAGAACATTTATGATGCTTAATGTAATTAGTGATGGCTCACTGTAGGCTAGTAGTGAGCATTCTGTGTGCTTTGCTGTTCCTGAGAAGGAAGTAAATGCTGTTTCTGAGTTGCTGCAGTCTAGATTTCGCGAGGCTTTGAATGCTGGGCGTCTTTCTCAGGTGCTTAATTTTTATTTGACTGAATTTCTTGACCAGGTTACTTGATCTTTAATTTATGCATATCAAGGACAGTGTACTGACAACTTGTTTATTGTCTATTTTACTGATAATCACATAATATTGTGATTCATTGGTTTCTTTATAATGGTGGAAAAGGCTGTACTGTCATAGGTTTTGCGTTTACCATTAGAAACTTTGTTGCAGTGCATTGTTATTTTAATTAACTTTTTCCAAGTTTATATACGGTATGTTAGAATATTATCTTTCGATATTTTTAGATACTAATATGTGGCACCTCCTGCGGTACTTCTCTTCCCTCTCTCTAGGTTCAAGTCATTCCAAACTGTAGTATTTTGGCAACAGTTGGCCAGAAAATGGCGAGTACTCCCGGAGTTAGTGCAACTCTCTTCAATGCACTGGCAAAGGTTAATGATTTATTTTTTATTAATTTATCAATAAGACAGTAGTTTTAATTAACAATTCATGGTTGTTTGTATTCTGGTTTACAAATTTGGCCACCCTCTTCTAAACTGTAGTCTTTCACTCTATATGTTTCTCAGTCTCCATTATCCTCAATACAGAGGGATTAAATTGTTTTCATAATGCAGGCAAATATCAATGTGCGTGCTATAGCTCAAGGCTGTTCTGAGTACAATATTACTGTAGTAGTAAAGCGGGAGGATTGTATTAGAGCCCTGAGAGCTGTCCACTCTAGATTTTATCTTTCAAAAACCACAATAGCAATGGGCATAATCGGACCTGGTCTGATTGGTGGTACATTACTCGATCAATTAAGGGATCAGGTACTTCTTTTTGGTTCTTTTGTTCTGTTATTATCACTCTCTTTTGTACAATAGCAGTGTAATGCCATCTGTCAATGATTGCATGATTTTCATCACTTGTTTACTTAGAATATCCTAAATTTGGTCAGCTTTTATCATTCTGTGTGCTTACTTGAAGCATTGAGGCCTTTGTTTTTGCACATGAGAACCTTATCTTGTCTGATCTAGTTTTGAGAGAGCAAAGATGTCGAATTTTGATCTAGTTTTCTGGTTTTTACTCAAAAACATTGTGAACGCATGAATGCTGTCCATTTACAGCCATAGGCACATGCTGTTCCGTGCAATTTTATATTGCTGCTTGCTTATTAACCAAAATTTTGATGAAGACCTGGTGCTTTTAATTTCTTTTGTTGCGTTGGGTGAATCCTTAAACTAAAGTTTCTAAAAATTTGCAGACAGCTACCCTCAAGGAAGATTTTAACATTGATTTGCGTGTTATGGGAATCACTGGCTCAAGGACAATGCATTTGAGTGAGGCGTAAGTTAAAATGTTCAATGGAATAATATTGACATCTTGTCTAAATTACAAATGGGAATGGTGGTGGTCTAAGCATTTTGAAAAAATGGTTTTCCAACATGCTTCTTCTATGTAGTAGAAATTACCTCTTCTGGCAGCCCTATTACAATCCTTGCTGAAGCTTAAAAGTTGGCACTCCTTGTTTTTTGTTCAAATTTCATATGTGCTTACCACCACCTCCATTTTCTTTTTTTAATAATTTATGGTTTGGTAATAATTGATTAAATACTTCCATAAATCATGGTCATTCAGTATTTTCATTTCCATGACCATGAATTTACTTTTTTCTTATTTATTACTCTAGAGGTATTGACTTAACTAGATGGAGAGAACTCCAAAAAGAGAAGGGAGTGGTGGCAGATATGGAAAAATTCGTACAGCATGTTCACGGGAATCATTTTATTCCAAATACTGTTTTGGTTGACTGTACTGCCGACTCTAGTGTCGCAAGCCACTACTATGACTGGTTGCGGAAAGGAATTCATGTTGTCACCCCCAACAAAAAGGCAAATTCAGGACCACTTGATCAGGTAATATCTCTTTCATACATGGAAATTCTTTGTATCTTTTCTCACTTTTGCAACGTAGGCCATCTCTTTATCAGATAAAATACATTGTAATTTTTTGTGGTTTTGACTTTTGGGGTTTCATCAGTCATGACATTATTTTTGTCCATGTCCAGTATTTGAAGTTAAGAGCTCTTCAGAGGCAATCGTATACACATTATTTCTATGAAGCTACTGTTGGAGCTGGTTTGCCAATCATCAATACATTACAAGGTCTCCTAGAAACAGGGGACAAAATATTGCGCATAGAAGGCATCTTCAGGTATGTGGACAACTTTTGCTTTGTATTTTCTCGTGGTAAAAGCACAAGAGTAATCCTCTTTTTAAGCATGTTAATGTACACGTTATATTATGTCTAACATGACCCCTGCCTCTATGATTTGCTGTTGCAGTGGGACTTTGAGTTATATCTTCAACAACTTTATAGGAAAACGGACATTTAGTGACGTGGTGACTGAAGCAAAGCAGGCAGGTTATACTGAGCCGGATCCTAGAGACGATCTATCTGGAACAGATGTTTGTAGGAAGGTATATATGTTAACTTTCAATCCACTAACTTATGTAGGCTTCTGATGTGATAATGTTTTGTCTGTTCAATCAGTTTGTAGTTCCTCAAAGTTTGATTTGAGATTTTGAAGTTTGTATTATCAATTGGCCACTTTTCCTGCTTTTGGCTCCAAGCCCAAACTCCGACCTTTTTTTTCTGGTATGATTTTTGCTTCCTTGTTTTCTGGTATAAATTTTTTCATTCAAATGCAGGTGATTATTCTTGCTAGGGAATCTGGTCTTAAGCTGGAACTGTCTGACATCCCTGTCGAAAGCCTTGTGCCAGAACCCTTGAAGGTAAAATCCTATTCTCATGTACCTTACTGAGTATGAAAGTTCACTTTTAATGTGGATTTCGGCTTATCTCTTTGCAGGATAGTGCATCAGCAGAGGAATTTATGCAAAAACTTCCACAATTTGATCATGAAATTTCTAAGAAAAGACAGATAGCTGAGGATGCAGGAGAAGTAAGTATCTCTTAGATGCATTTCTTCTCTAGGTTACTGTCTAACACTGCAATTTTAACCTATCCGAAATTAGCCATTGGCTATTAAATGTTTCCATGCTGGTATCAACCATTTAGAATGGGAAAATTCAGGGAGAAAAAAAGTTAGAATTGCTGAGTTTTATGTATGTTAGAACAATATCATTCTGGTTTCCTTTGCACCAGCATTTTTTCTTTATTATTTTCTGACATTCTATGCGGGTTTGTCGATTGTGAACTGCTTTGTGTGATGAAATCTGGACATGGGATTTTTCTCTAGACCATAATATTCTGGAAAATATGAATATTTTTATTTTCGGAGTTCTTTGGGCATGGATATGCAACCCTTGTAATTTTCTTATTGTTTTAGTTTGTGTAAATGGTTTTCTTGATTCTTCTTCCCCGATGATTTTGTGGTATCTGAAGGTCTTGAGATACGTTGGAGTGGTCGATATGGTGAACCAGAAGGGGTTGGTGAAGCTGCAAACATACAAAAATGACCATCCTTTTGCTCAGCTATCTGGTGCAGATAACATCATTGCTTTCACAACAACAAGGTACAAAGATCAGCCCCTCATAGTTCGTGGGCCCGGAGCTGGTGCCGAAGTCACAGCCGGTGGAGTCTTCAGCGACCTCTTGCGACTGGCCTCGTATCTTGGTGCCCCGTCATAGAGGAAAAAGACCGTCGCCAGAAGATCATAGCGTCCGGTGGTTCCTCTAGCCAGGGCACGCGTATTGTACGTATAATTGATATGTATGTTGGATTTTATTTGTTGGTTGCAATACTTTTTCCCCATATCTGTAGCTGTAGGGAATATTACTTTCTCAAGAATTTGTGATTTGTTTAGTGGTTTAGAATGAATGCATTGTGGCTCATGGCAGTCAAAGGAAGACTTGTCCATGTACCAATAATTTTGTTAGAGAGAGTGACATACCTTATCATGCAAATGCATTTGTGGATGAAAGCTCACCACTTTTGTACTTGTAATAAAATCTAAAATTGAGATGATTTCTAGCATTTGTTATACCTACCATAAGAGCAAGATTAGTTTTGTACCAATGTGTGTGAATTCAATAGGCCACATCAGATTGATTCAGCACAGATTTGGAGCTAATTGTTCTGGTTTTCAATCCAATGATGGCATGGAGGGATCTGAATCCGAAATTCGAATCCAGAATCTGCATAAAAGTGGTATGGTTTTTAGTTTTATGGACAACATTTAGTTTGCAGTTACACGTGACACACTTGATCCAAGCTAACTTCCAAATTCAGTTGATCTTGGGACTGAGGTAAAATTTTGGATCCCTGAAAAACCTTGTAACAACTTGTGCCTTCTCAGCTGAGAGGTCTGTGTTTTCCAAAATATGCTCCTTTGATGACTTGGCAATCGCTTCAATCGAACCAATTGCTTGGTTAAGCTGTACCAAGAAATGAAATTTGACAACCTAATTAGGATGAAGATTATCATTAAGAGCTGAAGATTTTAAGCTTAGCATCTCATATCGAGTAATCACTTCAATTTAAGGTTTAAAGTATTAATTTAGGGCTCCACTCAAAATTTGATACTTCAAACCTAAAATCGAAGTTTCAAAGAGCCATTATGGACACTTACTAATCAACATGTGAATCAACTCAAAATTTCATACTTAGAACCTAAAATCAAAGCTCCAAAGGACCATTCTATACCCCAAGTCCCAACTAATCCGTATGTGAATAACTGTGATCAAAATTGAAGAAAATTGTGTATAATTGAGATTTTCATCATACGTCCGGTATTTAATAAAGACAAAATGTCTTATAAAGAGAGACTCAAACTTGGAATGCTACTTAAATCTACCCTCTTAAAACTCTTCTTTCTTTTTCCCCAAACCAAGAACATACAAACAATTGCACAAGAACAAATAGCAAAGATTTTCTACCAAATGCACATTAGCAGGGAAGTACAAAGAAATATATTGATAAGATCGCTTTTTTTGAAACAACATATGGGTTTTAAGTAAGTAGTACCGCATTTGCATCGTGGTTGTCAATCCCCGGTATAGACGTGACCACTCTTTGAAACACGCCCACTGCCTGCACAGTTTGCTTTCTCTTTCAAACAAGAACACCCAAAAGGAATAAGCAAGCAGAAACAAAGTACATGAAACACAGAATATTGTCAACATTTGCATCACATTGAAAATTGAAGTAGCTTATTGCACCAACCTCAGCCTTCAACTTTGTGGTGGCATCCTCCCTCTTGCATACTGTAGTCAATGCTTAGACAGATTACTTCAAAAAGAAAAAATCCTTACTGTAAGAAACCTCCACAGAACAAAATTTACCTCCGCGAGAATGAGCTATCTTTACCATCTTTTCGAATCCCATTTCCAAGTCCTTAATCAGAATGAATGTTGGCTTACCAAGCTCCATACCAAATCTTCACAGATTGAAAGCGGGTGATTTACTTTATAATTACAGTCACAGAACAAAACCACATTCATAGTTTTTACTTTTTACATAATCAACAATCAATAGAACATAAGTATTTTTATTGCTCACTTGAAGTAAGAACGAGCAAACAAATCATTCTGCTCTCTGGTTGGAAGGGTGGTGACAACATATAGATTAGCAAATTGCATCTTCAGTTTTTGAACTCTGTATAGCAAAAACGATCAAATCCAATATTTACGAAAAAACAAAACAGTCATACTCACACAAAACACAAGAGGCATCGGAAACTTGGTCACCTGCCGAAAAATTGTGAGATGTTAGTGGGATCCAAGCTTGTCACAAAAATGAATGCCACAGATGAACCTCCACAATTGAAAATGAAGTCCTGCAATGCAAATGAATCATCAAATTTGTTTTTTGTTTTACTTTTTCTTATTCACATGAGATGAATAAAATAAAGGAAATTACGGGGGCAATTGGGACAAAGTTAAGTCGGAAAGAATTTGCAGTGAGGAAGGTGGAGATGAAGATGATGAAAGATGGGTGTTGTTCATCTCTCCATGTGTTGCTCATCATACAAACCCCACTACCACCACCTGCAAAAGAAACAGAACATTTATATTTCTCACTTCATCAATTAATTCTACCATTTCAAGCAAAAATGAATCAAAATCTTTGTAATCTCATCAATAATCAAGAAATTAGAGATGTTAAATACCATTTTCTGATGCATTTAGCAAAAAACTGTAAATAAAAAAATGAACGAAATTTAACTAATTCAAATCTAAAGCTCAATTCCTTTAGAGATGATTGGACTAGGAGAACACAGTGGGATAGAAAGTGAGATTTAGGTGAAATTTTTTCTTGCCGCGTCTAAAAAATCCTAGTAACCAAACAGTTATAGGTGGAAAAGAGCAAAAATGAGAATACTGAGTAGCAGATAGCGAACACAAACAAAATGACTGAAGCAGTGAAAAATTGGAACGAAGAAGGTACCTGAGTTCATGCCTCTAATTGGAATTTGAGACGTTGATTCCACATTCGCCATTTCTGAAGCTCCGAAAGAGAGAACCGGAAAATGAGAGACTTGGATCGAAGAAGAAGCGGGAAATGTGAGGAGTTTATTGCCCTTTAAACCGGGAGTAACTTTAATTTACGAAATTGCCCAGTAACTGGGCCTCAATTGCCAACGGAGTCCAAAAATCAGACCCATTTCATTTCAGGCCCAGAACTTTCCCTTCTTCCTCAATCCAATCCCTACTGTCAGAGAGAGAAAGGAGAAAATGGCGACCTCAACTTCCTCATTCTCCATTACAACCTCCTCAAGCCCACCTCCGAAACGTCTTCTACTCGACCGCCGTTACGGCTGGGTGTAAGTAATTCTCTCTCTCTCACTCTCTCTCTCTCTCTCTATATATATATATATACACACACGCAATTAAGTGTAAAATCGTAATTAATATTAATTTTTCAGAATTGATGACTGGAAAGACCCATCGGAGGAAGCCCTGGCGGGAGGCCGAGGAATGTAAGTTGTTGTTTTACCTTTAGCCACTGTTTGGTTAGTGAGAAAAGGGAAGAAATGGATATAATTGGAAATGTTCGTATCATATTTTCAAATTTGGATACATGTCTTCAAATTTGGAAATGTTCTTATCATATGTTTTCAAATTTGGATATAAGTCCTCAATTTTTGCCCTAATTATTGTCCTCGTGGTATTAATTCAAGGTTTTGCATTCTGCCTCTTGCAAAAGCTTTAATAAAGATGGCCTCGCAGTCGGTATGTTGAATTTTCAGCTCATTTATATGTTGAATTACACTGACTTACACTTGCTTTGTGTACAATATTACCAATTTGATAACATATTTGCGCTTTGAACTTGATAAGTTTAGTAGACAGTATGATCATAGGGTCACGAATGCTTTTGTTTTTGTGGTATATTTCTGTGACCATTGAGCTAATTTTGTCACCATTGGGACTTAGCTTGCAAGTCCTCTGATGTTTCCTCTTGATGTTTCCTCTTGATTCTAGTCATTTGGAATTTGCAGAATTTGCGCTTTGAACTTGATAAGTTTAGTAGACAGTATGATCATAGGGTCACGAATGCTTTTGTTTTTGTGGTATGTTTCTGTGACCATTGAGCTAATTTTGTCACCATTGGGACTTAGCATTTCGTGAAGTAGCTATAGTGCGTTGTGATAGGTTTATGGAGAAATATACATATAGTTTGTTTCTTTGCCGAAAATGTAGTTAATTTTTGAACAGTTCTTACATCAGAGAACATTGAAAGGTTTTAGAATCTTTCACTGTAAAAGATGGTTTACCATGATTGAGAGAAATACTGTCACTTTGTAGGCAGAAGTCAAGGGCAAACCAGAGCCTGTCCTCTGTGCAAGGGTATTGGCTGATCCTGGAGGAATATAGGGTATTCGTGACTCGTGAGCCAAGTCAGCAGATCCTTTAAACTTAAGTGTCTCCCATTGTTCTTCGTCAGCCTTCCCCTCCTGGATCTGTTAGACAGCATTCATCAACAAATCCATTTAAAACCAGATGAGGTCTAACTTTTAAATTGAGCAACAGTCGGTGAACTTGCATATGCCTCCTTTCCCATAATTTATGAAGGTGCAGTAACCCTCTAGGAGTTTGAAACAGTAGGATTCAGATACACATAAATACATTTTAACTTTAGGTCCGTATATTATTAGTCTCTTTGGTAGATCCTTTGCTGATGTGTTCTTAACCGGAAAATTTATGTCTTTAATGGCACGTATCCAATCTAGATACCTATGCATGCATGTACCCAAATTTTCACCGTAATTGTAAGAATTTAGTTGGATACCTTAAAGCCTAAATCTTTCATCTATCGTATTTGGTATAGATTAGCTTTGCCTCTGCAACCTTCTCGTGTTTCATTAGTTACACTTACCGTACGTCAAAGTCTGATTCGCTTAGTAAACTATATGTACAAAGTCTCTTGTCCAGCGTGTATATGCCATAGAATTGTACAAAATTTTGATGATTGATGATAATGTTAATGAACATGGAAAACCGCATACCACTTAACTGTTCTTTGATGCAGAAAATAAGGATAGAATTTTTTCGATTCTCCTATGTCTTCCCCTTTGTTTCGTTACAGGTCAATCTTGCTGCAAACTCTGCCGGGAAAGCTCTTGAAAGGCCAGACTTGTTTTCTCCCCAACTATTGCAAGCTGCTCTAACTGACCAATTTCACAAAATGAAGTCTTCTTTTCCAAAACCGGAATTCAACCATTTCTTACTCAAAGGAAATCTCTCGTCGCAAGATGCCAGTTCTTCGTCAAATGAAGTGAGAAGCACTAAATTGCCGGCAACTTAGAATGATTTGATTTGTTCAATCTCTCATAAGGAGTACACATTCTCTATTGACGATTGAGGTTGTAACATCCAACAATGAGATGGTAGAAGGAACATGGGTCATCATACACATTCAATCCCAATCCATTATTATTACATAAAAATACACACAAAGAAAACCCACATTATACAATCGTTGTAGAAGGGAAATGGGTCATCATACACTGATACACATATTCAATCCCAACCCATTATTATTACATAAAAATGCACACAAACAACATATACAGTCTTGGGGATTTTATTCAATTTCAAAAGACGCAAATAAGAAACCAACATCAATCTTTGCAGCTTCACGCAAACAACATATTCTTCCTTCCTGCAGGCGCACACGAACTGGGTAGTATCCAACTCTTCAGTACTTCTCGGCCTTCATTCTACAAGCGAAAAAGCAAGACGAAAGCAATACACTTATCAAATAAAATCTTAATGTTTAGAGTTCAAATATTTAGGCTTTCCCGACTTACGATTAAGAACATGCAAGCAATATCTTAAGTAACAGTTCAAATGTTCAAGTTTAGGAATATTTCAATACGAAGGTGAAAAATGTACCTTTTGGGGAGATGAATACTAGGACAAGCTTTCATAGAACATCCCAGATTCTGTCATATAGAAATGCTTGATTTCAGGAATGTGTTGTACCCTAGGATGATCCACACCGCCTTTGCGTATGGAATCTACGAGTCGCATTGGAATAGACTTTAAATCCAATGTGTTTAGATTCACAAGGTTTTCAAGTCCCTGTGGCAATGTCTTTAATTCCATGCAGCTATCAAGTAACAAGGTTTGGAGATTCAGCATCACCCCTTTTTCTATAGTTATATCATTCAACAAGGGGAAATTGAATAATAGCAAATGCCTGAGCTTTACGAAGCCTCTGTAGAAACACAATTGTTTCCCAACATATGCCTTACAAAGTGTAAGCCTTCCCAGATTCGGCAGTGCTTCAATGTGAGGTAGTAGATCTTCTTCGAGCCTAGACCAATGTAGATACAGAGTTGTGAGGTTATGCAGAGAACCAAACCAAATTGGTACCCTTTCCAGTTTTCCAACCAAAATAACCATTCGAAGTTGGGGAGGAGGCGATTCTAGTTCATTAACTCGAAGCAGCTCCTCTTCATCACTTGCCATTAGAAACAAATAGTGAAGAAGCTTCAACTTTTCAATGGAGGCACATAGGTCAATCTCATCTCTTGCCTTAACATTTGTAATGCCAATCCTTGTAAGTTGGGTCATATTCCTGACCAGTTTAATAATCTCCCCTTCTGATTCAACGCATGACAAAACTTGTAGTTTCTTCCACTTACTGATGTCTGATGGTGCTTTTGTCCCATTCACATATCTAAAAGAAGAATAATTAGGAGTGTAACGATACATGATTAAGTGACGTAGGTTTAGCAGCTTGGAGATTGCTCTAGGAAGTGTCTCTATCTTACTGTCACGGATGTTGAGGGTTTGAAGGTTACGGAGCCTTCCTATGGATTTTGGAAGCTCCTTAATCAGAGTTCCCTTCAAGTTTAAATATCTCAAGTTGAATAAGTAGACTGCCTCATCCGGAAATCTATAAATTGGGACATCCTCCAAATCTAGTACCCTCAACAACTTGAACCCAGAAGGCAATACATTTTCTAACATAGATGACGAGCCTCTGCTAATGGCAAACACAAGAAAAGAACGAAGTTTTGATGTACCTGTGCAAGAAGTAATTTGTCCTTCAGTTGTTTGAATTGACAAGCGCCGAACTCCAATTTCTTCTTCGACTTCTCTGCCATCATATACATCACCAAACTTTTCTTTTTTGGAGGTAGACAAAGCAAGCTCCCGCATAAGATCATGCATTTTACATGATTTTGGTCTTCCAGCTTCATTCTTTTCTACAACTTGTAGCATGCTAAGAAAAATAAGTTCCATAAGATAGCCCTCTGCAACTTCTTCTGGTGTGACCCCTTGGACAGGTTCAACAAATCCTTCAGCTATCCACAGCCTGATCAGCCTTTTTCTTCTGATGCAGTAATCTTCTGGGAAAAGTGAACAGTACAGAAAACAATGCTTCAATCGGCTTGGCAAATTGTTGAAACTAAGCAACAAGATGCTCTTCACAGATTGCAACCTAGGATTGTTAGTGAGATGCCAATTCAAGCTGCTCTGGATTTTCATCCATTCTGATGGCCGTTTGGAAGACATAAGACCACCCAAAGCTACGAGTGCCAAAGGTAGGCCCTCACACTTTCTCACAAGTTCTAGTGCTAATGATTCAAGCTCTTTAGGACAAGATTGATCATGATATGGGAATGCTTTCTTGCAAAAGAGCTCCCAAGCTTCATGCTCTTCCAAGGGTTTAATTTTGAAAGGATGGCTTTCAACTCCAAAATTATAGGAGGCTATATCTTGATTTCGAGTTGTGAGTATGATTCGACTTCCATGCTGTTTTTCTGGGAGTGCTTTTTTAATTTCTTGGCAAAGTTTGAAATCCCAAACGTCATCAAGTACAACAAGGTACCTCTTAGACTCCAAGTAGTTCATCAACATCTCCTGCAATTCTTTGCAGCTCCTGGAGTTCAAATCCTGAGGGACCTCTTCCTTTCTTCCTTGATGAAACTCCTTGATCAGTCTTCTAAATAAGTCTTCAATCATATATGTTTGGGAAACCGTGATCCAAGCATAACAACTGAAATATCTCTTTACATTTTCGTCCGTGAAGCACTTGGCAACAAGAGCTGTCTTCCCAGATCCTCCCATCCCGACCAGGGGTAGAACCATCTGATTTTGCTCTCCATTCATCAACAACCCCATCAACATTTGCTTATTGCTTTCAATTCCGACAAGTTCTTCCTCCTTAAGATGAAGAGAAGACTCAGCTTGGTTCCTCCCCCATCGCAGAATGCTATTATCAGCAGTACTTGTTGCTCCTTCTAGAGTCACAATACCATATCTCTGATTCCTCTCTGGAATGGCTTTGATCTTCAATGTGATTTTTTTCAAGTCAATGGCGATTTGACGCCTATGCCAAATGTTCTTTGGAAGGTAAATGGTTTTGCGGAGCCACCTTGCAAATCGACGTGCAGTTTTGTCCTCGTACATGTGATACATGAATTCGTCAATGATATCTTCAACATCATAGGTCAAGCCTCTGACGCATGTGATCCAAGTTTCCCCTCCAGCTGTGAGTGCTTGCTTGTCCTCAGCATCTTTTAGGAAGGATCTCATGCATACAAGCTCCAGCTTAATCTCATCAATTTGATCAAGAACTCCGGCTATGGAAGTTGCTTCATTCTCAAGAATGGTTGCAATTTTTCCAATCAATAGATCTGTTGCAGTAGAGGCCATATTGGCCTTTTTGATTTTATTGTAGTTAGTATGCAATCTCTGTAAAAAAGGGACAAGCTAGTTTCAAAAAATAAAAATTCAAAACTAAAAGATTATCGATAATATATACTAACGCCGCCGAAATTAAAATTTTATATTAAAATTCAAAATAAAACGACCGGTTGAAGGTACTAAGTCATAAACAATACAAAGACCAAGACATAATAAGAAACCTGGAAAGTCAATGACACTATTGAATGATGTTCAGTTGATGATCAAGGCTCAATTAATTAGTTTGCAATATGAAATAATGTGAGAGGGATAAAGTAAAACAAGACTTAGGAGGAGGCAGCTGGATCATAAAAGACTAGTAAAGGAGACAGACACCAAGTCTTAAGCTGGAAATCCAATGAAAATACTAAGCAGTGTAAATTAACCAAGACTTAGTCCTAAATTCAGATCCCCAACCCCGAATTATTAAAAAGAAAATTCCTTGCAAGCATATGCAAATAAGATCTAATGATTAATGACACATAATAGGAACTAGAAAATCAAAACAAAAATGTATAAATATATAGCTCAGCAGCAAAACTACTTACACCTAAGTAGATTTGTGGTTTTCTTCCAGTCAAATTCTAGGAGGATATAGTAGTAAGAACGCAGAATAACATACCAAGTGTTGGAGATACGAAAGCTCCAAAAAGAGCTGCAATGATCTGCTTCAATTGCTTGCAGCTAGATCTGACATTATTGGACTCCTTTGCCAATGAAAATATGATAGTGTTCGAATGTGAAATAATAATTGTGAGACGACGACCAAAAATAGTTGATGAAAATAGGAGATAATCAATGAGGCAAAGACCAAGTCTTTTGGATAGCAAATTAATGGCGGTGGTTGTTAGGTATAGGCTTTTACAAAAGAAATGAAGAGATTTTAGTTAGAGGAAAAGTAGAGGAGATGCGAACAAGACTGATCTTATTTATTTGATTCACACTCATTCATATTACAACACTTGATAGGCTATTTATACCTAGTGTCACTAGTTTTACATCTTGTACCCTATTACTTAGTGACCAAGTAAGTCACTCAACTGACCTAACCGATTCCTAACTGCTCTAACAAACCTAACAGCACAGCACATCTGTCTTGCAGCTGTAATATAGCTAAAACATAACTGTGAGTAGCTGTATGAGCATCAGTGAAGCCACAGTAGTGAAGCCACTGCATGGTGATGGTGTAGGCGTACTGAAGGTAAGGCGCAGCTTAGCAAGGGTAAGGCGCATGCAGGCGCGGCATATAACTAGGCGTACTGAAGGTAAGACACGGAAGGTAAGGTGCGGCTTAGCAAGGGTAAGGCATGTCATCTAACATCCCCTCTCAAGCTGATGGCGGAGAGGCAACAAGCATCAGATTGGACGAGTGCAAATAAAAAAGGTCATCCGCTAAGGCCTTGGTGAAGATATCTACCATCTGATCACCAGAAGACACGTGCTGAACATCCAAATCCCCACGAACCACACGTTCGCGGAAAAAATGGTAATCAATCTCGATATGCTTGGCGCGAGAATGGAAGATTGGATTAGCACAAAGACTCGTGGCGGAAGTGCTGTCACAGTAAATCAGAGGAGGTTTTAACAAGGGTATGTGAAGAGCACACAGTAACTGGCGAATCCAGGCAACCTACATGCAGTAATTGCTAGGGCTCGATATTCAGACTCAGTAATAGAACGAGAGACTATGGTTTGTTTCTTGGACATCCAGGAGATAAGATTGCTTCTAAGATAAACATCAACACCAGTAGTAGAGCGTTGATCAGTTGGATCACCAGCCCAACCTGCATCAATATAGGAAATGAGGTCTAAAGAGCCAGCATACAAGGAGATGCCCTGATTCTGAGTGTTCTTAAGATATCGAAGGATGCATTTGACATCCATAAAATGAGACTCAGAGGGTGAGTGCATGTACTGACAAACCTGATTAACAGAGAAGACAATATCGGGTATGATGAAGGTCAAATACTGTAAGGCACCAACAACACTTCGATAGTTGGAAGGATTATCATACAAAGGACCATCATTTTTCTTAAGTCCGGAACCTGGTGTACTAGGAGTATCTGCAGGCTTGCTGTCCAGCATTGAAGTTTTAGTAAGTAAATCATGAATATACTTTGATTGAGAAACAAACAAACCAGTGGAAGTATATTGGATTTGTAAACCCAAGAAGAAATGAAGATCTCCAAGGTTTTTCATGTCAAATTTTGCAGTTAGAGAAGTTATGACCTCTGATATTTCAGCAGCACCGCTACTAGCAAGGATAATATCATCCACATACAATAGAAGAATCACAACTGCAGAAGATGTTTGCTTGACAAAAAGGGAAGCATCATCCCAAGTTTTTTGAAATCCTAGCTCAGAGAGGAAGCTAGTAAACTTGTCATTCCAGGCTCGAGGAGCTTGTTTGAGGCCATAAAGAGATTTTTACAGTTTGCACACATAGTCAGGATGTCTTGAATTTTCAAAACCAGGAGGTTGGGTCATATATACGTCTTCCTTAAGATCTCCATGCAAAAAGGCATTCCTAACATCAAGTTGTTTGAAGGGCCATTGAAAATGAGCTGCTAATGTTAAGACCAATCTGACAGTGGTAGTTTTGACCACTGGACTAAATGTCTCACCATAGTCAAGGCCTTCTTCTTGACTAAAACCTTTTGCTACAAGTCGAGCCTTATGTCTGGCAATGGTGCCATATGAGTTCTTCTTTATTCTGTACACCCATTTGCATCCTACTAAGTTTTTGGAAGCATGAAGGGGAACTAAACTCCAAGTGTCTTGACCATACAAAGCATTAATTTCATCTTCCATGGCTTGCTGCCACATAGGAGCAGAAGATGCTGATTTGAAAGATATTGGTTCAACTTGAGCAAGATCAACTTCAGATGATAGAACATGAGTGGAGAGGAGAGCCTTCTGCTTGAAAATACCATTCTTGGACCTAGTCTGCATAGGATGCATATTTACCCCAGAGATGGGCAACACTACTTCCAGGCATTGAGGTTGAAAGTCATCATCTATGGTGCTGCTGGGATGAGCAAGTAAAGGATCAGAAGGGAGAGAAGAATATGCCAAGAAGTCAGCTGAAGTACCAATCGAAGGTTGATCAGAAGAAGCATGTGATATATTCGTGACATCATTTAGAACAGTTTCAGGTATACAAACAGGTGAGCTCTGAACAGTGTCAAACTCAGGACTCGAGCACTCAGGGAGAAAGGAGGACTGAGTAACAGGAGGCTGTGAGAATGTTGAAGGCATAGAAGAAGGAAAGGACATGACACCAGAAGAACTAGAGAAAGATGAGTCTACGACAGAAGAAGCAGATGAGGTACACTGAGATTTAAGATGCATAGAAGAATATGGAAATTGAAGTTCATCAAACAACACATGTCTAGACACAAAGGTTTTCCTTAACAACAAATCATGACAGATGAAGCCTTTATACTTCTCAGCATATCCTAAGAAAATGCATTTTTTGGTTTTAGGTTGATGTTTAGGGGAGTTATAGGGTTTTAATAATGGAAAACAAGCACATCCAAACACTTTTAGATGAGTAAGAACTGGAAGTTTGGAGAATAGGGATTCAAAAGGGGATTTCATTTTCAACAAGACACAAGGCATTCTGTTAATAAGGTAGGTTGAAGTGGCACATGCATAGAACCAAAATTAGGCCGGTAAGGAGGCTGTTTGAAGGATGGTGATAGCTGTTTCAAGGATATGTATGTGCTTTCTTTCTGCTAAGCCATTTTCTTCAGGTGTATAAGGGCAAGACCTGTGATGAGCAATGCCTTTGAGAGCCAAAAAAGTCTGAAATTTCTGGCTAATATATTCCCCACCTCCATCACTTTGAAGAATTTTGATTGAAACAGAAAATTGGTTTAGAATGTATGTATAAAAATGGACAAAGATGGAATGAACTTCATATTTATTTTTCATTGGGAAGACCCAAGTATAGCGTGTACACTCATCTACAAAGTTGACATAGTATCTAAAACCTTCACAAGAGACAATGGGTGAAGGACCCCATACATCAGAATGACGTATTCCAAAAGGAATAAGAGACTTTGAACTAGAGACATGAAAAGACTGTTTGGACAATTTTCCTTATAGACAAGACTCACAAATAACAGGAGTTGGATCTTTGGAAGCAGAAATGCTAGCCTTGTGTAATGCAGCGGAAACAATCTGATTTGAAGGGTGGCCTAGTCTTCTGTGCCAAAGTTGAATATGAGTAAGTTTACCAAGAAGTGCAAATGGAGATGGACTATGAGGAACAACAAATGCTTTATTTGAGGAACAATGGAAAGGGTGAGGATACAAGCCATCCTTATTCAGTCCTTGGAAGAGTGTGACTCCTGTGGTTCTATCCTGAATTAGAAAAGAAAACTCAGTACAAAAGAAAGAAAAATGATTGTCTTTGCACATCTTATGTACAGACAACAAGTGTGTTGAGATATGAGGAACATGAATAACTTCATTTAAAAGGAAACAATGAGGTGTAGGATTAGTAGTCTCAAGATATGAGTGACCAGCATGAGCTATTTCAAACCTGAACCTCCTGCTGTGGTAATGATGTCCTCAGAGGAGGAGGGATTTGGCCTTTGAACTTGAGATAACTCAGAAGTCATATGAGCTGTAGCCCCAGTGTCTGCAATCCAGTACTATTGCTGTTGAGCAGGAGGTGTTATCTATGCATTCATAGCAGTAAGATTGGCTGTAGGAGTGGATCCTTGATAAGAGTAGTTCTCCCTATGATAGCAGTTCATGGCTGAGTGACCAATTTTCCAGCAGATTTGGCATGGCTCACTGATTGGTGATGGTTGATTCAGATGGCGATGATAACAGTCTGCAGCTGTATGTCCCTTCTTTCCACAGATTTGATAGACTGGTGGTGGTTGATAATAATTCTGAGTTGATACACCAAGAACACCAAAATTTTGAACCATTGTTCCCACTATTACCATTATTTCCATAGTTAGGATTCCACTTGCCTTTGTTTTTGCCTTTGTTGCCATTGCCTATGTATCCATTATTGAAGTTGTTGGTTGAGAACTTAACAAAATACCCTTTAAGTCATGGCAAACAATTATGAGAATTCTGCCAAAAATCCAGCAGAATTTCTCCTTATAAACAGCTAACCGTCTTCCACCTGTCAGACAAGGGATCAGATAACACACAAAATTCCAACAACCCAACCTCTCAACGAAATATCTACCAATAATTACAAACAATCCAGCAGATTTATCAGAGCATCTAGGTAGGATAAATTAATACACAGGTAAATATCATACTCTTGGTAAACGCGCAGTTAAATCGTAATGCCTCCGCCTCTGGATCTGCCCACGTCAAATCAATAGCCTGGAGGGGATTTAAAACATCAAAATTGTGAGTGGACAAAACTAATCAATTAAAACTATTTCCGAGGAAAACATACATTGTTCCCTCTCCACGAATAAAATAATGCATGCATCACATAAAACAGTTTATAATAATAAAACATCATCTGAAAATCATCGAAATTCCATGTTCCTTTAAAACCATTTGGTTGGACCTACGTAAAATCTGTATGATGAAAAACACACCGTGGTCCACAATATAGTTTGAAAATTCTCTTCACATGAGTTTAAAATCCTTTGTAATTAACCTGGACACAAAATGTATATAAAAACATAACATAATTCACTGTTTCCGAAATATCCACCACACACTCGATATATCTCGAGTTGTGCAGAGCCATGTGCTATGCGTAGTTAGATTTGGCATTATTGGACTCCTTTGCCAATGAAAATATGACAGTGTTCGAATGTGAAATAATAATTGTGAGACGACGACCAAAAATACTTGATGATGAAAATAGGAGATAATTAATGAGGCAAAGACCAAGACTTTTGGATAGCAAATTAATGGTGGTGGTGGGCTTTTCATGATATGAAACACATGGCACAAAATTGAAAATACTGGCATCTATGGTCACCTGCCAAAGAATTGGGAGATGCTAGTGGGATGCAAGCTAGTCACCAAATTGAAGGTCACAGTCACAGATGAACCTCCACAATTGAAAATGAGGCGTGCAATGCACACGAAACACTCTCAGAGTAAAGTTAGAGTAAGTGTTCACGTTATGCACCAAATTCATTTTGTTTTTTCTTTACTACATGAGATGAACAAAATGAAGAAAGTTATTGGGACAAACCCATGTGTAAGTCATCATGTAAAACCCACCACCCCCATCTGCAATAAAAAATCTGACTTTTAACCACTCCAGTAATTCTACCATTTCAAGCACAAAGTAAAAATAATCTTTCGTCTCACACATCATGACTAAATTAGTGGATTGATCTAGACTTTCCTAATGGAGGCTTGAACTTTGCTTGCCGGCATTGCAAGTCCACCGCTTGCTTTCTTTAACCACATTTGTGGTTTTTCCTCTAGAGCATCCTAGCACCCATAAATAAATAGAGGCGGTTTCTACAGCCGTCTCTAACATTCAACAATTTGCTGCTTCACACAAACAACAGAGTCTTCCTTCCTGCATGACACACTGACTGGGTAGAATCCAAATCTTTAGTACGGCCTTCATTCTACAATATAGCAAGACGAAAGCAATACACTTAAAAAATCTTAATGCTCACATTTCAAATATGTAGGCTTTCCCGACTTATGCAAGGAATTTCTTAAGTAACAGTTCAAATGTTCAAGTTTAGGAAAGGTTCAATGCGAAGGTGAAAAGCGTACCTTTTGGTGAAAAACAAGCTTTCATAACGATCGTGTTTATCTGTTGACTAAAGCTACTCATATATATTAAACCTTATAATTTGTTCCGAACTTATGATCATCAACTTATGGTCATCAAATTATTAAATCAAATCTTACTTTTGTACTTAAGATACGCTGGAGTGGTCCACATGGTGAACCAGAAGGGGTTGGTGAAGCTGCAAACATACAAGAATGACTGTCCTTTTGCTCAACTATCTGGGGCAGATAACATCATTGCTTTCATAACAACAAGGTACAAAGATCAGCCCCTCAATAGTTCGTGGGCCGGGAGCTGGTGCCGAAGTCACAGCTGGTGGAGTCTTCAGTGACCTCTTGCGACTGGCCTCATATCTTGGTGCCCCGTCATAGAGGAAAAAGCCCGTCGCCAGAAGATCGCAGCGTATGGTGGTTCCTCTAGGCAGGGCAGACACTTATTGTACGTATAATCGATAAGTATGTTGGACTTTATTTAGTGGATGCAATACTTTTTTCCCCATTATCCGTAGCGGTAGGGAATATTACTTTCTCAAGAATTTGTGACTTGTTTAGTGATTTAGAATGAATCCATTGTGGCTCATGGCACTCAAAGGAAGACTTGTCAATGTACCAACAATAATTTTGTTAGAGAGAGTGACATACCTTATCATGCAAATGCATTTGTGGATGAAAGCTCACAACTTTTGTACTTGTAATAAAATCTAACAACTGAGATTATCTTTTGCATTTCGTTATACCGTAGGATTTAAGGAGTGTCGTTGACCTGATATCGACCTCATGTGGCAGTCGGAGTCCCAAAAGAGCAGAGATTAGTTTCGTACCAGTGTGTGTGAGCTCAATAGGCAACTTCAGATTGATCAACACAGATTTGGAGCTAATTGTTCTGGTTTTCAATCCAATGATGGCATGGAGGGATCTGAATCCGAAATTCGAATCCAGAATCTGCATAAAAATGTATGGTTTTTAGTTTTATGTACAAAACTTAGTTTGCAGTTACACATGACACACTTGATCCAAGCTAACTACCAGATTCAGTTGATCTTGGGACTGAGGTAAAATTTTGGATCTCTGAAAAACCTTGAAACTACTTGTGCCTTCTCAGCTGAGAGGTCTGTGGTTTTCAAAATATGCTCCTTTGATGCCTTGGCAATCGCTTCAATTGAACCAATTGCTCGATTAAGCTGCACCAAGAAATGAAATTTGACAACCTAATTAGGATGTATATCATCATTAAGAGCTAAAGACTTTAAGCTTATGGTTTCAGATTGAGTAATCGCTTCAATTTAAGGTTTAAAGTATTAAATTTAGGGCTCCACTCAAAATTTGATACTTAGAACCTAAAATCGAAGTTTCAAAAAACCATTCTATACACTGACTAATCAACATGTGAATAAACTCAAAATTTCACACTTACCTAAAAACGAAGCTATACCCCAAGTCCCAACTAAACAGTATGTGAATAAATGTGATCAAAGTTAAAGAAAATTGTGTATATTTGAAATTTTCATGATACGTCCGGTATTTAATACAGACAAAATGTCTTATAAAGAGAAAAACTCAAAACTTGGAATGCTACTTAAATCTACCATCTTAAAAGCCTCTTTCTTTATTTTCCCCCAAACAAACAACATACAAACAATTGCAGGGAAGGAAAAAGAAATATAGTGATTTTAAGTAAGAGGTGACCACTCTTTGAAACACGCCCACTGCCTGCACATTTTAAGTAGCTATAGTGCGGTGTGATAGGTTTATGGAGAAAAATACATATAGTTTGTTTCTTTGCCGAAAATGTAGTTAATTTTTTAACAGTTCTTACATCAGAGAACATTGAAAGGTTTTAGAATCTTTCACTGTAAAGATCTTTCACCGTAAAAGACGGTTTACATGATTGAGAGAAATACTGTCACTTTGTAGCCAGAAGTCAAGGGCAAACCAGAGCCTGTCCTCTGTGCAAGGGTATCGGCTGATCCTGGAGGAATATTGGGTATTCGTGACTCGTGAGCCAAGGAATATAGGGAAGTCCTTATGCCTTCCCCTCCTGGATCTGTTAGACAGCATTCATCAACAAATCCATTTAAAACCAGATGAGGTCTAACTTTTAAATTGAGCAACAGTCAGTGAACTTGCATATGCAGGCAACTTAGAATGATTTGCTTTGTTCAATCTCTCATAAGGAGTACACATTCTGTATTTAGAGATTAGTCTATTGACGATTGAGGTTGTAACATCCAACAATGAGATGGTAGAAGGAACATGGGTCATCATACACATTCAATCCCAATCCATTATTATTACATAAAAATACACAAAGAAAACCCACATTATACAATCGTTGTAGAAGGGAAATGGGTCATCATACACTGAAACACATATTCAATCCCAACCCATTATTATTACATAAAAATGCACACAAACAAAGCCCATAAATAAGTTGCAGTTTATATAGTCTTGGGCATTTTATTCAATTTCAAAAGACGCAAATAAGAAACCAACATCAATCTTTGCAGCGTCACGCAAACAACATATTCTTCCTTCCTGCAGGCGCACACGAACTGGGTAGTATCCAAATCTTTAGTACTTCTCTGCCTTCATTCTACAAGTGATATAGCAATACACTTATCAAATAAAATCTTAATGCTCACAGTTCAAATATTTAGGCTTTCCCGACTTACGATTAAGAACATGCAAGCAATATCTTAAGTAACAGTTCAAATGTTCAAGTTTAGGAATATTTCAATACGAAGGTTAAAAATGTACCTTTTGGGGAGATGAATACTAGGACAAGCTTTCATAGAACATCCCAGATTCTGTCATATAGAAATGGTTGATTTCAGGAATGTGTTGTACCTTAGGATGATCCACACCGCCTTTGCGTATGGAATCTACGATTTGCATTGGAATAGACTGCAAGTGCAATGTGTTTAGATTCACAAGGTTTTCAAGTCCCTGTGGCAATGTCTTTAATTCCATGCAGCTATCAAGTGACAAGTTTTGGAGATTCAGCATCACCCCTTTTTCTATAGTTATATCATTCAACAAGGGGAAATTGAATAATAGCAAATGCTTGAGCTTTACGAAGCCTCTGTAGAAACACAATTGTTTCCCAACATATGCATTACAAAGTGTAAGCCTTCCCAGATTCGGCAGTGCTTCAATGTCAGGTAGTAGATCTTCTTCAAGCCTAGACCAATGTAGATACAGAGATGTGAGGTTATGCAGAGAACCAAACCAAATTGGTACCCTTTCCAGTTTTCCAACCAAAATAACCGTTTGAAGTTGGGGAGGAGGTGATTCTAGTGCATTAACTCGAAGCAGCTCCTCTTCATCACTTGCCATTAGAAACAAATAGTGAAGAAGCTTCAACTTTTCAATGGAGGCACATAGGTCAATCTCATCTCTTGCCTTAACATTTGTAATGCCAATCCTTGTAAGTTGGGTCATATTCCTGACCAGTTTAATAATCTCCTCTTCTGATTCAACACATGACAAAACTTGTAGTTTCTTCCACTTACTGATGTCTGATGGTGCTTTTGTCCCATTCACATATCTAAATGAAGAATAATTACGAGTGTAACGATACATGATTAAGTGACGTAGGTTTAGCAACTTGGAGATTGCTCTAGGAAGTGTCTCTATCTTACTGTCACGGATGTTGAGGGTTTGAAGGTTACGGAGCCTTCCTATGGATTCTGGAAGCTCCTTAATCAGAGTTCCCTTCAAATTTAAATATCTCAAGTTGAATAAGTAGGCTGCCTCATCCGGAAATCTATAAATTGGCACATCCTCCAAATCTAGTACCCTCAACAACTTGAACCCAGAAGGCAATACATTTTCTAACATAGATGACGAGGCTCTGCTAATGGCAAACACAAGAAAAGAACGAAGTTTTGATGTACCTGTGCAAGAAGTAATTTGTCCTTCAGTTGTTTGAATTGACAAGCGCCGAACTCCAATTTCTTCTTCGACTTCTCTGCCATCATATACATCACCAAAATTTTCTTCTTTGGAGGTAGACAAAGCAAGCTCCCTCATAAGATCATGCATTTTACATGATTTTGGTCTTCCGGCTTCATTCTTTTCTACAACTTGTAGCATGCTACGAAAAATAAGTTCCATAAGATAGCCCTCTGCAACTTCTTCTGGTGTGACCCCTTTGACAGGTTCAACAAATCCTTCAGCTATCCACAGCCTGATCAGCCTTTTTCTTTTGATGGAGTAATCTTCTGGAAAAAGTGAACAGTACAGAAAACAATGCTTCAATCGGCTTGGCAAATTGTTGAAACTAAGCAACAAGATGCTCTTCACAGGTTCTAACATACGATTGTTAGTGAGATTCCAATTCAAGCTGCTCTGGATTTTCATCCATGCTGATGGCATTATGGAAGAAGACATAAGACCACCCAAAGCTACGAGTGCCAAAGGTAGGGCCTCACACTTTCTCACAAGTTCCCGTGCTAATGATTCAAGCTCTTTAGGACAAGATTGATCATGATATGGGAATGCTTTCTTGCAAAAGAGCTCCCAAGCTTCATGGTCTTTCAACAGTTTAATTTCGAAAGGATGGCTTTCAACTCCAAAATAATAGGAGGATATGTCTTGATTTCGAGTTGTGAGGATGATTCGACTTCCGTTCTGTTTGTCTGGAATTGCTATTTTAATTTCTTGCCAAAGTTTGATATCCCAAACGTCATCAAGTACAATAAGGTACCTCATAGACTCCAAGTAGTTGATCAACATCTCTAGCAATTCTTTGTAGCTCATGGAGTTCAAATCCTGAGGGACCTCTTCCTTTCTTCCTTGATGAAACTCCTTGATCAGTCTTCTAAATAAGTCTTCAATCATATATGTTTGGGAAACCGTGATCCAAGCATAACAACTGAAATATCTCTTTACATTTTCGTCCGTGAAGCACTTGGCAACAAGAGTTGTCTTCCCAGATCCTCCCATCCCGACCACGGGTACAACCATCTGATTTTGCTGTCCATTCATCAGCAACCCCATCAACATTTGCTTATTGCTTTCAATTCCGACCAGTTCATCCTCAAGATGAAGAGAAGACTCAGCTTGGTTCTTCACCCATCGCGGAATGCTATTATCAGCATTACCTGTTGCTCCTTCTAGAGTCACAACACCATATCTCTGATTCCTCTCTGGAATGGCTTTGATCTTCAAAGTGATTTTATTCAAGTCATTGGCGATTTGACGCCTATGCCAAATGTTCTTTGGAAGGTAAATGGTTTTGCGGAGCCACCTTGCAAATCGACGTGCAGTTTTGTGCTCATACATGTGATACATGAATTCGTCAATGATATCTTCAACATCATAGGTCAAGTCTCTGACGCTTGTGATCCAAGTTTCCCCTCCAGCTGTGAGTGCTTGCTTGTCCTCAGCATCCTTTAGGAAGGATCTCATGCTTACAAGCTCCAGCTTAATCTCATCAATCTGATCACGAACTCCAGCTATGGAAGATGCTTCATTCTCAAGAATGGTTGCAATTTTTCCAATCAATAGATCTGTTGCAGTAGAGGCCATATTGGCCTTTTTGATCCCCACCTATTGTACTTTGTATGCAATCTCTGTAAACAAGAGACAAGGTTCAAAAAATAGAAATTCAAAAAATAGAAATAAAAAGAAAAGAGGAAATATAGAGCAAAAAAAAAACACTGCATTGTTTCAAAGAGAACTCAAGAAGAAATTCAGCAGATATCCTATGGGAATTCAGAAAAGAGGATCAATCACAAAAACAACATCTTTGCAGAGAAGAAACCAAGGTGTTGAATCTCTATATTTTCTCTAATAGAATAACATTGTCAAGTGTATTTTTCAGGTTAAGTTACTATCTGGAATACAAGATGTCTGCATCAAATTGACAATGAAAATAAAAGAAAATCAATGCACAAGGAGGCCAGCCCATCTCTCTTCCTGAAGCTGCTAAGAAAAAATTCATGAATGAGGGGTCTTTAATCTACCAAATCAAGCACAGTTCTTCTTTTTCGACGAACTATTCACTCTTCGAAAACCCCAAATCGTTGAACTACGTCGTTTTGATTCCGCTACGGATTCGTAGGCAATCTAGATGCAACCACATATTTCTAAATCCAAATAGAACATTAACCAAATTCATTCAAACAACCATCCAAACACTCAAACACATTTTCTTTTTTGATGAGTCATTCACTCATTGGAAATCCAAACACAAAATCAATGTTCCCATGAACTACGAGTGACTTGATCCTTAAAAAGGAGTTCGTAGGCAATCTAGGGCTCGACTAAGATGCACTTGCAAAATCAAACAAAACACACAAAGCCCTTTAATTAGATTTTATTCATGTTGGAATCAAAGGGTGTTCTGTTGTGACAACATATTGTAATTAAGACACTTTGTCTTGAATGGGTCGAACCTAAATACAGTATATAGTATACAGTATGTGGGTCAAATAAAACCACATTACATAGGTAGTGGTGGTGAAATTATGTGGGGGGGCAAATACAGTATAGAAATAAATAAATTTTCTTCAACAAATACAGTATAGAAATAAATAAAATTGTAATTGAAAATTTTGAAAAATATATTTCCAAAATTTTCTCATCATTCTCACACACCTATCTTTCTTTTTTTCTCTTGCAAAAATATTTGGGAAGAGGGTACACAGTAATGTAGACCTATCACTTACAAAAGACTCTAGTGCTATTCATTCCCAATTAATTTTCTTTATTTGCATAAATTGCAATAGTATTCATATGGCCTAAGAAAAACTATGTACATACCTTCAAATCAGTATTGTGCTATCCAGACAACAACAACCCTGTGTCCAATTCAAAATTAATATAAGCTATAATTCAATCAAAACTTAGAGAAAAAAAAATTGTTTAATAAAAATATTTAAGCAGGCTAGGAAGGGTGACATCTTTACATTTATCCCTTTCCCAGAAAATTATATGCTAGAAGTTAGTAAGTAGGTAGTGAGAATGCAGAATAACATACCAATGAAGGGTTTCACAGAAGGATGATCTGGTGATCTGCTTCTTCAAGATCAGTTCCATGAAGGATGATCTGATCCCCTAAAATTAACCAAATGAAACAACCAAAAATAGCTGCCTTTTATTCTAATATTGGATTAATTAAGCCGACCAAGACTTAATTAACAGGCAACTTGATCAACATGATAATCAAATATCATAAAGTAACACAAAGCTAATCTCAATTACTCATGAAATAATGTAATAAATTATTAGTTAAGACGACCAAGACTTTATTAACAGGCAACTTGATCAACATGATGATAAAATATGAAAAATGAATACAAAGCCCAAGACATAAGAACGTTGAAATTATTGGATGATGTGCCATCAGATCAAGACTTAATTAGTTTGGGAAAATGACAAAGCAACTGAGTTTTGCAAGTATAAAAAGACATAGGAGGAGGCAACTGGATGATATAATACCAATTAACCAAGAGACTAAACAATGCAATCCCAGACTTAGAAGGCAACTGGGATCATAAACCACAGCATAAGGAGATAATTAAAGACCAAGACTTTATTTGCTACCACGAAGGAAGTAGTTGATTTTGACATATTAGCAAACTAAATTTGATACCATGAAGAGAGTTGAAGTTCCACCCAAAAATTAATTGGTTAAGGTAAGCTATTCATATGTTCACTATATTGAAGGTTCATTACATGGATAATACTTAGGTCCTCACCTAACAAGGACCTAAGTATTTGCCATTGGTAAGAAGTGACAAGTTTCCCACTTCATCACTTCGGAACCTTTGCAGGTTGCGGTTTTGGGTAAACACAAGTAAAATATTCAGGGAGTCCTAAATGCAAATCCTCAACACTCGAATTGATTAAAAAGAAAATTCCTTGCAATCATATTCAAATAAGATCTAAAGATTAATGACACATAATAGGAACAGAAAATCAGAACAAAAATGTATATATATCGCTCAACAGCAAAACTACTTATGCTTAAGTAGACTTGTGGTCTTCTTCCAGTCAAATTCTAGGAGGATATAGTAGTGAGAATGCAGAATAACATACCAAATGTTGGGGATATGAAAGCTCCACAAAAGAGTTCCATTGGTCTGCTTCAAGTGCATGAAGTAGATCAGACATTATTAGACTCCTTGCCAATGATCTCATCGAAAATATGAAACATTGTTCAAGTTTTTTAGGAGGATAATTAACGCTCATTACAAATTAAATAGCAAGAACTCAATAGAAATAGCATAAGTTAATTATTGAAAGGTCAAAATGAAACACGCTTGCATACATTATACAATCATTGTAGAAGGAAGATGGGTCATCTTACACATATTCAAGGCCAACCCATTATTATTACATAAAAGCAGACACAAACAAAGCCCATAAGTTGCAGTTTATAAACAGTGTTGGGCATTTTATTCAATTTCAAAAGAGGCAAATAAGAAACTAACATCAGTCTTTACAGCTTCACACAAACAACATATTCTTCCTTCATGCAGCGGCACACTAACTGGTTAGAATCCAAATCTTTAGTACTTCTCGGCTTTCATTCTACAAGCGATATAGCAAGACGAAAGCAATACACTTATCAAATAAAATCTTAATGCTGACAGTTCAAATATTTAGACTTCCCCGACTTATGATTAAGAACATGCAAGCAATTTCTTAAGTAACAGTTCAAATGGTCAAGTTTAGGAAATTTCAATGCGAAGGTGAAAAACGTACCTTTTGGGGAGATGAATACTAGGACAAGCTTTCATAGAACCTCCCAAATTCTGTCTCGACCCAAATGGGAGATGACATGAATGTGTTGTACCCTTGGATGATCCACACCTCCTTTGCGTATGGAATTTATGATTTGCAGTGGAATAGAGTTCAATGCCAATGCGTTTAGATTCACAAGGTATTCAATTCCCTGTGGCAATGTCTTTAATTCCATGCAGCTATCAAGTCTCAAGGTTCGGAGATTCAACATCGTACCTTTTTCTATAGTTATACTATTCAATACGGGAAATTACTCAATCTCAAAAGCTTGAGCTTTACGAAGCCTCTGCAGAAACACAGTTGTTTCCCAATATATGGATTAAAAAGTTTAAGCCTTCCCAGATTCGGCAATGCTTCTATGTGAGGTAGCGGATCTTCGTCAAGTCTATACCAATGCAGGCACATAGATGTGAGGTTATGCAGAGAACCAATCCCAAGTGGTACCCTTTCCAGTTTTCCAACCAAAGTAACGTTTCGAAGTAGGGGAGGAGGCGAAACTAGTGAATTAACTCGAAGCAAATCCTCGTCATCACTTATCATTAGAAATAAAGTTTGAAGACGCTTCAACTTTTCAATGGAGGCACATAGGTCAATCTCATCTCTTGCCTTAACATTTGTAATGCCAATCCTAGTAAGTTGTGTCATATTCCTGACGAGTTTAATAATCTCCCCTTCTGATTCAACACCTGAAAAAACTTGCAGTTTCTTCCACTTACTGATATCTGATGGTGCTTTTGTCCCATTGACAACTCTAAACCCGATATAATCATCGGTTTCACGATCCATAATTAAATGACGAAGGTTTAGTAACTTGGAGATTGCTCGTGGAAGTGCCTCTTACTGTGATAGGTGATTAAGGTTTGAAGGTTGTGGAGCCTTCCTATGGATTCTGGAAGCTCCTTAATTAGAGTTCCCTTCAAATATAAATATCTCAAGTTGAATAAGTAGACTAGCTCATCCGGCAATCTATAAATTGGGACACACTGCAAATCTAGTACCCTCAACAATTTTAACACAGAAGGCAATACATATTCTAACATAGATGACGAGACTCTGCTAATGGCAAACACAAGAAAAGAACGAAGTTGTGATGTACCTGTGAAAGAAGTAATTTGTCCTTCAGTTGTTTCAATTGACAAGCGCCAAACTCCAGTTTCTTCTACTACTCTGCCATCATATACATCACCAAACTTTTCTTTTTTGGTGATAGACATAGCAAGCTCCCGCATAAGATCATGCAACTTACATAATTTTGGTCTTCCAGCATCGTTCGTTCGTACACCTTGTAGCATGTTACGAAAAATAAGTTCCATAAGATAGTCCTCTGCAACTTCTTCTGGTGGGACGCCTTTGACAGGTTCAACAAATCCTTCAGTTATCCACAGCCTAATCAGCCTTTTTTCTTCTGATGCAGTAATCATCTGGAAAAAGTGAACAATACAGAAAACAGTGCTTCAGTCGGCTAGGTAAATTGTTGAAACTAAGCAACAAGATGCTCTTCACATGTTCTAACATAGGATTGTTCGTTAGATGCCAATTCAAGCTGTTGTGGATTTTCTTCCATTCTGATGGCCGTTTGGAAGACATAAGACCACCTAAAGCTACAACTGCCAAAGGTAGGCCCTCACACTTTCCCACAAGTTCCCATGCTAATGATTCAAGCTCTTTAGGACAAGATTGATCATGATATGGGAATGCCTTCTTGCAAAAGAGCTCCCAAGCTTCATTCTCTTCCAAGGGTTTAATTTCGAAAGGATGGCTTTCAACTCCAAAATAATTGGAGGATATGTCTTGATTTCGAGTGTGAGGATGATTCAACTTCCGTTCTGTTTGTCTGGAAGTGCTATTTTAATTTCTTGCCAAAGTTTGATATCCCAAACGTCATCAAGTACAACAAAGAACCTCTCAGACTCCAAGTAGTTGATCAACATCACTAACAATTCTTTGTAGCTCATGGAGTTCAAATGCAGAGGGACCTCTTCCTTTCTTCCTTCATGAAACTCCTTGATCAGTCTTCTAAATAAGTCTTCAATCACATATGATTGGGAAACAGTGATCCAAGCATAACAACCGAAATATCTCTTTACATTTTCATCAGTGAAGGACTTGGCAACAAGAGTTGTCTTCCCTGATCCTCCAATCCCGACCACCGGTACAACTATTTGATTCAGCTCTCCATTCATCAACAACCTCATCAACATTTGCTTATTGCTTTCAATTCCGACGAGTTCATCCACCTTAATATAAAGAGAAGGTTCACCTTGGTTCTTCACCCATTACGGAATGTTATTATCAGCATTATTTGTTGCTCCTTCTAGATTAACAACACCATATCTCTGATTCCTTTGTGGAATGGCTTTGATCTTCACAGTGATTTTTTTCAAGTCATTGGCGATTTGACGCCTATACCAAATGTTCTTTGGAAGGTAAATGGTTTTGCGGAGCCACCTTGCAAATCAATGTGCAGTTTTGTGCTCATACATGTGATACAGAATTCATCAATGATATCTTCAACATCGTAGGTCAAGTCTCTGACGCTTGTGATCCAAGTTTCCCCTCCAGCTGTGAGTGCTTGCTTGTCCTCAGCATCCTTTAGGAAGGATCTCATGCTTACAAGCTCCAGCTTAATCTCATCAATCTGATCACGAACCCCGGCTATGGAAGATGCTTCCTTCTCAAGAATGGTTGCAATTTTGCCAATCAATAGATTTGTTGTAGTGAAGGCCATATTGGCCTTTTCGATCCCCAGCTGCTGTACTTACCATGCAGTTTCTGTAAACAAGAGACAAGGTTCAAAAAATAGAGATCCGAAACTAAAGCTTACTGATTATCTATTTTACGCTGCCAAAAAAAAATAAAAAAAATAGTCAAGCATGATTTCAGAGAAAAAAAAGCTCAAACTGAGTTCTCAACTACCAACCATGATTTCAACTCTATAAATTAGTCAAGCGACTAACAGAGAAAAAATAAATAGAGGAACAGAGGCTGCAGAATTTCTGAAAAGAAAGAGCAGAGAGACCGCACAAAGCCATCAAGGCATAAACGCAGAAGAAAAGAACAAAAAAAAAAAAAGAGGAAATATAGACCACAGAAAAACACTGCAGAGTTTCAAAGAGAACTCAAGAAGAAATTCAGCAGACACAGTCTACATCCTATTGGAATTCTGAAAAGAGGATCAATCACAAAAACAACATCTTTGCAGAGAAGAAACCAAGGTATTGAATCTCTATATTCTCTCTAAGAGAATAACATTGTCAAGTGTATTTTTCAGGTTAAGTTACTATCTGGAATACAAGATGTCTGCATCAAATTGACAATGAAAATAAAAGAAAATCAATGGACAAGGAGGCCAGCCCATCTCTCTTCCTGAAGCTGCTAAGAATAAATTCTTGTGCCAACAAAAATATCAAATGACGTCCCCAAATCCATCACATCAGTTAAATCATGAATGAGGGGTCTTTAATCTACCAAATCAAGCACAGTTCTTCTTTTTCGAAGAGTTATTCACTCATCGAAAACCCCAGAATCTTTGAACTACGCCGGTTTGGTTCCACTATGGATTCGTAGGCAATCTAGATGCAACCGCATATTACTAAATCCAAATCGAATCTCTGGTTCATTAACGAAATTCATTGAAACAACCATCCAAACACTCAAACACAAATTTTCCTTTTTGATGAGTCATTCACTCATTGGAAATCCAAACACCAAAATTAAATTACCCATTAACTATGAGTGATTTGATCCCTAAAAGGGGGCACGTAGGCAATCTAAGGCTCGACTTAGATGCAGTTGCAAAATCAAACAAAACACACAAATCCCTTTAATTAGATTTTATTCATGTTGGAATGAAAGGGTGTTCTCTTGTGACAAGAGATTGTAATTAAGAGGCACTTTGTCTTAAATGGGTCGAACCTATATATAATAAAACCATATTACATGGGTAGTGGTGGTGAAATTATGTGGAGGGACAAATTGTTTTTCAAAAAATATAGTATACAACTGAATAAAATTATAATTGAAAAAAATATTTCCAAAATTTTCTCATCACTCTCACACACCTACCTATTTTTTTTCTCTTGCAAAAATATTGGGAAAGAGGGTTTTGGACTCAGCCATACAGTAAGTTAGACCTCTCACTTACAAACACTCTAGTGCTATTCCCAATTAATTTTATTTATTTACATAAATTGCAACAGCATTCATGTGGCCTAAGAAAAGCTATGTACATACCTTCAAATCAGTATTGTGCTATCTAGCCAACTACCCTGCGTCCAATTCAAACTTAATATAAGCTATAATTCAATCAAAACTTAGAAAAAAAAAATTGTTTAATAAAAATATTTAAGCACGCTAGGAAGGGTGACATCCTTACATTTATCCCTAATTTTTCTTTTCCCAGAAAATAATATGCTAGAAGTTAGTAAGTAGGTAGTGAGAATGCAGAATAACATACCAATTAAGGGTTGGACAGAGATGGACCATCAGATGATGATAGGGTATGAAACCTCATCACAAAAGAGTTGCAATATATGATCTGCTTCTTCAAGAATAGTTCCATGAAGGATGATCTGATCCCCTAAATACTTATCCCAAACATCATCAAGTACAACAAGGAACCTCTCAAACTCCAAGTAGTTGATCAACATCACTAGCAATTCTTTGTAGCTCATGGAGTTCACATGTAGAGGGACCTCTTCCTTTCTTCCTTCATGAAACTCCTTGATCAGTCTTCTAAATATGTCTTCAATCACATATGTTTGGGACACAGTGATCCAAGCATAACAACTGAAATATCTCTTTACATTTTCATCAGTGAAGGACTTGGCAACAAGAGTTGTCTTCCCAGATCCTCCCATCCTGACCACCGGTACAATCATTTGATTCACCTCTCCATTTGCTTATTGCTTTCAATTCCGACCAGTTCATCCTCCTTAATATAAAGAGAAGACTCAGCTTGGTTCTTCACCCATCGCGGAATGTTATTATCAGCATTATTTGTTGCCCCTTCTAGAGTAACAACACCATATCTCTGATTCCTTTGTGGAATGCCTTTGATCTTCACAGTGATTTTTTTCAAGTCATTGGCGATTTGACACCTATACCAAATGTTCTTTGGAAGGTAAATGGTTTTGCGGAGCCACCTTACAAATCGACGTGCAGTTTTGTGCTCATGCATGTGATACATGAATTCGTCAATGATATCTTCAACATCGTAGGTCAAGTCTCAGACGTTTGTGATCCAAGTTTCCCCTCCAGCTGTGAGTGCTTGCTTGTCCTCAGCATCCTTTAGGAAGGATCTCATGCTTACAAGCTCCAGCTTAATCTCATCAATCTGATCACGAACCCCGGCTATGGAAGATGCTTCATTCTCAAGAATGGTTGCAATTTTGCCAATCAATAGATCTGTTGCAGTGGAGCCATATTGGCCTTTTCAATCCCCACCGGCTGTACTTAGTATGCAGTTTCTGTAAACAAGAGATAAGGTTCAAAAAATAGAAACCCAAAACTAAAGCGTATTGATTACTTATACTACGCTGCCAAAAATAAATAAATAAATAGTCAAGCAGGATTTCAGAGAAAAAAAAGCTCAAACTGAGTTCTCAACTACCAACCATGATTTCAACTCTATAAATTAGTCAAGCGATTAACTGAGAAAAATTAAATAGAGGAACAGAGGCCGAAAGAGCAGAGAGACCGCACAAAGCCATCAAGGCATAAACGCAGAAGCAAAAAAAAAGGAAATATAGACCACAAAAAAACACTGCAGAGTTTCAAAGAGAACTCAAGATGAAATTCAGCAGACAGTCTACATCCTATTGGAATTCAGAAAAGAGGATCAATCACAAAAACAACATCTTTGCAGAGAAGATGTCTGCATCAAATAAAAGAAAATCAATGCACAAGGAGGCCAGCCAATCTCCCTTCCTGAAGCTGCTAAGAATAAATTCTTGTGCCAACAAAAATATCAAAATGACGTCCCCAAATCCATCTCATCAGTTAAATCATGAATGAGGGGTCTTTAATCTACCAAATCAAGCACTGTTCTTCTTTTTCGACGAGTTATTCACTCATCGAAAACCCCAGATCTTTGAACTACACCAATTTGATTCCACTACGGATTCGTAGGCAATCTAGATGAAACCGCATATTTCTAAATCCAAATCGAATCTCTGGTTCATTAACCAAATTCATTCAAACAACCAACCAAACACTCAAACACAAATTTTCCTTTTTGATGAGTCATTCGCTCATCGGAAATCCAAACACCAAAATCAAATTACCCATTAACTATGAGTGACTTGATCCCTAAAAGGGGAGCACGTAGGCAATCTAAGGGTCGACTTAGATGCAGTTGCAAAATCAAACAAAACACACAAATCCCTTTAATTAGATTTTATTCATGTTGGAATCAAAGGGTGTTCTCTTGTGACAAGAGATTGTAATTAAGAGGCACTTTGTCTTAAATGGGTCGAATCTATGTATAATAAAACTATATTACATAGGTAGTGGTGGTGAAATTATGCGGAGGGACAAATTTGTTTCCAACAAATACAGTATACAACTGAATAAAATTATAATTGAAAAAAATATTTCCCGAATTTTCTCATCACTCTCACACAACTACCTATCTTTTTTTCCCTTGCGAAATATTTGGAAAGAGGGTTTTGGACTCAGCCACACAGTAAGTTAGACCTCTCACTTACAAAGACTGTAGTGCTATTCCCAATTAATTTTATTTATTTGCATAAATTGCAATAGCATTCATGTGGCCTAAGAAAAGCTATGTACATACCTTCAAATCAGTATTGTGTTATCTAGCCAACAACAACCCTGCGTCCAATTCAAACTTAATGTAAGCTATAATTCAATCAAAACTTAGAAAAAAAATTGTTTAATAAAATTATATAAGCAGGCTAGGAAGGGTGACATCCTTATATTTATCCCTGATTTTTGTTTTCCCAGAAAATAATATGCTAGAAGTTAGTAAGTAGGTAGTGAGAATGCAGAATAAAATACAAATTAAGGGTGGACAGAGATGGACCATCTGATGATGATACGGTATGAAAGCTTATCACAAAAGAGTTGCAATATATGATCTGCTTCTTGAAGAATAGTTCCATGAAGGATGATCTGATCCTCTAAATACTTACATACCTCAACAACAAAACTACTTATGCTTAAGTAGATTTGTGGTTTTCTTCCAATCACATTGTAGGAGGATATAGTAGTGAGAACGCAGAATACCATACCAAGTGTTGGGGATACGAAAGCTCCAGAAAAGAGTTGCAGTGATCTGCTTCAACTGCATGAAGCTAGATCTGACATTATTGGACTCCTTTGCATATGAAAATATGACAGTGTTCGAATGTGAAATAATAATTGTGAGATGACGACAAAGAATACTTGATGAAAATAGGAGATAATTAGACAAAGACCAAGACTTTTGGAAAGCAAATGGGGTGGTGGGTTTTTCGAAGTTAGTAAAGTTTGATGCACTACATTCATTTTTTTTTTCTTGTTGATTTGCTTTACTACATGAGATGAACAAATTGATAAAAGTTTGATGCACCCATGTGTTGGTCATCATGCAAAGCCCACCACCACCATCTGCAATCAAAACTAAAATCGACTTTTAACCACTCCAATAATTCTATCATTTCAAGCACAAAGTAAAAATTAATCTTTCTAATCTGATCAGAGTTGTGAGTAAAAAGAACTGAAAGGAATTATCCACAAACTGTACATCTTAAATACCGTTGTGTTATGTGTAAAATAAAAGATTTTCTATACAAAATGTCAGCAAAAACTGTGAACCAAAATAAAATCAAATTCAAATATAAAAGTTGAATTCCTTCCCTTTTCTTCTTTTTTCTTTCTTTGCTCTCGAACCAAACAAAAGCCAAAGCTCTGTAAGGGAAAATGTCGAGGACTAAGAGAACACAGGGGCATACGAAGTGAGATCTTTAGTGGAAATTTTTCTTTCTTGTGTCTAAAATTTCCGAGTAACCAAACAGAGCATAAATGAAACTGAAATGAGCAAAAATGGGTGATTCAGTGAAACTGAAAAGTGCATATGTTCGGCGCATCAAATCAAAGTCCACCAAAAGGTCAGCAAAAACTGAAACTAAAACGGAATGAAATTTAAATTAATAAAGTAAAAAATTCACATTCCCTCCCATTTTTATTTTCTTAGGAACAGAAGGTAATGCTCCGTTTGGGAAAGATAAAGACTTGAATTACGAGAATATGAGGGCAAATAAAATGAGATATACGGTGCAAAATTCATTCTCACTGTTTCTAAACTTTCCGAGAAACCAAACAGATCATAAGTGAAATCAAAAGGTGCAAAAATGAGCTTGAGTAGACAAAAACAAAAAGGAACAAAGATGAGTGGAGGTGGAGCAATGAAAATGGGAACAAAAAGGTACCTGATTTCAAGTCCCTGGGTGGAATTTGAGACGCTGGTTTCATACTCGCCATTTCCGAATCTCTGAGATAGAATCTGACATTAAAATCGGCGAATGAGAGAGTCGGGGAATTGGGGAATTGGGCGAAGCGGGAAAAGTGAAGGGGTTTATTCAGAAAGCTGACTAGCAGTAGAGGGGAGGGTAGTAATGTATAAGTGGGAGGTCTTGCGTTTTGCTCTTGTAAAGAACGATGCCGATATGTAATGTGTAAATTGTAATCCCCTCATCTATAGGTAGAAAAATCTGAGTTTAATATGAGCGATTATTACCTGTGAAAATTCTAGAATAAGAAGAAAATTAAAGGAAAAAATTGTGCAACAATGTTGATTTTTAATGTTAATTTTAGACGTTAAATGAGAAAATTACAATTATATATGTGAAATGAGATTTTTTTTTTTTATGAATACTACGAGGTGTCCTCATATTATAAGGATGAGACTATTCCACGTTCGGAATGCAACGAATTACTCTTAACGAATTTCCAACTTCTACTCGTTAGAACTTGAGGCAAAAATGGGTTTGATGTCAATTCAAAGAGGGTCTAAAGTAGAAAGCTTATTTGGCACATCGTCCATCACTCCCATCTTTGTCCATTTTTACAACTAGAGGCGTACAAATGAATACATGGCACTCCCTCTACCACTCTTTTAACCCCTAATGAAATCATGAACCACACAATTATCTTCCAAATTCCTATTGACTATTTGACATGATTAAATGACCCGATCAAAATCAAACTTATAAAATACGGGTATCATTTTATGCACTTAATTTCGGATACTTTTTTTAACGTGCATTTGAATTGAAATTTTCTTCACATTTTAAGGTTAGTAAATCCGTGTTGCTCACTCTAGTCCCAAATGGACAATAAATACACAACACATGTTATTTTATATAAAAACTTAAATAATTTAAAATTAATTCGCCACGATGTAAAATTAGGCTTAAAAATTAGACTCGATGTGAAAATGAAAATTCCTAATTCGACACGGTTTCATACTTTTTAACTCAATATTAAGGGTATATTTGACAAAAAACTAGTTTGATTTGACATAAAATGTGTATCGAATCAATTTTCAGTTTCATAAGCCTCAAGCTATTTTAAATTATTTTAAGGTAGAATATCTATAAATCCAAAAGACAAAAGTACCCCCCCACATTCAATCCCCACTTCAGATTTTCCAGGCCATTCTAAAATTTAAAAACCACCCGATCACTCCTCTTTTACTCTTCTTTCTAATTTCCCTCATATTATTCTCACAAACATTATCTTCTCTCCATACATGGCAGTGGTGTGCCTCCCGCTCTTATCCTACACACAACCCGCCACTTAAAATGCGCACCCTCCTCACTCTGAGGCCACCACCGCCGCCATCTCTACTTCTTCCATGCCTCTCTTCCCTATCTCCTCCTCCCCCTTCTTTCCTCTTCGGCTTCAGACCCAACAAGCGTTTTCACTTCCTCACCCCATGCTCTTCTCTGAAGCAGTCCAAGAAGAAGGGCCTCCAGAAGACCACAAGGCCGCCCAATGGTCCTCCTCAGAGCCAACGCTGGCTCTTCAATAACCCAAAGATTGATGAAAATGGTGAAATTGAAAAGGCGGATGACGGCGACAGTGGCTTCGCCGGTGACTCTGCGCTTAAAGGTACTATTTTGGCCGGTGTTTTTCTGGTTGGTATTGTTGGCGGGTTCGCCGGTGCTGGCTATTTGTACAAGGACCAGATTAACACCTTCTTGAACCAGTTTTCCACTTTCATCGAAGGTAAATTTTCGAAATTTTTATACCCATTTCAGGTTTATCTGAATTCTTCTGCTTGCTCGAACTTTGTTAATTGGTGTTAGAATTTGGTTTCGTAATATACCCATTTGAGATTATATGAGAATTTAACTGGATGTTGATTGCACTCTTACTCTAGTTGGCATTTGGCAAGATTGCAATTTATGCAATTTTTTAATTTTGTGGGATTTCATTATGACTGTAGCTATTGGCAGATGGAATTTTTGGCTTATCTTATTCTAATATGCAAAAATGTGAAAACTTTGAGGCACAATGCATGTTTTATTGACTCCATACCTCTCAATCTCATTAGATTTAGCTATGTGGAACTCTAGCTTATTGAATATGATGAGGAGTGTGATACATTAGGAACTAGGCCACTTATTAGTGAAATTTCTGTATGATGGAAAATGTTATTCCAATAGAGGTGGCTGAGCAGCCTAACAAAAACTTAGAAACAATCAAATAAGAATTAAACAGGAAGCTGCTATTAAAACGTTAAAACAAATCTGTTGTTTCTTCTGTTTCTTTGAAATTTTTATAAGCAAGAATCTTCATGTCAGTAGCCTCCATTTTAAATTTTTAATGCAAGTCAGATCATCCATAGACATGAATTAATTTTGATGAAGCATATGTCTCTTATCTAGCATTTCTCTGTAGCCTAGTGTCAGCTCCTGTTTTGAATTATCTTTGGATAAAAAAAGGATGAGTAGCATTATTGCTGGGATTTTTGTTTCGTATCTTTTAAGACAATGCTATATTTTACTGAATCTGATAAAGCTTTTGGTGAACAGGTTATGGTCCTGCTGGATACGCTTTGTTTGTAGCAGTTTATGCAGGACTAGAAGTAAGCATTTGATACCCATTCCATGATTATATTGCAATATCTGTATAGATATGTATGTAGACTTTTATATGGGGGTTTTTCCCACTTGATGTTTATCCCCATGTTTACATTTACTTATAGAAGAGAAACACAACTAAGCATTTGTTATCATGAAACAATAATGATCCATTTTACAAATTATATTTGATTGGCTGAATAATCTGATTCTCGATGTGGTATATGCTTTGAACTTGACTTCCTCAGATCTCTTTCATAACAACATCAACATCTGTAGTAATTATTTGAGCATCTTTTTAAGTTTCAAAATGATTTAGATAACCGAATAGTCTTATTTCAACTATTGACATACTTAAGTTTATGACTTCCTAGATCCTTGCAATTCCAGCTGTTCCATTGACCATGTCGGCTGGTCTTCTTTTTGGCACAGTTGTTGGCTCTATTCTAGTCTCTATAAGCGGAACAGTGAGTCATATCTTTCCAATATACAAAGAACAAATTATTAATAGATGTGCACCTTTTGTTTTCCTGATATTATTTATTCATTTCAGGTGGCTGCTAGCGTTGCTTTTTTGATTGCTAGATATTTTGCTCGTGAGCGTATTCTTAAAATGGTTGAGGGAAACCAAAAATTTCTCGCAATTGATAAGGCTATTGGAGAAAACGGATTTAGAGTTGTCACTCTCCTTCGCTTGAGCCCTTTGCTTCCTTTTTCGTTGGGGAACTATTTATATGGATTGACATCTGTAAAGTTTGTACCGTACGTGTTGGGAAGGTTTGTTGCCCTGCTGCTTGTTCACTTAATCAAAGTTCTTACTTGCCAAGTTGTTGTAAAATGTTTTTATTGGCTTCTCTTGAGAGCTAGGGCTATCAATCAGATGGGTTGAGCCAGCATTAGGACTTGTTCGAGCTCACATCAGTTTGTAAGGCTTAGCCTGATTGTCAGGCCACGTATTTTAACCCAAGCATAACCTGTCCAATATGATGGGTTACTGCCCGAGTTTGGGCCAAGTTTGAGCTAGGATAGGCACAAGCTCTACCTGAATTTATGAGATCACCTCAGGCCAAGCTCAAAGCAGGCCTGGCTGAAAAAATTTGCTACTTTAATATGATGCCATTATGCGTAAGGAAGATCTGCATGCCAGTCTGCATTCATGGCTTAGGCATTGCATTTTTTAATAGGAAGTAATTATTCACGTCTTTTCTTCTCATGAAATGTGCTGTGGCAGCTCTACATTCCTTGTGAAGGTATGTAATTCGGGCAATGGGCCTATATAACTGCTAGGTCTAGGGCTTTATTTGTTTGGAGTAAATATGCCAACTAGGACAATACCTATTCTGAGTTTTGAAGTAATAGAATTGCAAGTTTCAGTAGAAGGGAACTTGTTTTCTTTTAACAGCTTTCAGTCTGCAGTGGTTCACATGGCATAACTGTTTAAGGCCCATTTCAATCATGTAGAGATTATTAAGTGTACCATAATACCATTAGAATTTTTTAGATGCAAAAGTTCGTTGATAAGTTGAGCATGTTTGCACTGGCCTATTGGAAAACGATTTTAAACAAAGGGAGATAGTATGATAGTTGTGACTCATGTATGGTAGTACACCTTCAGAAGTAGTTGATTTTTAATATCTTGAACTGAATTGAACATGCATAACATCTTTGTAATAATTTCCACTCTCTTGTTCTAAGTCAATCTATTATTGAATTGCAGTTGGTTGGGAATGCTTCCAGGAACATGGGCTTATGTGAGTGCTGGTGCATTTGGACGAGCCATAATTGTGAGTCCTCTCTGTTTTTCTTGCCTCAACTAGCAATCTGATTGGTTGATATATTTCTTCTTAAACTCGTTAATATGAAACAAAAACTATAGAACAAAGAACTGACTTATTGCACATCCTCTGGTTATAAAAAGCGAATAATGTCCTTGCACATTCTGAGATACGTTTCCCTGTTTGTAAGGTCTATGATGACTCTTTTTCAAATTTGATAAATGTTGGTTGATCGTATATTTCATTATAGTTCTATGATTCAGAGTATCATTTCCTATTTGATCCCTTTGAATTCCATATTCGAAGTTGCGATCGGATCTATTCATTAAAAAGAATCGATTCAATACATTTCTTATGGCCTAGGCTTTTTGTTGACTCGTTGGAATATATTGTGGCTTTATTTCCCATAAACATAACTGGCTTTATTCCTTTGTTGACTTCTTCATCCCTCTTTTCCATATCTCAAGCACAAAAAGTGAAAGCTGAAAACCAAATGGTTATCAAACGAGCCCTAAAAGTGTCACCCCTAGTAGGTTCTTACTTTATTGGATAGAATAGATAGTTTCCAGATTCCAGACCTAAATCAGGTATCAACCTATATATTCTGTGGTTGATATGGTTACAAGTCTGGGAAATAGAAAGGCGTCAAATAACATCCAGATGTAGTGGTGCTTCCCATGCTGGCTTCTGCAACACTGGGCGCTACAGATATGTATCAATGCATAGGCTTTTTAAACAGTTACCAGCCTTGGATATCCTATCAGATTAGTTACAAGAACCTTTGGGGGGTGTTCGTTGGATAACTTTGGGTAAAGTTAGGATGAATTCTTAGGAATCTTGTATGAAAAGCCATTACAAACCAAAAGCAGCTGGCCATTTGAAGAGAATATTTTGATTGATTATATCTAGTAGCTTTTGGACATAATTGTAAGAATTTTAATAAATTAGAAGCTGATCAGATTCCATAAACAGGTAATAAGCAAGTGTTCATCTATATGATGAAGTGATGTGAGAGTGTGACAAACATTGACCTTTTCAAGATAAAATTATCACCCTTACCATGGATTAGAATTTGGACTGACAAAATGATGCTCGATTTATTTACTACACGTATTGGATTCTAGATTAGAGATTTAAGTGTTTTCTTCTACTGACGTTCTTCAGTTAAGGAAATTAGACGAGTTCCATCTGGTTACCAGAATTTCATTTTGATTTATCTATTAATACATTTTTTGGTGATGTTTCAGCAAGAAGAATCTGAGGTTGGTTTGCCCGGCGGAAATGGTCAGCTGATTACACTTGGGCTTGGACTGTTAGCCACAGCATTGGCTGCTGCTTATGTAACACGGCTAGCAAAGGTAGGTTCCCCAATTGACAAGCCTTCGCAGTACTACCAGTTATTTTTTTTTGTTCAATTCATTTCTACATGACAGTCTTGAATATCGAAATGGGGCTGCTGAGCTCGATCTATTGGTAATGCTTCTAATGCAAGTCACTTTGAGCCACAGATTAGAGAAATATGCCATTGCAAATGATGCATCTGTTGAATCTTATTGTTCATTGTCAATTGGATGTTGAATCGTTAAGTTTGCTGCTTTTGGTGCAGGATGCTGTAAAAGACATCGATTAGGTGAGGGGTGATGTGTCTACCCATGGAGTCTGCACAAAATATTTAAATTTGAAAGAAAAAAAAATGAAAAAAAAATAAGATAGCTACTTCACTGCCCTGTAATTACTCAACTTTTTGGCAAAGGTCAATAGGAAATGTTTTGATTTGTATTCTTGAATTGTATGTACCATGAATCAGTGATAATTAATGATTAATTATGCTACATATATAATTAAGCTGAGCAATCAACTTGTATTTTTGGCACCCCCATTCAATTGTTTTCTTCCCACACCTCTCTTGAAATTGCTTTATGATACTACTTGCATCCATCCTACTTAAACCATCATCTCTTCACTGAATAAAATGAATTGAAAATCGTTTAATTATCTACATGTACGTGTCATTGAATTAAATTGTTGTTAAAATCGTTGCTTGTTTTTATATATAGACAGTGAAATAGACACATCCAATTTGGATAATCTATGTGGACTCCAAAATTGAAACGTACTGGTTGATACCTGAATACTGTGTCGACGTACACGTGGACACCGTTGATAAGATCATTTTTACATAATATATTAAGAAACCAATGGAGTCGTAAAGCTCTACAAAATTCTTTCTTTATAAAGATAATTTTTACATAATTTATTAAGAAATTAGTAGTCTTAAAGCACTACAAAATTGCCGCTTCATACGACGGTTCAGTGAAACTGCTCCGCCTACTGTGAAACTGCTCCGCCTATTGTGTTAGGATGTGTGTATATATAAATGAATCGATTATCATCTTTACGTGTCTTATGCATGGAGCTGACACATGTCTTCTGCATGGAGCAGACACGTGTCTACTCTATCCGTTGTCCAAATAACTCAAACGAAATAGCTCAAATTCTTCCACGACTACACGTACCATAACATGCAAACCACATCCTTAAATTCTCATGCCACTTGTCACTCCTCATTGTCTCTCAAACTAATATTTTCAATCGAACAATTTCTATATAAATTGATTTTATAACAACTCTACTTTTCTCAATCTACAAAAATATATCATTCGTGACGACAAAGGAGAAAAAAAACGCAAGAAAATCCAAAAAATGGCTACAACTCACGGCCAGGTACCCGGCGAGCCAACTCCGACGAGCATGGCGTTCCTAGAGACGGCAACCGCCGCAGTCCAAAACTTCAGCCCCGTGAACAGCATCCACCAGCACCTCTGCGCCTTCCACTTCTACTCCCACGACATGACCCGCCAAGTGGAGGCCCACCACTTCTGCGCCCACCAAAACGAGGAAATGCGTCAGTGCCTCATCTACGACGGCCCCGAGGCCGACTCAAAGCTCATCGGCCTCGAGTACATCATTTCCGAGTCCCTTTTCCTGACACTCCCCGACATAGAGAAACCCCTCTGGCACTCGCACGAGTACGAGGTCAAGAGCGGGGTTCTGTTCATGCCTGGGGTGTCAGGGCCCATCGAGAGGCAGGATCTCGAGAAGGTGTGCAAGACGTATGGGAAAACCATTCATTTTTGGCAGGTGGACAGAGGAGATGAGTTGCCGGTTGGGATTCCGCAGGTTATGATGGGGTTGACTAGAGATGGTCAACTGCGGCCGGAGCTGGCAAGAGATGTGGAGAAGAGGTTTGGGGTGAATTTTATGGAGGAGAGGAAGAAGAGGGCGTATATGACGGGGCCCAATCTTGGGGTGCACCCATTGGCTAATGGAAGTGGGAAAGGGTTGAAGACTGAGCTCAAGGAGGTGGTGTGTGAGCCTGTTGATTCCGTTCCCAGGGTTTTTGTTTGAGACTTTCTATGAAGATCGATCACATAGATTTACAAACAGAACTCAGATCTGTATTGGATGTGGTTTACGATGTCATCGACGAATGTGATCCAGTTGTATGTTTGTTCAGTTACAAGTATATGTAATGTTTTTGGTGTGATTTAGTGAATGAACTACGTACGTACATAGTTGGTTTTTCAGAGCAAATAGTTGATACCTAAATAAAGGTTTCTTTAAGTACAAGGAAGCTAGATAGCTAAGTTTTCACCTACAAATAAATTTAGTGTGAGGGCAATATTTTTCAGAGCAAATTATACTTTACTTTAGTACCCTCACATTTACACTAAATGCGGCAAAATACGTGGAGTCTAATAAAGTATCACTAATTTGCGTGATTTTTTTTCAAGAGATTATCTTTATATGAATTAAATTGAATTTCTCTTGGACTAATAAAGTATCACTAATTTAAGAGATTGTCTTTATATGAATTAAATTGAATTTCTCTTGGACTAATAAAGTATTACTAATAATGTAGAGGCTCGCGGACTAATAAAGTATCACTAATTTGCGTGATTTTTTTTCAAGAGATTATCTTTATATGATATTTCAAAAAATTGACGATTCAATTCCCACCCCCCAATCTTTATATATGATATTTCAAAAAATTGACGATTCAATTCCCCCGATCTTTATATATGATATTTCAAAAAATTGACGATTCAATTCCCCCGCAGATCATCTTTATATGATATTTCAAAAAATTGAATTCCCACCCCCCAGATCATCTTTATATAATATTTCAAAAAATTGACGATTCAAAAAATTGACGATTCAATTCCCCCGCAGATCGTCTTTATATGATATTTCAAACCCCCCCTCCCCCCCCCCCCCCCCCCCCCCCCCCCGCTCGCGGACTCAGGCCCGCACCCCCCCCCCCCCAATAAAGTATCACTAACAGATCATCTTTATATGATATTTCAAAAAATTGACGATTCAATTCCCCCGCAGATCATCTTTATATGATATTTCAAAAAATTGACGATTCAATTCCCACCCCCCCCCCCCCCCTCCGCTCGCGGACTAATAAAGTATCACTAATTAATTTGCGTAATAATGTAAGAGGCCCGCCCCCTCCCCCGCCCCCACCCCCCCCCCCCCCCCCCTCCTCCCCCCCGCCCCCCCCCCCCCCCCCATAAAGTATCACTAAAAGTATCACTAATAATGTAGAGGCTCGCGGACTAATAAAGTATCACTAATTTGCGTGATTTTTTTTTCAAGAGATTATCTTTACATGATATGTTGAATCTGTCTTTATATGATATTTTTGATATTTCAAAAATATTTCGGTTTAGAACAACTTAGCTAATAGAAGATCTAAAATATTGATGACAAGCTGCTGTCTGATATGGTGATTGTGTATGGGTATGGAAATTATTGTGGTTATTCAAGCTTTCACATTTGGGGTTTTAGGTTTCTTTCCCCCCACCACCAGTCACCACCACTACTTGAGGAGGTTTTCAAGCCGCAACAAAAGCCAAAATTTAGGGGTTTCCTTGGCAAATTCATTCAGCAAAAAGAGGGTTTTGATGTTCTGATCCTGAATTCAGAGAAACACACAACGAAAACGCAATCAAAATCCTGAATTCTAAAATATTACACACAAAAAATTAAGACAAAGGAAAAAAAATTAATGTCAAAGATTATTTTTTTTCCATGAATAAAAGGGGGCAAGCCACCAAACAAGGGAGCCCAACGGCGCTACACAGCAAGGCAAAAGCCTAGACACACCTCCAGGGAGGAAAGAGCAAAGAAATTACACCAAAGGGATGTTCCAATTCCTAGCAGATAGAGGAATTGGAAGGAGAGCTCCTAAAAACAATAGTACAAAGCCTGCAATGGTATGAATCATAGAAGGGATAGAGTTAAAGATATTTTTGATATTTCAAAAAATTGAATCTGTCTTTATATGATATTTCAAAAAATTGAATCGTCTTTTGTGCGTCACAAGTTTTTGTGTGTGTTAGAGTCTTTTGTGTTTTCTTGCGTCACAAGTTAGTGTCTTAAGTTGTGTTTAGGTGTTTTTGCATATCTAACTGGTGTTGTTTTCTTTTACTTGTTGCTTTATTGTTTTAGTTTTGTGTGTGTTAGAGTCTTTTGTGTTTTCTTGCGTCACAAGTTAGTGTCTTAAGTTGTGTTTAGGTGTTTTTGCATATCTAACTGGTGTTGTTTTCTTTTACTTGTTGCTTTATTGTTTTAGTTAAGTCTTATTGAGTTGATAACTTCTAAACTAAAAATTGGACATAACGTTGATACATATAAAAATTGGACATAAATTTAGTATTCTCACGTTTACACTAAATTTTAGAGTTACTTAACGTTTTAAATTTTGCATTTTAGTAGCTTGAACTCTTTAAAACGTTTCACTTTTGTTCTAACGACCTATTTTTTGGCAGAATTTCTGTTAGTTGATGATGTGACGCGTGTGAAGATCCCACAAAAATAAATTTTACGATGATTGTAGGCATAATTACTCTTAGTTATATTTCACTCAGTATTTCAGCGGAAGATGTTATGCATGAGATAACTAATGACTAATTATGTAATTTTGCCTAAAGTCATAATTTGTTTTTGTAGGGCCCTAACACGAGTCACGTTATCAACCAACATAAATTCAGCTGAAAAATGTGTCGTTGGAATAAAGATGAAACGTTTTAAAGAGTTCAGGTACTAAAATACAAAATTTAAAACGTTAGATATAATTTTAAAATTTAGTTTAAACGTGAGGGTATTAAATAGTAATTTTCCCTATTTTCTACTACAAGATCAAAAAGCATGTGTTCCCTACCACCCACGTCGTACCTTCGAACTTGTATTGAAAGTAAGAAACAAAAAGCATGCATGCATGAATTATTTCATTCAATTCATTTCCTCTTAGATTTGCATGTGTCATTGTCTTTGTCTTTCCATTCCTTTCCTTTTCAGCCACTTCATTCGATCTCCAGATACTTAGCTATAGCTAGTCACATTACCAAATTGCTCACAATCCGCCACGTCCTCGCATACTGCCATGCAACTCAGCTAGTCAGCTCCTTTTTGGTGACACTTGGTCATCACCTCATCGCCCCAAAATAAAAGTCACCGCCCTCTCTGGATAAAATAACACACAATCCATAATCATTGTACATTCACGAACCACACAACAATTTTTTATACTATTTTTTCAACTCATCATCATCATCATCTTCTATAAATATACCCTCACCCGCCCTCTCCATCAACTCAATGTGTTCTTAGTTGTTCATACCTCTCTCTCTCTCTCTCTCTCTCTGCAGCCAGCTACATTGTTCTGCAATGGGGGATTGGTCTCCTCAAGATGCTTTGAAAGCTGTACACTCTTCACCTGGTAATTTCTTTTACCCGAAAAATGCTAGGAAGATCGTATATATTCATTCATTTCGTAAATCACAATCTCTACAAACCTATTTATTTTGTCACATTTTAGTTGTATTACTATTAGACGTGTTTATATTATGACTGAATTATATTATTTTTTCTTTACTAGTGTAATAGAGATCACATATAGTTTAGCCTTATTGTAAATCACGTACTAGACTCCAAAACGATAACATTCAATATGAATGCAGTGTAAGATTCAGACTGGTGAAGATTCCTTGAAGTCCCATGGAAGCGCGAACGATAGTATCGTCGAACCGAAATGCATGGAGTTTATATCAGCTTTAGCCGCCGGAAACCGAGCGAGAGTAATGCTTCAAGTCACATCGCAACGTATAACGCCGCTCACGGTGTCACTCGCGGTGGCCGCAAAGCAAACCGGAGGCCGCCTAATCGTGTGCATTACTCGTGACCACGAAGACGACGATGATGATCATGTGGATCGAGAGGAGGAGGAGATTAGCAAAACCCTACTTGTGGAAAATGGCCTAGAAGATGTGATGATGATGATGATCCTTGTAGAATGGTGAAGCACTTGAAGAACATTGATTTTTTGGCTATTGACTTCAAGTTTGAGCGTCACTTGGACTTATTGAAGATTGTGAAGTTTAATCCAAAAGGGTTTGTGGTGGTAGTGAACTTTGATAATATTGGAGGTGCGCCAATATTTTTACTTGATCAAGTTTTCAAGGAAAGGAGAGGGTTTAAATATGTGACTCTACCTTTAGGTGAAGGACTAGAGTTGGCAAGATTTAGACCCATTAATGGAAATGGAAGGTGCCAAAACAAGACATCATACAAGAGATTTCATGTAACATTTGAAAATTGAAAGACTCCAAAGCAAATTAAGATCCTTATAGTTTATTGTGTAATTTTGTTTCATGTAAATGTATAAAAAATTTATTGACTTATAATGTTTTTTAAGTTGGTTATGAACTTCGTTACTAAATTTCATTTATTTTAATATTTTATAATTCAAACATTTTAAAATGTAACAGGATATATTTTAAATAGATTAAAATAGGGCGGCTAAGGATTATAATAAATTGTTTTTCGAATCTTCACAGCTTTTGAAATTTTGACAAAAAAATCTTATGACACATGTATTATCCCATTCCCCATATTATCGTAAGAAAAAAAAAGCTATAAACTTTTTAAAAGTTTACACTAATAATATTGGTCCCACAAGTAACTTCTTGACTAAATTTTATTGAATTTAATGTTTATTGAAATCAATAAAAGGAATGACAAGTTTCAAATACATTATAATAGTGAGGTTAATGATTATATCAAACATTTTTCAGAAACTCAGAAGCATTATTTTTCCCAAAACTTGTGGTCGAGTTATAACTCACGAATTTTAACCAGTTTTCAATTTTGACAAAGACATCAACAAAGTTTTTTCTACTTCCATTATGCTCTCACTATAAACTTTTTGAAGTTCATATGACATTTCTAATCATTTTTGGTCCTTGAAGTTAATCTCGGATTCCGTTACCATATTTCATCAAATTTAATGTTTTTTAACTTCAAAAATTCAAAAATAATTAGCTATTGGGCACAATAAATTGCAAGAAATGTCTCACATATCTTCTAATAGTTTTATTAATGAGAAGTTCAAATATTTTAGGAAACCTCAACGATCGCATTTTTCCAAGAAATTGTGAACTATATAACTCATGATTTTTAGTTGGTTTTTGAAATTTTGACAAAAATATCAACAAAGCTTATTCTACTTCTATTTTGATCTCACTATAGACTTTTTAAAATTCACATATGACATTTCTAATAATTTTGTCTCTAAAGTCATTTCTGACTCGTTACAAATTTTCATTGAGCGTAATGATTTATAACTCAAAAAATTTTAAACAATAATAATTGAGATCAATAAATAACAAGACATTTCTCAAATGGATTATAATAGTACAATTAATGATTACAATAATTTGTTTCTCGAACTCTTCACAGTCGCATTTTTCTCAAAAATTGTGAGTTATATAACTCATTATTTTTTTATAATTTTTTGGAATTTTGACAAAGGAATTAACAAAGCTTATTCTATTCCGTTCTCCCCTCACTATAAGCTTTTCAAACTCTTATGAAAGAGCGAGGTTAATACCCACCCGGTATTTACTCAACTAAAATTTTTGCTAGTCATAAATTCAAGTACTCAAACTCCAAGGGGCACAACCCTAAACCCAATTTCCCACGAGTGGAAGCTTATGAGAAGCTAAAACAGTAGAAAAACTTTTTACTACATTTAACAACAAAAAACTAGAAACTATGTCTATTAAGTTTCTACAAAATCTTTGGATCAGAGATCCTGATCGATAATGTAAATAAAACACAGGATCTATTGCAGATTCCTTGTTGGCTGCACAACTATGATATGAAGTTCATCATAGAAACTAAACTAGGAAGAAAAAATTGCCGAATCAACTTCATAAAACTTGTTTATGGTCACATCTAATCTAACCATCATTTTTGAAGAACATTGAGCAAAATATGCTAATTCATCCAAGGAAATTCATGATTACCAGATGCAGCACCAAGTTGCAGAGAACAAAATCTGCGAAAGCCCGTTCTGGTGGTAAATCCTGCATTTTTCCACATAAACTGATCAGGAGGAGGAAGGAAGGGGCAAACAGGTGGTAAGACAATGTTACCAACATTGTAAAACATTCAACATACGATGGACAGTCAGAAATGACATGACAACTGGTTGTCAAAACTCACAAGCAAAGAGAGACTCCTTACCTTAAATTCTTTGTTCTCTTTGTTCACTTGGATACGGAGACAAACTGCAAAACGAATTATTCAATTTCGAAGTTAATCTCCCCCAAGTCTATTATGAGGTTTCATCCCAAAACCGAAAGAAATCACATGTTGCACTTACCAGCAAGGACTGCCGTCCCTATACAAGAAAGTACTCCAGAAAGAAAAGAGTTAAATGGAAATGATCCGACAATAGTCATGTAGACTACCTGTTCATCAGCAACAAAGCAGATAACCAAATAAGATTAAAGAAACCATATCAGGCTACAACAGAGGTGCTGCTCGCTTTCACCATTCATGGTTTTGCTTTGGTGGTAGCTAATGCATCATGACATCATCAGAAACAGGTAATCAAAATATGTTGACGTGGGAAGGGAAAAAGAGTAGAGAGAGAGAGCAGAGAGGTCTAGAGAGGAGAAACCAATCTGCGATTCATCTGCATCTTCACCTTCTTCGCTTCACATCACTATTTTCAGAGGAAGTTGTTCCTCTCCAATTCTACAAACTCTGGATTGAAAATCCAAATTTGGGGACTTTATGGGTGAAATATTAGATCCATTTTGATTTTTTTATCCGATATTTACAGAAATTTGACAAAATCTGCGACATGGGGTGACCTCTTTTTATTTCTACAAACAATTTGAGGCGACAGTGCCGATTTTTTAATACATCAACTTATCAACTTAAGACGGTTTCAGATCAATTAAAAGAGAACCAATTTCCTAAAGATTGCATCAAAATGGGGTATACAAATTCTTGATAATTTCCCAAATTGCATAATGCACCCAAATAGCGAGAAATAATAAAATTCATACAGGAAAAAGTTGAGATCATGGCGTACCTGGATGAGAGCCGTCGAGACAGCGAAGCCCACATAGAGATCGATGATCTAAAAATTTAAAATTCAACAGAAACAAAAAGAATAAGAAGAACAGGGTTAAACATTTCAATCCAATATTTTGGGAACTCAAAGAGTGAGAGAGAGACCTTGAGAGTGGTGGGAGTGGCAGAGTAAGCTGATCGAAGCGTATTGAAAAGTGCAAGCGCGTCCTTAGTCGCCGACGACGCTGATGCTTTCGCCATTTCTCTCTTCTGCTTCGATTCTTCTTCGGCTCGTCTGCTGATTACGAGTTGCAGAATTAGATCCAACTCTTGGCAGTGGCAGTGGTCGGACTAAATTGTTAGGGGCAAGACCGTCATTTAAAATTCTTGGAAAGAATTAAGTAAAGGTGTTTGGGTGGGCTTCTAAGCCACACAACGAGAACTTCTATCCTGTTGCCTTTTTGGTTGGCATTCTGGTTGGGCCCAAACAGGCTTCACCATGTTATGAGTAGAAGATTAAAACGAGGGTTTAAGTTGAAAGTTTCACTTAATAGCGGTTAATTCACTCAACTGATTAATCGAATATTGATTTTATAGTAAAAATCGGTTAAAATTGCTCAAGTGAATTCCCACTTAAGGTAGCACTTATACCCGTCTCTCCCGAGTAACATCGTCCACTTCAAACTCTAACCACGATTGTAGATTCGCTATTCTCTTTCTGTTTCACTCTGTGAGTTGCTGTCGAGATCAAGTAAGAGTTGTGTGACAATTTTTTTGTAGCTCAATTTCACCATAAATGCATATTTAATTTAACCTAATTGATGAATTTAATGACTATTAAACGAATTTTTCAACTTTTGGTTAAGAGAAACGAATTTCTCAACTTAAACTTAATTTGATAATAAGGTGATAGTCGCCGACACCATGCGAGTTGGAGGGGCGGTTGCCAGCAAGAAGGGGTCGATATCACTAATTCTATCATCTCGACACTCATTAATAAGGAGTGTCGAGACGATAGAATCGGTGACATCATTATGGAGTGGTGGTGTTTTTTATACATGGATGAGATATGTATGCTTCACACTCATGAAGCACTACTAAATTTTTATTATTATTTTTGTTTTAAAGATACAACTATGAAAATTTTCTCCACCTTTTGTTGGTGATTTCATTAAGCACTACTACATTTTTTATTATTTATCCTAAATCTCTCAATCTTTGATGGTGATTTCAATCTGATCCAAATGTTTTAAATGTGGACTTGACAACGACGAGTCCTCACAAATCCCACAAAGTTCATCACGCGCTCCAAACTTGTAGGTCCGTAATAAGAATTTGTACTTAAAAAGGATTGTAAGATGACATTTTTGGAGTAAAAATGATAATTCTCTCCATTATTTCCAACTAAATATTTAACGTTCAAACTAATTGAAGACTAATAGATATTTATTTTTGAACATTTTAGATATATGCTTGCTTGAAATGATTAAAAAAGTTAAGATAAACTTAAATCCACCACCAAAGAGTAGGAGATTTTCTATAATCGATCATTCTTTGTTAACAACTTTAAAACTAAGGGTGTAACGACCCGGACCAGAAATTAAATTATTTTGAGAATTGGACAATTTTACCCTCAGTTTTGGATGGGTTCGGGAGTCACTTTTTGACTGGTAAAACTTTTGGGAATTTTTCTTGGGTTGTTGCGTAGGTCTCGAACTCACGAGTTCGTAGACAGGCGGCACGTTGAAAACGGAGATCCGATGTGTTCGTTCCGGGTCTAGAAGCTGCAGGGACAGTTTGGTAATTTTGGAAATGTTGGAATTATATAACAGATATTTTCTCTCTCCTCGGGGGATTGGTCGATGCAGTCTCGGCCCTATCCGAGCCCTCCCCGTGCGAACACCGAAGGCCATATTCATCGGAGGGGTTTCGGTCCGATTCGAACAAAACCGAGGTTGGGAGGACTTTCCCCGCGACCCCACGAGTCTTTTGGTGTGATTATCGGAGTGGGAGCACCTCCGTGGGCGACGGACGGAGGAGGGAGGTGAGCCGAACATTCTCGACCGTTTTCCGGCCAAACCAGGTACGATCTCGGAACTTTGACCTCATATTTGGATTCCTGGTGAAAAGTAGATGAATTTACATGTGTAGATCGTGAAAAACGGTTAAGAAATGAAGAAATTAGAAAACCTTGAAGTTCGGCCGGAAATGGGGGATTCCGGCGAACCAGACGGCGGCGGAGGCGGCGGTCCGGTCATCTTCTCCGGCCAGCCTCCGGCGACGGCGAGGGCCGTCCGGTCGTCTTCTCCGGCGAGTCACCGGTAACCGGTCGAGCCGAGTGAACCGGTCGAGTCGAGTGAACCGGTCGAGTCGAGTGAACCGGTCGAGTCGAGTGAACCGGTCGAGTCGAGTGAACCGGTCGAGTCGAGTGAACCGGTCGAGTCGAGTGAACCGGTCGAGTTGGACCGGGTCAGGTCGAGCCGGGCCGGGTTGGACCGGTCCAGGCGCGTGAACACTGTAGCAGGCGCGTGACCAGCGCGTGGCAGCGCGTGGGCGCGTATTCTGACCTTCCGGTGGCGCGTGGCGGCGCGTGGGACTGTTTCCGAGGTCACGGCGGCGCGTGACCAAGGTTTTGGGACGTTCCGGATCAGATTTTGTTGGTTTCGAGGCCATAGGAGTTCATTTAGAGCTCGGTTGGGCAATCCCAGCGGTAGGGATTGACCGTAGAGAGGGTTTTGAGTTTGGGAAGTCAAGGTAGTTGGGTCATTATGGTGTAGGTGTTCTGAGGCTAGAGCGTACATGAATTTTGGGTTGGATGGTGATGGTAAGCGGACTTTGATTATAAATTGTAATGTATGTATAAATATCTTCGATTTCATTACTGTTGTGTATGGTTGTATTTATAAATTGTGATGCATGTATTAATATCCTCGATTTAAATACTGTTGTGTATGGGTGCAATGGTTGCTGGATAATTGTTATTCCAATATTTCAGTGGAAGTGCGTTGTGAGAAACGATATGGTTGTTGGATTCGATTTTGATAGTGTTTTGACGTGGTAATTATTTGGGTCTATGATTTTGAGTTGAAATCGTACTTGTGACTATAAAATAATCGATTTTGGATCCAATATTGATTTGAGGGAGGCCAGGATCTGGGCTAGGATCCGCTGAGACGGTGAACCCGGTGAACCTCCGAGATGAATATTGATTTGAGGGAGGCCAGGATCTGGGCTAGGATCCGCTGAGGCGGTGAACCCGGTGAACCTCCGAGATGAATATTGATTTGAGGGAGGCCAGGATCTGGGCTAGGATCCGCTGAGACGGTGAACCCGGTGAACCTCCGAGATGAATATTGATTTGAGGGAGGCCAGGATCTGGGCTAGGATCCGCTGAGGCGGTGAACCCGGTGAACCTCCGAGATGAATATTGATTTGAGGGAGGCCAGGATCTGGGCTAGGATCCGCTGAGGCGGTGAACCCGGTGAACCTCCGAGATAAATATTGATTTGAGGGAGGCCAGGATCCGGGCTAGGATCCGCTGAGACGGTGAACCCGGTGAACCTCCAATATAGAAGGTGAATTTGCAGAGATTGTGGTCGAGTCCAAGTAGTACATATTCTAGCACACCCCAAGGGATACCCTGGTGGCTAGGAATATGATAGTAGAGAGATGCCGATTGATATGTTATGATAGTCGAGATATATGCCGACTGATATGATATGATATGATATGATACATATTCTAGCACACCCCAAGGGATACCCTGGTGGCTAGGAATATGATAGCCGAGAGATATACCGGCTGATGATACGATATGATAGCCGAGGATATATCCGGCTCTAATATGAACCAGACGACAATTGTTATGGGCCTAATCAACATATAAAAATACGTCGTCATCCGGGTCAGTGGGTTGGTGTGGGCGGTGACCCAGATGGACGAATTATTATTTGTTCACTAGTATCTGACTAGTTTGATGTCTTGTGGTTTTCCAGTAGAGATATCAGCAATATTTGACTGGTGTGTTATGAATATGTCAGGAACAGTGAATTTGAGATACTATGTGGCAGATTGAACCAAATGATTTGAATTTGAGATATTTTGTGTCCGGATTGATTTAAATGATTTTAAACTCCTTTGAAGAGAGTTTCCAAACCAAATTGTGGATCATGAGGTATTTCATTATACATATGATGTTTTTATATGATAAATTGTTTATGTGACGCATGCATGATTTTATAAATGGAGGGGAAGAATGGTATTTGATTGGTCGTTAATTACAGGAATTTTGAGTGCTTAAGTCCCTTGTCTGACAAGATGAAGTATTTATTATTGTTTTTATAATTTGTAAGGATTGAAGGGTATTTTGGGAACCTTTTCTTAGGTTGTCAGACGGGATCAGGGTTCTTCCCGGGTTTCGAGGGGAAATTCGGGACGGGTCCTGACAAAGGGCCGTTTGGATATGACTGTATTTGGATTTGGATTTGAATTTGAACTTGGATTTGGATTTGGATTTGAATTTGGGTCAAATCCACATGAGATTTCAAAACTCCAAATTTAAAAATTTAAAATATTTTCTAAAACTAGTCATTTGGTAAATCAACGCACCTCCATTTTTCTTTCGTGGAAGTTTGTGTGTGCTCGACTCTTCCCCTCCACCCCCTCTCTGCTCGCCTTTTCCCTCTCCGCCCCTCTCTCTACTCGCCCCTTCCTACTCCGCCCTTCTCTCCGACGACTCTCCCCTCTGCCCCTCTCTCTTCCCCTTTCATCACTCTATCCCTCACTTCATCACTCTGCAAATTTTCATCTGCATACATAATTTTATTAATTAATTTTTTTAGGTAAATCAATTTATATATATATATATATGTATATATATTAGAAGAGCAAACCTGCGGCGCCGCTGCTTAGGCTCGTGAAGAGTGACTGAGTTGAAAAACCCAGACAAAAAGATGGGATTGTTTGCCTTGGCAGTGGGAAGAGGAAGGATCAAGAGGGCTTGGTTTGGTATTTTTTTTTTCCAATTCTTTAATAAAAAAATTTCAAATTTTTTGTTTGGTTATAATTAGGTATATATAGGTGGAAGGATCATAGGATAATATTCAAATAATTTGTAATTGTTGTACAAAAATAATTTTTATCCAAATTCGTAGTTGAAATTATAACTTTAAATTTAGGTTTCAAAATAATAGAATTTCAAATGAATAAATTTCAAATACCTTCATTTAAAATTCAAATTCAAATCGAAATCTTTGTTGCCAAACGGCGCCAAAAACTTTGAATCACCACATAATCGAACATGTTAAATTAAGTATAATTGGTGTCCATATATATAATATTTATATATTTTTGGTAATGAAAGAAGCACCCCAAAAAGTAATTGGGGTCTATATATAATCCTTTCTTTATCATGCACTCGTTTAATATTTTCTTTATAATACATTTTTTTAAGAGCAAATTACACTTTAGTATTATGTGATTTATACTAAATTTTAGAATTATACCTAACGTTTTAAATTTTATATTTAAGTACCCTGAACTTTTTAAAACATTACAACTTGGCTCCACTATTAATTATTTCGTTCGGATCATGGTCACAATCATGTATTTTGTTATGTTAATACATTTGATTTTTAATAAGAAATACATTTGATACATACTTGGTATTATGTTGTTAATACATACTTGGTATAACATACATCGATCAGGGTACTTAAATAATTAACAAATGTATTATGTTAATTATATATTTTAATAAGAAATAACAAATGTATGTATTTTTAATGTTTTATTTGAGTTTATTATTATTATTTTTATCTACATGGCATAATAAAATTTAAAAGGTAGGTCCCACATGTGAACACATATATACTTAACGGATTATCTAACGAAATAATTAATAGTGGAGCCAAGTTATAATTTTTTAAAAAGTTCAGGGTACTTAAATGCAAAATTTGAAACGTTAGATATAATTCTGAAATTTGGTATAAACCACAGGGTACTTAAATGCAAAATTTGAAACGTTAAGTATAACTCTGAAATTTGATATAAACTACAAGATACTAAAGTGTAATTTTTTTTTTTTTTTAAAGTGCTAATTAAGAAAGATTGTCTTTTTTTGTGACCTTGTCTTTTGTAATCACAAGGGTATTCTATATATTGAGTTGCATAATTGCTTAGATAGCAAAAAGAGTTGTCTCCCAATAACTAAATCCCACTTTCTCTCTTCTGATCCCCACTTTAATATAAAGGCTAAAGCCAGAAAACGTGTTCCTCGCTCCTCTCAATTTCGATAATTTATCTTCTTCTTTTCCATCATTTTTTTTTCTTTCTTCAGTTGCATTAGAAGTATTAAAATATGAACCTTGAGCAATGCTTTGATCTATAAATAGATTTGTTTTTCCTTTTATATAGAGCATTTTGTCTATATTAACGGCATGACGTACTGTGAAAACTTCATTTATGCACCGTTTTTTAAACTTTGATCATAATTATTAACAATTTTGATGAATTAGGGTGTAGTAGTGTGATATGAATACAACCTATCGAATTTTGGGTGTGAAGCCCTTGGAGTGATTCCAGATCCTAGCTTCTAGTTTTATTCTTGTGTGTTTCTATATTTTGCTTCCGCTATGTTACTGTTTTCTATTACTTGATTCTGTCCTACGTCATAGTGTAATTCCAATGGCAATAAACAAAGGATTATTACTCAAAATGCTCCCTGAGTCAGACATCAAGTCTCAACTTGCTCCCCGAACGCGAAATCATAACAATGTGATCTCCGAACCCCCCATTCTATCAGCTCCGTTGCACCAAAAGTTATAGGTCGTTATTAACGACGTTAAAAGTGTTTATCTTGTAGTAATATTACAAAATTTGTAGGGGCAATTAAGACATTTATTGTATTTTATTAAATTTTATATTAAAAATCTTTTTAAAAAATTAGAAATAATTTTAATTACCATTCCTTCCTTCTCCCAACCCACCAAAACCGTTCTCTTCTCTTCTCTGAGGCAAAACATCAAACACCTCTGTACTGCGAATCCTGAAATTCAAGCCACATGTCGATGCATCCGACGTGGAAGGCGTGGCAGCACTGCGGCAAAACCCTGATCTCATCTCTCTCCGCAAACTCGCCCAAGCAGATGGCGCACTCAGATGCCAGCTTCGGCGGCTGCTCGGCGCCTCCGACGGGGTAAGTGAACTTGGGTAGGGACTGAATGACCTTCTTCTTGATTCCCTTGTTAGCAGAGGTTTGACCCGACCCAAGAATGGCTCCGCCACCGCCATATCCACGTCGGAGCCAGGCGTAGCGAGCTACAGCCAAAAGACCCACCACACATATGACGGCGCAGAGCAGCGTGGCGAGTATAACGACGAAGTCCGACTCCAAAGCCACTGCCTCAGGAGGCAGCGCGGCTTGTAAAATGGATGAGTGATTGGCGGCGGCAATGCCTAGAAATCTTTCAGAGCGAGGCATGATGGATCATACGATGGTATGTCTAATGTCGTTTTGGAAATTCAGCTATGGAAAGAGTCAATAGAATGAAAGAGAAGATGGGTTTTTCTCGAAGGTTTAGATTTTTGAGTGTTGAGTGGTTTTGGAGGTTGAAGGGGGTCTTTATACATACACAGTTGAGAGCGTAACCAATGGAGTCTAAAAACAAGTGAAAATGTTTTGAAGAAGATAGGGTGTAAGAGAGGTAAGCAGGAAGGATCGGCCCCGGTTGGTCTAGGTGGCTTGGATCTTATCCCAAGGATGGGTTGTAAAAGAGTTGATTTTTAAGTCTCGGGTCTTGTCCAAGTAGTCGAAGCAATCACAATCGAACATTGAGAAGGAGAGAGGAGGATGAGAGTAAGGTGGAGGAGTGGATGTATTTGCAGAAAATATTGGGTGGATGGGCGGGCGGTGGGTATGGGAATGGGTTGAGAAACCCAGATGGTGTTCATCATCTTCTTCTTCATCTTTTTTTTTTCTTTCTAATATTTAGTTTTAATATTTTGCTACAAAATGAATAAAACATCAAATCCCTTGCTGCCACGTAAGCACTCTAACCGTCGTTAATAACGCTGTTAATTTTTGGTGCAACGGAGCTGACAGAAGGGGGTTTCGAGGATCACTTTGTTACGATTTCACATTCGGAGAGAAAATTGAGACTCGATGTCTGATTCGAGGAGCATTTTGAGTAATAAGCCATAAACAAAAGTGAGAAGAAATTAACCGAAACCCAAGAAAACAAGGCATCTTGCATTAAAATAGATTTTTTCTTCTTCTTTATATAGAGCATTTTGTCATTATTAAAGACACGGCGTACTGTGAAAACTTCATTTATACTTATAGTTTTTTTTTTTTTTTTAACTTTAATTGCAAATATTGACAATGTTGACGAATTAGGATATAGTATAGTCCTTGAAGCTTCAGCTATCAAATTTACGGCCCTTCTTAAAATTTATACTTAAAACCTAAAATAGAATTTAACCAATCTAAATCCGTAAACTTAGGTCTTGTTTGGTATGCCGTATTGTACTGACTATTTCAGTCGGATATACTAACTTATTAATTGAATAGATTGACTATATAATCAAGCGTTTGATGTCGGATCGGATTAAGAACCGACTATATTATATGAAACTAATTAAGATAATTGCACTTGGATGTGCATCATATCTTCATATAAGAGCTTTTAAAATCAATTTCTTAACAACTAAACAGAAAAATTACACTAAACAATGAGCAATATTCTCCACTGATCAATCATACGATTCTTATTAATAAAAATAAAAATTAGAATACACAATTAAGTTAGTTTCTGTGAATTTTTTTCCGTGGTTGTTTGTGAGAGAAAAAATTCCAAAACCAATTTGTAGATGTTCATAATTTTGAGATAGATAATGGCTGTTAATAGAGGAAGGGCTGGTTTGGGTGTGGAAAAATCGGGATCTTAGAAGGGAAGAGAGGAAGAGAGAGAGATGGAGAGAGAAATTGGGTATGTTATTATCTAATTTGCAGTGGGTGAGATGATTGTCTGGTATTTGACGGGGGCGGGGATTGATTTTTGGGGATGGCGGCTGTGAACGGAGAAGAGAGAGAGAGAGAGAGGAAGGGAGGGAGAAATTGGGTGGGGGAGGAAGAGAGAAATTGGGTATGTGATTATCTGGGTTGTGGTGGGGTGAGGATTTTTTGGGTTGAAATGGCGTTTTCTAGAGAAATTGTGGACGGAGAAGAAGATGGAAGGTGGTGATGGAGAGAAATTGTTTAGCGCATTTGAAAATAGCGACTAACTTAAACCTCCTTCTTCGTATTCCAGTAGCGGGATGAGATCGTATAAGTTGTCTCGGCTCGATAAAATAAGTAGGTGGCTATATAATATGTAAGAGTATTAAATATTAATTTAATATTATTTAGTTTATTCGATGTCTTATATAATATATTAAACGAGACTTTAAAGTTTAAGGATATAAAAAATAAGTAGGTGGCTATATAATATGTAAGAGTATTAAATATTAATTTAATATTATTTAGTTTATTCGATGTCTTATACAATATATTAAACGAGACTTTAAAGTTTAAGGATATAAAAAATAAGTAGGTGGCTATATAATATGTAAGAGTATTAAATATTAATTTAATATTATTTAGTCTATTCGATGTCTTATACGATATACCAAACGAGACTTTAAAGTTTAAGGATATAAAAAATAAGTAGGTGGCTATATAATATGTAAGAGTATTAAATATTGATTTAGTATTATTTAGTCTATTCGATGTCTTATACGATATACCAAACGAGACTTTAAAATTTAAGGATATAAAAAATAAGTAAGTGGCTATATAATATGTAAGAGTATTAAATATTAATTTAATATTATTTAGTTTATTCGATGTTTTATACGATATACTAAACGAGACTTTAAAGTTTAAGGATATAAATGTTAATTCGAGGTCTAAAATCGGATGGAGATTCTATATTAATTATATCTGGAGTTATATGATTAAGCAATTGAGTGGACATCAAAAAGTCACCTCCCCAATAACAAAAAGCCATTGTTAAGTTGGAACAATAATGAGCACCATGGCGACAAGTAGCTACTCCATCAATTTCGATAATTAATCTTCCTCATCTCCATCATTTTGTTTTCTAAATAATTTTTTTTTCTTTCTATTTTGTTTATATTAAAGATATGACCGTGAAAATTTCATTTATATATAATTTTTTAAACTTTGATCATAATTATTGACAATTAGCGTCCAAGTACTCGCTAACACGTGTATCAATTTATTTTTTTATCTTTGTGAGAAAGAGTTAAAATAAAAAGAAATAAAATTAACTTTTAATTTAAAAAAAAAATGAGAATTGAAGGAATAACAACCTAACCCCATTACCAATTTTTTTATTCCGCACTTTTTTCATTAACTATTATAAATTTAATATTTGATTTTAATATTATATTTTTATTTATTAAATTGTTTATATTTTTAAAAGTTATTAGTTGAAAGGTAGTTTCGTCTGAATTTTTTAGTGAAGTCTACTCATCATTTTGACTTTATAATAATAGAGATTTATTTTAATTTATAAATTTAATATTTAATTTTACTATTGTATCCTTATTTATTAAAATTTTTAAAGATTATTAGTCGAAGGGTAGTTTCGTCTGAAATTTTTGATGAAACCTATTCACCCACTTGGCTTTATAATAATAGATGTTGACGAATTAGAGTATAGTATAGTTGGAGCTTCGGCTATCAAATTTTCGGCCCTTCCTAAAATTTATGCTTAAAACTAATCTAAAATCACGAACTCTAAATGTTAATTTTACGTCCTAAAACAATTAACCATATGAATAAATAAAAACAAAATTCATAAAAATGGTGTAAAAATGAGGTTTTCTAAACACTTTCTGTCTTTAATAAATAGGTCCTTGATCTATAAATATGGGCACAACCCGGAGGCATATATGCTTACAAACCTGAAAAGAGAAACTTAACAATGGATTTGGTGTCTATGATTTCTTGGTTATCATCATCTTTGTTTTCCTTCCATCTCATATACTACGTGATCATCATTGCAATTAGTGCATATTTTTATTTTCATCACACCAATCTCCATCCCCATAAGAACAACAACTGGAAAAATTCTCCACCAGGACCTATTGGATGGCCCATAGTTGGGATCCTTCCTCAGCTCCTCAGAAACCGCCTCTACGAGGACTTGTTCCATCTCTCCACCGTCCACGGCCCCCTTTTCAGCCTTAAGTTAGGTTTAAAGCCGGCCGTCGTGATATCCTCGCCGGAAATGGCATGTCTGACCCTTAAGCAGCAGGAGGCTGTTTTCTCCAGCCGCACAGTCACGGAGGCGATCAAAGTCATTACTTACAATACATCGTCGGTCGTGTATGCTCCGATGAGTAGTGCACGGTGGAGAGTGATTAGAAGAATCTTGATGGAAGAGCTCTTCTCTAAGAAGGCCTTTGATGCTTTTGAACCAGTTCGCAAGCAACAGGTATTACAGTTACGCAGCATAATATGGATTGATGGGTTAATATTATTAGTATTTATTCATAAATATTCTTTTATATTATAGTAGTAAACTAAATATATTGTGTACTCTTAATATAGTATTATAGTATAATTACTCTCGTAACTCACATTCAAACGATTCTTTAACCGTTTCTAAAAGTATTATTTCTTTACTTTATTAGGTCATTCACAATACGTGAAATTGGAAAGTTGAGTTTGATTCCAATACACTTGGCCGCAAAATTTGAGTCAAACTAACTAAACCACTGTACAAGGTCTTAAAAGACAAATTTCGTGGAGAAAATTATTTGGATCCATTTTACAACGGATATGCTCGTCTATACTCTTGGTGATTAACGAATTTTTTGTGTACCGATATATCATAATTGGATTGTTCATTTCTTATTTTATTAAGTAAAGATTCTCTTTGCTCAAAATAAACCAAATTAGAGAATTAGATCATCTGTGTATAAAAACAATTGACGATAGGATGACTTACGAGCTAGAGAAATGATCGACGGAATGGATTATTTGTGATTACCACATCTTTTGAATCATATATATGAGCCAGTCTTAATCGTTTCATATATTTTGATAGGTTGATGGGTTGCTGAAGCAACTCTACTCAACTTCGACATCGAAGACTTCGGTGAACATCGCAGAGGTGGCCTTCGTGGGCTCAGGCAACATTGTGAGCAACACAGTATGCAGCAAGAGCCTCTTTGACATCACAAAAAAGGAAGGCAGAGAGCTCAAGCATACATTCTGGGAATTGATGCAAATTCTTGGCACTGTAAACGTTGCCGATCTCATCCCCATGTTCAAGCCATTTGATCCTCAAGGCCTTAAGAGGAGAATATTGAAGATCTTTTGGAAAATGGATGGGTTTTATGAAAATATTATCAAGGATAGGTTGAAAGAAAGGGAAATTGGAATTGTTGGGAAAAAAAAGGTTGACTTGTTAGATGTGTTATTGGATTATAGAAGTGACAAAGAGGATGAGTTGAGAAGCTTGTCGAGACACAACATCAAAGCCATGCTCGCGGTAAGCTAATTATTAACGAGGTGTTTAGATACAGGTCGAGTTCTATGAGTAAATTGCGAATATAGTCCATTTTATTAATTGGAGTTTTATTTAACTATCTAGAAGATAATTGCACTAATGAACACTAAATTTAGAATCACAAGGGGTGATCTAATGGTTCAAACACTAGTTGGGTTTGCTCCTAGATATAATATTCGTTCCACTGGCCGTCTCTTGTGGTCATCAGAGGGTGTAAAGGGTGCCCTTGATTTAATATCAACCCCATGTGGCGCTGTGATCCCATGGGGATGGGGATTAGTCCTTGACAAGATTGACGGAGATGTCTAAGGTTTAACGCTTTAGGATTTACAATTTTAGAAATTTTCGGGGTGGGAGAGGAGTGTCTGGGTAGAGTTGTTGGTGGGAGAGCTAAATTTATAGCTTAGGGCTTAGTTCTTGAATTTTGGGCAAAACCCAAAACTTGAGAGCTAGAATGTAACTTATATAAGCAATTAACCAGATATAAATTTATTTAAGTGCATTGATGTGGTTTAAAATTTGGTGGATGAAATTATTTTTGGTTATTTTTCAGACTCTTTTCCTTGGTTGTCAAATTTTGGGACGTCGGGTTGTCCTTTGTTGTCAAGAAATTTTGATAATGCTCTTATGAGTTAAAAAAAAAATTTGTTCAGGAACTTGTATGTCATCAACTCATTATCTAATGGTTCTTAATATTTCGATTATGATTTTTGCAGGAAATGTTCATTGCAGGCACAGAGACTACCTCAAGCACTGTTGAGTGGGGGATGACAGAGATCCTAAGAAAACCTCACGTATACAAGAAAATAGTTGCGGAGTTGGACGAAGTGGTTGGGAAAGATAGGTTTGTGGAAGAGAGTGACATCTCAAATTTACCCTATCTTCAAGCAGCAGTGAAAGAAGTTTTTAGGCTCCACCCTGCAGTTCCACTGCTTGTTCCTCGTCGGACAAATGCGGCGTGTGAGGTTTCGGGTTATCATATCCCTAAGGATTGCATTGTGTTGGTGAATGTTTGGGGGATGGCTAGAGATCCCGGCGTATGGGAGGAAGCTTGTGAGTTTAAACCAGAGAGGTTTATTGGGTCAAGTGTTGATGTGAAGGGCCAAGATTTCAATCTCATTCCATTTGGGACTGGGAAAAGGCAGTGTATTGGATGGCCCCTTGGCCATCGGATGGTGCATTTTCACTTGGCAGCATTGCTTCATGCTTTTGAGTGGGAATGTGCTCATGACATTTTGGACAGTGTTGAAGAGAGAGTGGGGCTTACGATTCAGAAAGGAAAGAGTCTCGTTGGCATTCCTATACCTCGATTGCCAACTTCTGTTTACCTTCATTAATATTAGAGACCATGGCCCCATCTTGTGGGATCACGATCGATTGAATAGGTCATCAAAATCAATGTATTTAAAAAATAAAAATAAAAGTTTTCTATCGTAAAGGGATTAGAGGATATTAGACAAGGAAGGAAACTTATCCATTACAATCCTCACAAAGTTGTAGGAATCATGAGAGGTAAGTTTCTTCTATATACATAAGCCTAATCCGCTCTAATTCTTTACGATGAAAAACATTCACTTCTGCTATCTTCAAAATACATTGAATTTAATGAGTTATTTAATCTAATTCAATATGATTCACTAAAAAAAACACTCAATTATACAGTTTGACACACTAAGACTCTACTTACTAAACCACTAGTTAAGGCAGTTGTGTCCTAAAACTGAATTAATGCGTACCTCTCAGTTGAACTTCAACGTAATCGTCTTCTCCTTGTGGCACAGCTCGCACACGGCCGTCAATCACCTTGGAGATTCAACGATGTCATTCACCTCTTTGCTTCCTCGCACTTTGCTCTCAAGCCACGATGAATGAGAAAACCTTGCTGCGATTTTTGAACTTCGGTTCTATTTGGACCACCACGACCAGCGAGCACCACTCTCTGTTTTAGCTCAATCTTTTCAATCCTCTCTCTCGCGTATGCAATATGTGCGCAGGTGCAGAACGTGGATAGCACCTCGCTTCAGCCAAATTGCCACAATCTGCAAGAGTCCAGGTAGGACTCTTTCCTTATCCACTCAACAATAATTAGCAAAGGCCAAGATCATCTCATCTCTCACTTTGCCGCCGCTGCTCAAGAGAGAGTCTGTGAGGGACTCTTTCTAAGACAATTTTCCAGAGACTTGGAGGCACGACTGCTCTTCTTTTCCTTTTAGCGGCTGCACAGCTTTGTGCCACCTTGATCTCAATTGAAACAAACTTGGACGTAAGACAAGTAGACCTATGGCCCAAAGACCATTGGACTAACTGGCCCAAACCACTCGAGCCTATTGAACAATTTAAGTTCTATTTTGTTTGGGAAATGCCAAAAATACATTAACAGGTGCTTTCCAAAAGCACGGCCACTGGTGGCTAATACTTTCTCGGCACTATTGAACCTGAAATCTACCTTTTTTTTTGGGTTGGAAAGACTCATAGTGGCCGATACTTTCTCGGCACTATTGAACTTGAAATCTATTTTTTTTTTTGGGCTGGAAAGACTCATACACGCGTTACAGCTCACTCCTAACCACAATCAGGATATAACCTAAGGGGAATCGAACTCAGTACCAGTCGGGAGCAGACCGAGCCTGGGAACGCCCTAACCACTTAGCCAACCTGTTGTTGTGTGGTTGAACCTGAAATCTACTCTCAATTGTTCTTTTTGGAGGGGAGAAATTAGTCTCATTGTGCTAGTCTTTACACTGCTTCAACCCTAATAATGGAGACTGAGTAATAATTATACACAAGCTAGTAGTTTCTTTCATGTTTATTATGCGACTTAGAGAGACTCAAAGACAATAATGGACCGGCAGATCGATACATGTTTATTTCGTAAGAAACTAGAAATACACTGCCTCATCAATTGCCCCACATTTGCACTAAATCTTCTTGTGTCTAAGAACAACAAGAAACACAATTACCTTCTCTAACTCAAAGAGAAATTGCTTCTCTTGAAGTTTTTTTCTATACAAGTCGAATAGCTCGTCCAAGATTTCGTCTCCAAATTGCTGCTTGATGAGTCCCTCCATGGTAGCTCTCACTTGAGCCGCAAGTATTTCAGAACTTTTGAACACAATGTCATGCATCACAAATTGAGGCAAGCATTCCTTCTTCTCTATGCTAAAACTTCCATTTCGTTCGACAGAATCTTCCAATTCTTTCGAACACATAAAATACGTAGGTATGTTAAATGCATCTACCTTCTCTTCCTCAACAACTCCCTGCATTGCAAAAAGAAAAACACAAAACAAGATCATATTTAGTCATAATTTCTCTCAATACGCAAAATTTTATGATGAATTGTTAAGCAAATTACAATTTAGTATCCAGTATTTTACACTAAATTTTAGGCTTATACATGAGTTTTCACTTTGGTCAATTAGTTACAATTTCTTATATAAATCCCGATTAATTGATGACGTGTCTTATGTGGAGACGGCCAAAAAACAACTTTGAAACTGAATATATAGGGGAAAAGTAGTTATATTCCGTTACTTTTTCGCCCAAATAAAATGTTGTAAAATCGTTAATTTACTTATAAAGTGATACAAAATGACTACTTTGCCCCTAAATTCAATTTCAAAGTCGTTTTTGGGTGGTGCCGCAGAAAACACGTCATGAATTAACGTGATATATGACGAAAATTGTAACGGATGGATCCTAGTAAAATATTTTAAAGAGTTTAGGATACTTAAATGCAAAATTTAAAAACTTAAATATAACCCTAAAATTTGATGAAATATTTTAAAGAGTTCAGTGTACTTAAATGCAAAATTTAAAAACTTAAATATAACCCTAAAATTTGATGTACTTAAAAGACATGGCACTTAAGCGTAAATTAATTGACCTCAATTGTTTACCTTCTTAGCCATGTCCATGAGACAAGATCCTAAAATTTGACAGATGACATTGTTATAAGACCGAGAATGAGGGTACCCATCGGGGCGCCCTGGAAAGATAAGCACCAGAAGTCCTCCATACACAAGCTCTTGTGCCCTGGCATGGAGGAAGCACTCCATGTCCTCAACATGTTGAGCTTCGTAAGCTCTTACCACTTCGTTGCTTGAATCTGAGTAATGGATTTTCCCTTTATTCCACGCCGGGCTAGTTTTATCCGCGACTGCTTTTGGTACTCTAGAAAGCCATGGAAGAGCAAAAGAGGAGTGAAAAAAGTGAATGGAAGCGTTAGGAAATAGGCGGCCATAGAAGGAACCGGGCACGCCCGCGGCATAGTATTGCCTGATGATTGGGAGGGATTTGAAGAGCAGGTTAAAATCGTTTGAGGTATGATCGTTGAAGAAAACTTGAAATTCAGGCACCTCAGAATTATACTTGAGCTTGATGGCCTCAATTATTTCTCCAACTGAAATAATTGTGTTTGGGCCAACAGAGCAACCCAAATCCGCAATGCAAAAGGTTTTGGAAGACAACAAGATTCCCACATCAAGGTTGTCTGCAATTGCCTTGTTCATAAGTTGTCTCGCAGCATCAGCAGCTCCTCTCTACATAATCATAAAAAATTTCGCTTCACAGTAAGCTGATCAGTATTAATATCGGTGGTGAGTCATCTCCGCCTAGAGATTTTGAGTGAAATTTAAATCTAAAAATTCTATATTTTGTGCCAAAAATAAAATAATAAATATTAATAAAATAAAATAAATATTTCTGCCTAAGCATCCACCTCTCTTGAGATATAGTCGCCAGCTCAAGCCAAGGTGAGCCTAGCACCTAGGCGGAGACTTTTAGAACATCCAAAATCTTAACAAAACATTTTAACATAAAGGGCACCTGGTAAATTGAGTTGTTGGCATAGCCATTAGGTCCTTCACCTGCTTTCATCGGAAAAGCTTGGCCGAATTTGGTTGTCAAGTCTTCTGCTCCGGCCATTTTTCTCTGGTGATCGATCTGTTGAGGGAGTGGAGGGTCTTTGTTGTTAATTTGTATATCTGCCAAATTAATGCATGAATAGAACGTGTCATGAAAGGCTTTGCATGAATAGAACGTGTCATGAAAGGCTTTGCATGCAGAGCGTCTGTCATGATCTATGAATTCTAGCTGTTTCAATTCGAATTACTTTGAATTTTATGAATTATTCAATACAATTCAAGACTACTCACCAAACGAGCCATCACAAGTGTAGAGATGGGATGACAATGGCGGCCATGTTTGAAGCTAAATGAGAGAGTGGTAACAAAAAAGAGAGAAGAAAGAAGGGTGTGTTTGAAGCTAAATGAGAGAGTGGTAACAAAAAAGAGAGAAGAAAGAAGGGTGTAATATTCAGTTTGGGTCAGTATTTCGAAAAGCTCATAAAAAATTCTATTTAGCATCGAACTGAATAAATCAAAGCAGAATCAATAAATATAAATAAACTGAAAGGAAATTATAAGAAAATCAGGAGGATCCGCCCAGCCTTTGGCATCACGCCAAAGGGTTTACTAATTAGAAAAATTAGAAAAGAAAAAGAAACCGGCATGACACGGGACTTCTGCGTCAGGCCGGAAGGTATATTTGTCATTTGAAACTAGACTCAATGACAATAATGCACCTTCAAATACATTTATTACATAAGAAACTAGAAACACTCAGTCAATTATTGTAATTTGATCTTGGCTACTCGTGCATCACATTTGCACTATAGTCTCCTTTCGTTTAAGTACAACAAGAAAGACAATTGCCTTCTCCAACTCAAAGCTGAGGTGTTGCTCTTCAAGTTTCTTACGATACATGTCAAACAGCTCATCCAAAATTTCATCTCCAAATTGGTTCTTGATGTACTCTTCCATGGTTGCTCTCACTTGAGATGCAATTATTTCAGAACTTCTAAACACAATGTCATGCATCACAAATTGAGGCAAATACTCCTTCTTCTCGATGCTAAAACATCCATTTCGTTCCACGGATGCTTCAAGTTCTTGAGAAGACATGAAATATGTAGGTATGTTAAATTCATCCACCTTCTCTTCCTCAATAATTCCCTGCATATATGCAAAAATGAAAAACATACGCATATTCTAAGAACACAAGGTCTCCTAGCCATAGTACCTGCCATTAGGCCCGAGTTTATGACAAATTTGTTTAGACTTTCTCCGTACCGGAAATCCTGTTTTTATTAAAAATAGAACACATGGTGAAATCCTCGCCAATACACAATTTTCTTCAATTTTGACCACATTTATGAACAGGGTTGATTAAATAGGTCTTCCATTTTAGGTTATAGAATGGTCCTTTGAAGCTTTCATTTTAGGTTATAGAATGGTCCTTCGGGCTCCCCCAAAATTTGACACTTGAAATCTAAAATTAAAGCTCCGAAGGACCAATCTAACCTAACTAATCAATCCATATTAATAAATATTGTGATCAAAGTTGAAGAAAATTGTGTATATGTTAGGTTTTCACCATGCGTCATGTTTTTATTAAATGGTTTAGGCTCTAAATCATGATTTTACATCCTAAAACAATCAATCATATGAATAAATCATAAATGAAAACAATATTGAAAGAATTGAGTAGAAAGAGGATTCCTAAATGGTTTATGTTTTTACTAAAAGATAAGATGTCTTGTAAAAAGAAAGACTCGTGATTTGCTTACCTTCCTAGCCATGTCCATGAGGCAAGACCCTAAAATTTGGAAGATGACATTGTTATGAGAACGAGAATGATGGGTACCATCCCGCCGGCCGGTAACGATAATTACCATAAGTCCTCCATGCACAATCTCCTGTGCCCTGGCATTGAGGAAGGCCTGCATGTCCTCAAAATGTTGAGCTTCATAGGCCCTTACAACTTCCTCACTGGAATCTGAGAAATGAATTTGGCCTTTGTTCCACGCCGGACTAGTTTTATCGGTGACTGATTTTGGCACCCTAGAAAGCCATGGAAGGGCAAAGGCGGAGTGAAAGCAGTGAATGGAGGCATTAGGGAATAGGCGGGCATAGAAGGAACCGGGCACACCCGCGACATAGTATTGCCGGTTGGTTGGGAGGGATTTGAAGAGGAGGTTAAAATCATTTGAGGCAAGATCATTGAAGAAGACTTGAAATTCAGGCATTTCGGAACTGTTCAGCCCTTGGGATTTATACTTGAACTTCACAGCTTCTATTATCTCATCAACTGAAACAAATGTGTTTGGGCCAACAGAGCAACCCAAATCTGCAATGTGAAAGGTTTTGGAAGAAAACAAGATTTTCATGTCAAGGTTGTCTACAATTGCCTTGTTCACAATTTCTTTGGCTGCATCAGCAGCTCCTCTCTACATAAAGCAACCAAGTTTGGCATTATAGTAATTTCATTGTGATGACTTCAAAAATATTTATTTGGTGTAGCGAATTCGGACTCTAATATATGAGGTTAAGAATCTGTCTGTGCTCGACATAAAATTGTAATAAATTAGAGTTTTTATCATCAATAGTCCATTTACTATTCTAATTCTCAACTCATCATTTTCGTCCATCTTCTTTCAATTCAATCAATGTCGTATATAGGATCCTATATACGTACTCTTGCTCTACATCAATTTCGTCCCCATGCAATTCCGTTAATTTTTTTGTTAAAATTATGGAACTTATTATTAATTCATATAATTTCTAACTAATAATCGATTACTATTACAAAATTATTTAAAACAAAGCAAAAAAAATTAGAGAAACAAACTAAAAGATAAAATAAAAATAATAATAACTTAAGAGTCACTAGTACTATGGTCTCTACTCTCTAGTGGTATTCTTCCCCATTTTATATCCAACGGTCTCATATTCGACTCTCGTAAAGAGTTAAGTCGAACCTGACCTGTATAATCCCGCTCGCTCTCAATATCCTTGGTATAAAAAAATTGTGTGCTTCATTTTTTTTATTATTTTTATTCCAATTAATTTGATGATAGTAACAGAAAATTTAACAAAATTAACATCCCGAATGAGAGTGATGGAAACCCAATAAATTAAAGATTCAAAATAAAGAGTATAGTTGGTAAGGTAGGTAGAGAATGGTGACCTGGTAAATTGAGTTGTTGGCATAGCTACTAGGTCCTTCGCCGCCTTTCATCGGAAAAGCCTCGCCGGAGGAGTCACTGGTTATTTCTTCTGCTCCACCCATCGATCTCTCTCGCATCTGTCTTTGTTGTTAGCTTACATATATATCTCTAAATTTCTGTCTTGGACTGAGGTTGAAGATGTGACATGTGACGATGATTAGCTGCATGCATAACATGTGTCATGAAGAACCTGAATGATTAATGCAAAATTAATAGGATTTAATATATGGTTTAAATACCTTCCATGAATATGTATATAGATGAGCCAAGAATGAGATGCACATATGAACAAATTAATTAACACTGTACTATAAATTTTGCTCTATTCCCCTTCAATATCGTGGTATTGCTCGGTGTTGTCTATTGGGGGGTCTTTAGACAACAGATTTTCTCTGTTGTCTAAAGTATCTTTTCACAACGGTTTTTAATAATACCGTTGTCTTTATATTCTTTTTAAAACCAGATCATAGGAAATACCGTTGTCTAAAGCAGATTACACAACGGTTTTTTCATAAAAACCGATGCATATTGTAGAAAAAACAACATAATGTATGAAATTACCGTTGTCTAATGTGATAAATAAACGATCAAGCCGATGCAGTAAATAAACGAATAAACGATCAAGCCGATGCAGTAATGTATGAAATTACCATTATCTTTGATATTAGATGATCTGCCCATTCTTCTCGCACCTCATCAAGGTCCTTATGGGTGTAATAAACATCCGGCTTGTTTGCAGATTTTGAATACTATGCAAGAAATAAAAACAGATATACTCAGAGATTGACATAATAATATATATGGTCATGATTAAAGTTGGCAAAGACCTCAAGTTTTCATTCTTTGAACCACCAATTGACATGGAATAACTAATAGATTAATACAAAAGGTTCAAAAAGCTAAATATTTACCTTAGTAACGTATGAAAGATCTGAATCTCCACAAATCTCTTGCATGTACGTAGAAAATAAATATATGAGTAAATTCTATCTAAACTTACAAGCTCATACCCCGAGCTAGGTAATATTGAACCTATTCAGCTAAGTAAATAGTGGGTGTTGTTCTATAGCATGTCAGCAGATAATTCAAAAACTCAAATGTAGTAGAAACAGCACTGCCAAAATTCCTAAACTTCCTGAATGTTTCTGCCTCTATTGAGAGGTACATTTGGTTGGATACTTTGATAATATGATAAGTTTAACACCTTATTATAAGTTTACAACACTTCTCCACGCCTCATCGTTGAACCGATTGTTAAGTGGATCCACTCATGATGGATACTTTGATAATATGATAAGCTTAACCCCTTATTACAAGTTTACAACACTTCTCCACGTCTCATCGTGGAACCGATTGTTAAGTGGATCCACTCATGATGGATACTTTGATAATATGATAAGCTTAACCCCTTATTACAAGTTTACAACACTTCTCCACGTCTCATCGTGGAACCGATTGTTAAGTGGATCCACTCATGATGGATACTTTGATAATATGATAAGCTTAACCCCTTATTACAAGTTTACAACACTTCTCCACGTCTCATCGTTGAACTGATTGTTAAGTGGATCCACTCATGATGGATACTTTGATAATATGATAAGCTTAACCCCTTATTACAAGTTTACAACACTTCTCCACGTCTAATCGTTGAACCGATTGTTCAGTGGATCCATAATATACACATTATCTTTATCGTCGTCAATAATGGTTAGGATCCAATGGTTGCTACATAGTGAAATATTAGGATCAAGTAATTTTATGGCAGAGAAATTGAATATTTGAGAAATCACAAAAACTACATGACTTACTTAGGGTTGTATGGGATCAAAATAATACTGTCAGCATTTATTCGTTTCAATGCTATGATAATGTCTTTCGCTCTTTGTTTCGGTAGCTGATAGCTGCAAGCATCAATAATATAGATAGCTGCCAGCATCAATAATAAGTTAGAAAATGCATGTGTAACATGATTTTAAATACCAAGTTATTTTAAATTTGGCCACCTCACAAACTGACTGGATCAATTTGTTGCCACTTGTCTTTTTAACGGCTAAATGAATGGAAAACGAAACGGAGGTACTGATATGTTGGTAGTCATATAGTTTTGGTACCTAGATGAAAATTTTCATAGTTGGGGTATGAACTTTAAATGACCCCTATAGTTTGGGGTTATTTTTTGTAGTTTGTCTTTTTTTTTTTAACTTTTAGCTAAAAAATATGAAACTCAATGAAATTTCGTAATGGTGTCCGGAAGTGACTTTGGGGGCCGAAAATACGTAGAACTCTTCTCTGTCACTGGAAACTAGCTTATAGGGTGATGATAATGGAGATAAAATAAATATATGATGTTTTTCTCGAAATTTCAAAAATCGACTGAAAATCTTGAGTTATAGCTCACAGTTTTTGTGAAAAATGTGACTGCTAAGATTTCGCAAAATATATAAACATCACAATAACAAAACTATTATAAGTCATTTGAGATATGTCCTGCCATTTACGGTGCCCCTTAACTAATTTCTAAAAAAAAATAAAGACAAGAAACATGAAACTTAATAAAATTTCGTATAGGGGTCTGGAAGTGACTTTGTGGGGCTGAAAATCTTGAGTTATAGCTCACCGTTTTTGTGAAAAAATGTGACTGCTAAGATTTAGCGAAATATTTAAACATCACAATAACAAAACTATTATAAGTCATTTGAGGCATGTCCTACTATTTACGGTGCCCATTAACCAATTTCTAAAAAAAATAAAGACAAGAAACATGAAACTTAATAAAATTTCGTATAGGGGTCCGGAAGTGACTTTATAGGGCTGAAAATAAGTAGAACTCTTCTCTGTCAACTTCAAACTAGCTTATATAGCCGATGATGAGAATAGAGATAAAATAAATATTATGATGTTTTTCTCGAAATTTCAAAAATCGACTGAAAACCTTGAGTTATATAGCTCACAGTTTTTGTGAAAAATGTGGCTGCTAAAATTTCGCGAAATATTTAAACATCACAATAACAAAACTATTATAAGTCATTTGAGACATGTCCTACCATTTATGATGCCCATTAACTAATTTCTAAAAAAAATTAAAGACAAGAAACATGAAACTTAATAAAATTTCGTATAGGGGTCCGGAAATGACTTTATAGGGCTGAAAATAAGTAGAATTCTTCTCTGTCAACTTCAAACTAGCTTACAGAGCTGGTGATGAGAATATAAATAAAATAAGTATTTTGATGTTTTTGTTGAACTTTTAAAAAACTACTAAAAATCGTGAGTTATAGCTTACAGTTTTTGTGAAAAATGTGACTGTTGAGATTTCGAGAAATATTTTAACTACATTAACAAAATTATTATAAGAGATTTGAGACATCCCTTGCCATTTAGGGTGTCCATTAACTAATTTTTTTAATTAAAAAAAATGAAACTCAATGAAATTTCGTAACGAGGTCTGGAAGTTGGTGTATGGGCTGAAAAAAAGTGGAAATCTTCTCTGTCAACTTCAATCTAGCTTACAGGGTGATTAAATCATCAATTATAGAAAATTCAACTAAATTGGAGATCATTTAACCATTTATAGAAAATCATCATTTATAGATCATTAAACTAAATGGACGGCTTACTATTAGGATCTTCCTTGTTAAGAATACCGTTGAATTGTTTGATAAACATGAATGACTAAATGACCTCCAAAGTTGCTGATTTTTTGTCATAGGTGATTTTGAAATGATTATTTAGGAGATGAACAACTTTGATTATGATGTATGTATACGAATTATTCTATATATCGAAATGGTGATACGAGAAGGTACCACTAGGATGTGATATAATTATTATCCGTTAAAATACCAAATACTTTGCAGAGTGGCCATGGCTGCTAGATATACGAGGGTTGGGGTTAAAGTCGCTATGTTAGTGATGGAGGTGGTTTTTCATTAAATGATATTTTAAAAAGTATAAATAGAATAATAATTTTAAGCGTAAAAGTATATATATTTTTTTAACATAAATTACATGTTACAAATTTTGAGATAAACGATACTTTGTGACATGAAATATCGAAAATGCGGAATAATTTCTTCAAATTAAAAAAGCAAGAAGCGCCTCCCACTATCTACAAGTCTTGAGGAGTAGTGACATGGAGCTTGGAAGCTGAGGTCTTCAAGAAAGGCAGCTCCTGCCTTGATCGAGGGAGAAGTAGTGGATGATGGGAGATGAATGAGAAACTGAGATATACAAACAAAAAACATAAAATAAATCGAAGTGATTTTCACGCTCCAATTTTCTCTCTCTTGCCGTAGTTTATTGATCTTTTTCAATTTTAAATCCATCAAATTAAGACTGAATCAATTATGGACATAAATTAACCAAAAAAATATTGAGGAAAGAGAAAGTGTCACAGCCTTGATGTTAGGGGACTAACATGTGGATGTGTTTCTTAATTATGAATAATTCAATGAGCTAATTAATTAACAAACCCACAGAGAGGGAGAGAGATGATGATCCAGCAATTAATTAATAACTAAATACATTTAACCACTGTTTAATTAAGAGCCTAATTAATTATAGTTGAGATTGCAAACGACAAATTAAGGCAGCCACGTCAGGATGAAAATATTATTTTTTACTGAAATATCGACAGTTAAAATTTGTGGAAATATCAACGGATATATCGATATAGATATCGTTCACACTCAACAAAAAAATATTGGAAATTTAGTTCAAAATTTGAAAACTCAAGTACCAAATAATACTTATATATATAAGACTAATACGTATATCGTGAAAATTGGGGGTAAGATTTTTCTTCCCCCTTATTTTTATGCCGAGATCCCCTTAAATACGTATATATCCACGGAAATATCGCGGATATTTCTTCCCTCCTATTTTTATGTCATGATCCCAAAATATGGATATCTCAACGAAAGTATCGCGGACATTGTGTTATCAATTTTTATTGAAATATCGACATTTAAAATTTGTGGAAATATCGATATAAATATCGTTCACACTCAACAAAAAAATATTGGAAATTTAGTTCAAAATTTGAAAACTTAAGCACCAAATAATACTTATATATATATAAGACTAATACGGATATCGTAGAAATTGAGATAAGATTTTTCTTCCCCCTTATTTTTATGCCGAGACCCCCTTAAATACATATATATCCACGGAAATATCGCGGATATTTCTTCCTTCCTATTTTTATGTCGTGACCCCAAAATATGGATATCACAACGAAAGTATGGCGGACATTGGGCTTTCATCGATGCAGCCACATGATGGAGGGAAATTTGCCGTAAGGAATCTTTCCGGTCATGCATCAAGTCAGCGGCTTAATTGGAATAATTAGCATTATTTAATTCATTTAATTAATCTGTAAATCAACCACTGGCTAGTTAATTAGTTGCCTTGCGTCAACACCCTCTTCCGATCCTAATCAATTTCACACTATTTAAGCACCCTTCTTAGAGGTTATCTCGTGTATTTGAATATAACTGAAACAGTATTTTCGACAATTAGATAAATAAAAATGACACAATATATCGATATTTCTATATTCACACTTAGTTGTATACTTACAAATATACATAATATGGTAACATATAAATATCTCACTCTATATAAATATTTCTATACGTACTGTTTAGTTGGGAATAAATGGTCTTTTTTCTTACAAGGGGTCGTTTTTCTTATGAAGCGTCATTTTTCTTGTTCTTGATTGATGGCTTTGTTTTTTTTTGTAGTGAACTTCTTGATATAAATATTTCTATACGTACTGTTTAGTTGGGAATAAAGGGTCGTTTTTCTTATGAGGCGTCGTTTTTCTTGTTCTTGATTGATGGCTTTGTTTTTTTTGTAGTGAACTTCTTGATATAAATATTTTTATACGTACTGTTTAGTTGAGAATAAATGATCGTTTTTCTTATGAAGCGTCGTTTTTCTTGTTTTTGATTGATGGCTTTATTTTTTTTATAGTGAACTTCTTGATATAAATATTTCTATACGTACTGTTTAGTTGGGAATAAAGGGTCATTTTTCTTATAAAGCGTCGTTTTTCTTGTTCTTGATTGATGGCTTTGTTTTTTTGTAGTGAACTTCTTGATTGATGGCTAAGAAACTTGTATTCTATTGAGCTATTGTGCCTTCGGTCTTTGCACGGCTCTATGTTATAGTCAAGTGCAGACAATTCTATATTTCTTTGTTAGTCCAAGTTTTGATTGTATAGACGCTGCCACCACCAACTCCAGCTTGAATTTTCTATAATCTTATCATTTTGATTGGATACGATAAGTTTTTATTTATTTATTTTTTAATGTCTAATCCTCTTAAATCGAAGTGATGAAAATTATTGGCTTTTTACGTCAAATAATTTTGAATGTTACGAGTTTTGAAATCCAATTAAATAATCTAATTGCGCCTACCAAGCAAATCGCGTAACGTAATGTATAGTTGAAAAGAATATTTAGAGTAAAAAAATCAAGCGGTAGATGGTCTTAGGCTCTTAGTCTACACTCGTATCCTAGCCATCAATCAAGAAGTCAACCAAAAACAACAAAGCCATCTTCAAGCTCAGTCCAAGACACAGAATTTTAAAGATATATATGCGTTAGTTGACAACTGAGACCGCCGCACCTCAACACATTGAGCGAGCTAGAGAGATGGCCGGAGTAGAAGAAAAAACCGGTAAATCCGACGAAGCTTATCCGATGAACGGAGGTGAAGGACCTAACAGCTATGCCAGCAACTCAATTTACCAGGTGATCATTCTCTTCTTACAACCCTTCATTTTGCATAATTTATGATAATTTTATGTCCCGCGAAAAAAAGTGAAAATTGGAAACTAAAAATAAAATGGTTATCGGACTTGCCTTTCAATTTTAGGAGCTAATAACTCTAATGTGAAAAATTTGTGGTTTATGTAGAGAGGAGCAGCTGATGCTGCTAAAGAACTTGTGAGCAAGGCAATTGAAGACGGCCTTGACATGAAATTCTTGGTGTCTTCCAAAATCTTTCACATTGCAGATTTGGGTTGCTCTGTTGGTCCAAACACATTTGTTTCAGTTGGTGAGATAATTGAGGCTGTGAAGTTCAAGTATAAATCCGAACGGCTGATCAATTCCAAAGTGCCTGAATTTCAAGTCTCCTTCAATGATCATGCCTCAAATGATTTTAACCTGCTCTTCAAATCCCTCCCAACCAACAGGCAATACTATGTCGCGGCCGTGCCCGGTTCCTTCTATGGCCGCCTATTCCCCAGGGCCTCCGTTCACTGCTTTCACTCTGCCTTTGCCCTTCCATGGCTTTCTCGAGTGCCAAAATCAGTCACCGATAAAACTAGCCCGGCGTACAACAAAGGCCAAATTCATTTATCAGATTCCAGTGAGGAAGTTGTAAGGGCTTATGAAGCTCAACATTTTGAGGACATGAGAGTCTTCCTCAATGCCAGGGCACAAGAGCTTGTGTATGGAGGACTTATGGTACTTCTCATTACCGGACGGCGGGATGGTACTCCTCATTCTCACTCCCAAAATAATGTCATCTTTCAAATTTTAGGGTCTTGCCTCATGGACCTGGCTAGGAAGGTAAACAAATTACGACTCTTTCTCTCTATCAGAAATCTTGTCTTTATTAAGGACATGACGCTTTAGAAAATCGCAATTTGTTTTCATTTATTTTGATAATTAATTATTTTAGGACGTAGAATCGTCATTCAAAGTATCAAATTGGTTAATTGCTTCAATTTTAAGTTTCAAGTATCAAATTTAGACCTCTCCCCAAAATTTGGTACTTAAAACTGTTGAATAATAGAATCGCACATTGGAAACTTAGATAAAAAAAATACAACATATAATAAGTGGTCTTACTCGTAATACTACCGAGACCTTTTAAGATAAACCCCTATATCTACTTTTTTTTTCGTAGAAAACCCTTCACCTACTTAGGTAGTTAACTAAGGACAATAAGTGTTGTACATCTACTTAGGTGGGTAAGTGAGGATAAATCGGTATTATTAGTGTCGGACTAGTGGTCCGACTTTGATATCTTAACGAAAACCTAAAATGCAAAGCTTCAAACCACCATATAACCTAACTAATTAACCCTTTTTCATAAATGCGTGATCAAAGTGGAAGAAAATTACTGAAAATTAGTCATAAACCCGGGCCTAATGACATAAATTATGGCTATGGGACATTGTTTCTTATGTAATTTGTTTTTTTTTTTGTTTTTGCATATATGCAGGGAGTTATTGAGGAAGAGAAGGTGGATGAATTCAACATACCCACATATTTTATGTCTTCTCAAGAAGTTGAAGCATCTGTGAAACGAAATGGATGTTTTAGCATCGAGAAGAATGAGTATTTGCCTCAATTCGGGGCACATGACACTGTGTTTAAAAGTTCTGAAATAGCTGCATCTCAAGTGAGAGCAGCCATGGAGGAATGCATCAAGAACCAATTTGGAGATGAGATCTTGGATGAGCTGTTTGACTTGTATTACAAGAAACTTGAAGAGCAACACTTCAGCTTTGAGTCTGAGAAGGGAAATATCTTGCTTGTTGTGCTTAGACGCAATAAGGAGAACTAGTACTGCAAAGTGCAAGGAGACTAGGAGAGGGAGGAGTCTTCATAGTTTCATATGAAATAAATATGGATTTAAACATTTGCAGGCCCATCAGAAATGGCTTGGTATTTTGAAATCCCTAGTATTTTTTTTTGTAAGTGATTTTCATTAATCTAATTTTCTTTTTGCACTTATGAGTTTGTTTACGTCCATTAATTTTGATGAGGAAAGTAGAAGCATAAACAGCTTAGTTTCGAACAAGTGTATGCTTCGAAACATAACGACGACAAAAAAAGCAACAATGTATAGGCTATATATAAGGCTGTTTTGCCAAGGATTGCACTACTTGCCAATTTCAATATCCTTAGGGGGTGATTTCAATTGTAATTTTTAAGAATTTTATTTAAATTGACATTTTAAAGAATTGTTGAGAATTTCTTTACATCTACACAATTCACATGAATTTTGAGATTGGGTTTTTTCCATAATTTGTTTGGATCACAAGGGATTTGTTGATAGGACAACTTCCAAAAATATATATATATTTCCTCAAACTTCCTCTATCATCTATCATCCAAGCTAAAACGCACCAACACCCTTTCCTACCATAGCGATATCACCATCATTTATTATTCTCATGCCATGGTCATTGACATCCACCACCTCCATTATCGATTTAGGACTTAGGACGGCTTGGCTCGTCGTATGTGAGATTCGAAGGGGATTGTGGGGGCCGGTTGGTCACCGATCTCGCCTAATCAGACGTTGGGGCGATGCTGTCGTTTTTGGCCCAATTGAGGGCCTTGGTGCTCTGTAGAAGGTAGGGCCGTTGTCGTTGGTATTGCCGTTGTGGCAGTTGTCTTTGGTGTTGTATTTATCGGTTGTGTTGTTGTCGTAATTGTGAAATGGCTTCTACAAACTCAGATTTTGATAGACCACCGATGTCTCCTCTCAGTAGTTTTTTCAGAAATAGGCCAAGTTGCATACATTTTTGAATGAAAGAGAGAAGATTATTTTATAGTAAGGTCCTGGTTATATATATATATATATATATATATATATATATATATATATATATATATTTGAAATCAAACCCAGCAAGTTAATTGATGAATTCATCATTTCATTAAATATTAAAGGAGGGTATGATGAATTTATCGATGAAGATGCATGATATTTATTAGTTTATTTATTTCTATTTTGCTGGGAGAGAATTCACCAAAATGTTTGGGGGGAGGGGTGGAATTGTTATGGCAATTGGTATTCATATTTTTCACGTACTATGCCTACCAGAATTCACTTAATTCCATATTTTAATGAAATTCTTTAAAATTCACAAAATTTTAAATACACCTACATTTATGTGAACATTTTTTAACTCATATAAAATTCTAATTGAATACACTTGAATTTGTTTAGACATTTTTTAAGTCCTTTAAAATTCTAATTGAATACACCCCTTTAATGTTCTAAGGCTTTATTTAAATTTATGACATTTTTTTAAGGATAAACTACATAAAAGTATCCAAATTATAGGGGTCATTTCAAATTCGTACCAAAATTATGAAAATTGAAATCTAGGTACCTAAAGTATCAAAATACAAAATCTAGATATCCACCGTTAACAATTCGTTAAAAAAATTTATTAAGTGTGCAAGTGGCATTTGTGGAGTCCTTTATCATACTGACATAGCCTCCACACAAGCAAAAAAATAATACAAAAATAAATAAATAATTAAATGAAAATTTGTTTTACAAAATTGACCAAAAAAAAATCTAAAACTAAAACTAAAAAGAAAGAAGTGCTCAATACCTACCCAATGCGACGGTGTACATCGATGGCGATGACGACGATGTCCATCGATGGCGACGGATTCGACCCTCCCCTCCCATCCCATCCACTTCCCTCCTCACCCTAGATTCGACCTCTGCAACCAAGTCCCAACCCAAGTCCCAACCCAATAAAACCTCAACCCTAATTCGAAAAATTTGCAGTTCGCCGCCGAGAGCTTTCTGGGCAAAGCAAGCCACATACGGAAGCTTCTACAAGGCCGTTCTCGAACGCCGATCCAAATCGAAGCCAGCAGGTTCGTCGAAACGGGTCAGCGCCATTCCCAACCCAGAGAGTCACAGACCAACTACATTGTTGCTGGGAAGAAAGCTCTAGAGGATGCTAATCCTTCGCCAATAACAGCTCAAAGCTGATTGCTTTCTCTGATTTGTATATCTTTGGCTAATTTACAGAATTGGCTATTTCTGAGATTGATTTTGTTAAATTGTGTCTGTTTAAGTAATGGGTTTTGTTTGAAACCATGGATCTGGGTGTTTGTTGTCTAAATCACGAGTCTCTAAAATGGTTGATTTTGCTTCACTTACAGCTCGATAAATCACGGGTCGGGGTGCTTGTTGGATCAGGGATAGGTGGTATTACTGTATTTTCTGATGGTGTTCATGCTCTAATAGAGAAAGGCCATAAGAAAATAACCCCATTTTCATTCCTTATGCTATTACAAACATGGGGTTAGCGTTGCTTGGTATTGATCTGGGTTTTATGGGGCCAAATTATTCAATTTCGACTGCTTGTGCTACTTCAAATTATTGTTTCTATGCTGCTGCCAATCATATCCGTCAAGGGTTTTGGTGCTGCCAATTATATCCGATGACGACCAGTCGACTTCGTTCGTGACCTAGGCTGGGGATGGTGTTCATTGTTTTCGGTGTTGGTGGTGTTCATCGTTTTTGGTGGTGGTGGTGCGGAAATTGGGGGTTTGCGTTTTGTTTTATGTATCTGTTTTGAAGTTACTTTTTTGAATTTTATTTTTATTTTATAAGAAATTTTTTATTAATTATTTGCTTATGTGGATTATTAATTATAATTATAAAATTTGTCCACATTGAGTCCTAGTCAGCAAAATTTTTTTAGAAAAATGCCACCTCATACTTTAATAGTTTGATTAATGGATTGACTAACGGTGGAGACCTAGATGTTGTGTTTTGATAATTTAGGTACCTAGATTCCAATTTTCATAGTTGTTGTACGAATTTGAAATGACCTATATAATTTAGGTCTTTTTACGTAATTTATCATTTTTTTAATAATACTTATATTTCACCTTGGAGATACCTCCTAATATTATCCTTTTAATTTTTCGAATTTTTATTATACATATATCAAAATCAAAATGATGATTTTTTCTAAATCATCATTTCAAAATCTTCTTTTATCCAATTGGGCCGAACACTAGTGACATGTCAAAAAAAAAATAAAAATAATGATCTTTTGTCAATCACGTGCCACACGTGATGGCAAACTCATCGAGTTTTGAAATGAGGATCGATAGCTGCCGGTATATTTCCTCCCTCTTCCTCCCCGTATTTGGCAGCCCTACTTCTGGAGGGTATACGCTTTTCCCCTTCAATTTCTTTATTTTATTTGCAATTATTTTAATCTGTTCAACATTTCGCATGAATTACTCATCACTGTTTGATTTCCTAGTAATCAAATATTTTAAATTGAGATCTGAATTTGACTGAAATGGCGTTCTGCTGAAGAAGTTAGGTCTTTTCTGATGTGTTCTTCATTGTTTGGTTGCTTACGTTTAATCACTTCTTTTTCTGATGATATTTCATGCGATTTAATTTGAAAAAATGTTTCCTTTCATTAGTATATGAATGTAATCAAGTCCATACTACGTGGAATTCCTGAAAGCCACGTTCTTTTTCTCTTGCCCACCATCTGTATGAGGAAAGTCCTCTATGGGGTGTATCATCAAAATTTTTCTGATGTGTTCTTCTTTTGGTTGCTTACGTTTAATCACATCTTTTTCTGCTGATATTTCGTTCGATTTAATTTGAAAACACGTTTCCTTTCATGAGTATACATGAACATTTGAATGTAATCAAGTCCATACTACTTGGAATTCCTGAAAACCACATTCTTTTTCTCTTGCCCACGAAAATCCTCTATGGGGTGGATCATCAAAAGCACCACGGGGTTTGATCATTTGAATTCAAAATTTTGCTGGTATATTATAGTTTTGATAGCTTGATAATTGTCTGAAAATGCAGTTTTGATTCTTGATAGGCATTGTATGTAGTAGAACTATGAAGAAGGGTTGAGAATTTTGTTGTTGTCTACTGTTGATATCACATAGTCGATTTGGTGTGAGGTATTTTAGTATTTAGTATGATACCATGAATATGAACGATGATAGGTGTATGATCAACATTGGTATCTTCTGTAGTCTTAATTTGGAGTAGTGTTATGCAAAAATTGCCCAATGCTTGAATTGGAATTCAGCTTTTCCCTCCCTAAATAGCCTCTTCTATTTGTGCGGTAGATTTTGTTTTACTTACAGCTTAATAACCCTACTAATTTGTGTTTCTGTACAGCAGAAGCAATAGTAAGAGATTTTAAAGTCTTTTCAAAGTCAAATCTAGTGACAAATAAAAGAACATGCAATGGGAGCCCCCAGTGGGCCAAGGCTATCTGGGATGCAGAAACAAGTTCTGAGTCTGTACAGAGGTTTTCTTAGGTCGGCCCGCACAAAGTCTGCTGAAGATAGACAGAAGATTGAGTCACTTGTATCAAGTGAGTTCCGCCACAATGCCAAGGAAGTAGACCGCAAGAATTTCCTTTACATTGAGTACTTGCTTCGTCGCGGTAAGAAACAGCTTGATCAGCTCAGGAGTCCCGATGTTGTTGGATTGTCAGCCTTGAATGCCGGTTTCTCTCAAACAAAGCATCCTTCACATTGAAGTAAGAATTGCATCTATTCTTATTTACTTGTGGAGCCAAATTTATTTTATCCATTCTTTAGACATTATAATGGAGAGAAAAAAAAAGGGTTTCAGTGAAATTTCCCTTATTACTGTAAAACCTCAATGTAGGCTATTTAGAAAACTCTTAGATTCTTCAATTTATTGATGGTTGAGGTCGTTAACGCGACTTCTACATGTATTGATTATCTTCGAGATAATGATGATAATAGCTTATGACATATTATTCATTGTCCAAGTCCTTTTCTTTATGTTACATTTTGTTGTTAGATGATAAATTAGAACTAAGGAGTGGCTTGAGAGCCAGGAACTTGTGGCACAACTGTGGATGCTTTGATTTCTACTTGAATTGGAAAACGACAGCCCCTGACATCTTCCATTTCTTTCTCCCATCATATACGACACCAAACAGTTGATGTCACAGGTAGGTCACGATGTTGTTCTTTCTTGTGTTTTCCTAAGCTACATATTTCACCAAAATTGACCATTTACTACGAGATCTCATCTGGGCTGTCTTATGATGTTCAGTATCCTAGTATTCTACACTTCCTGTCCACACACAGAAAACCATATCCTTCCAAGGTGGTTTCATGAACCCCATAATCTATTTACATGTTGTTAAATTTTATGTGATTACCTTGTTTCTTTTGCAGAATCAAATCTTAGAAGTAGTAAAGATTTTATCAGCTTACCCCTGAAAAATTGCAAAGACTGATGTTTTCTTATTTTTCTGTACTTGTTAAATTGATAACCCCCAAAGACTTTAGTGAAAATTCCACCTAATGACAAAGTACCGAAGACTATTAGAAATTGAAACATAGAGTTTACACGTTTTGATCTCTTGTTTGCATTTGTGTCCTAAATTCAATTTGTTACCTTAACATTAAGAAGTGAAGTTTGTACAACCCTTCCCCTTACTCCTGTTGGCTTCTACACAAGATTGAGAAAGTTATGCACTAATAATAAAGGATGCTGCATTTTTAGGTTAATCCAAGTCACACACTGCATGCAGACCCAGGTGTAGCACCAAGTTAGTTAGAGCTGATGTGCTCCCGTATGTATCTCTCTCCTCTAACTAGGATATTAGATCCAAGTAGAACGTTAAAAAGTCTTCAAGTTAGTGGTAGAATGAAGTGTCAACTGCAGAAAAGTAGGAGCTAGTGAAAGATTGAGTTGCACTTATATAAATCTATTTAATATGAAAGTTTAGAAATTTTATATGCTTAAAAACAACTTCTAAATTCTTTATATTTACGATGACCAGAATCTCCTGCTGCTGCCAGTTGAAATGGTCACTGAAATTATTTTTGGATTCCAGCATACTTTATATTTCTCTTTAGTTTAATTTGGATATTTATTATTTCTTGAGAATATTCTCAATTTTTAGTCTGGTTTAACCTTCTCTCCTTATTTTTCAATTTTGATTTAATACGACCAACACCTGTGTGCATGACCCGGCCAGTTCATGCTCAATTTTCATAGATTTTCTTATTTTTTTGCCTCTATAAAACTCTTGTGTTGCTAAACCATTACCTTGTAATATCAAAGGTGACAAAAATGTTACAAGTGATGATTTTGATGGTTCTTACCAAAGTGGCGAGAATCACCGAAGTACAAGAAACTTCATTTTCTTTACCTTGGCGCCTGCTTGATAGCCAATTCGAAGAAAGAATTATTATCAACTTCTTTAGAACCTGTTGGATAACCAATTCGTTTTTATATGTGAAAATATTATCATAAATTGAATTTAATATGATAATATATCTTAATAGAGGCGGCTCATTACACGCTGCTTAGGAGAGAGTGGACTTGGAAGACAAATACAGGACAAATATTTGAAATCACCCACTTGCTGCCTTGCATCAGAATCCCTTGCAGGTTAAATTAATGTTGCTCCAGTCTTTAGTTTAATGTGGAATCTTATCTATTGACTTCTTTTTATTATCTAGCTCTACCAGCTCTCTTCCATGCCTTGATTCCAAGTCATAGAAGTTACCAGAAATTCTCTCATTAGATTTTCTGATACAAATGATGTTGCTCTCAAAATCCATTTTAGATCATATGGTTTTGTGATTAAACAGATAAAGTAGAAGGGCCAATATGGCCCCAGCTGCAACCGATCTCTTGATTGGAAAGTTTATAGGTGTTCTTGAGAATGAAGCATCATCCGAGGTGGGTGTTCGTGATCAAGTTGATGAGGTTAAGCAAGAGCTTTTAAGCATGAAATCTTTCCTTAAGGATGCTGAGGACAAGAAACCACACACAGAAGGAGAGGAGACTTGGGTAGCAATCGTCTGGGATTTGGCCTATGAGGTTGAAGACATCATTGATGAATTCATGTATCAGATGCACGAGCAGCAAAGTGGGGATCAATTTGCAAGCTTCCTCCACAAAACCATTCACTTTCCAAGAATTTCGTATAGGGGCCAGTTTGCAAGGTGGCTTCACAAAGCCATTCGCATAACTAAGATACGTCTTTGTTATAGGGGGTGATTTGCAAGGTTGCTTCAGAAAACCATTCACAATCCTAAGTATCAATGGTATAGGAGTCGTTTTGCAAGCTTCCTGCACAAAACCGTTCACATTCCAATGAAACTTTGGTACAGGCGTTAAATAGGGAAAAAGTTGCAGAAAATCATGAAAACCATCAAAGACATTCCAGAGATGAATGGAAGATACCCTCCTGATCGCATAAAGGGAACAAGTACTTCAGATGATACTCAAAAAAGGGTGAAGAACCAAGCAGAGGCTTCTCTTTTTATTGTGGAAGACGAACCTGTGGGGATTGAAGGCAAAAAGAAAATGTTGGTGGGATGGCTGATGAATGGAGAGCAGCAGCAAACAGTCGTCTCTTTGGTTGGGATGGGTGGATCTGGGAAAACAACTCTAGCTGCAAAAGCTTTCACCAGTGAAAGTGTAAAAAGACATTTCCATTGTTACGCTTGGATTACTGTCTCTCAAAATTATGTGATCAAAGAATTGTTCAGAAACTTGATCAAGGAAATCCACCAAGCAACGAAGGCAGAGGTCCCTACAGACGTGAACTTCATGAGCTACAGAGAATTGCTGCAGATACTCGTGACCTACTTGGGGTCTAGGAGGTACCTAGTTGTATTGGATGATGTCTGGGACATAAATATTTGGAAGAAATGAGAATAGCACTTCCCAATAGACAGCTTGGAAGTCGAATCATGGTTACTACTCGAAAAGAAGACATAGCCTTGTATTCTTTCGGAGTAGAAACACATGTTCATCGTATTCAACCCTTAGACAGAAATGAGGCTTGGGAGCTTTTCAGCAAGAAAGCATTCTCATCTTATCATAATAAATCTTGTCCATTGGAGCTTGAATCATGGGCTATGGAGCTTCTGCGGAAATGTAAAGGCCTACCTCTTGCAATCGTAGCTTTAGGTGGTCTTATGTCTTCCAAGGAGTCGTCTGCAGAATGGAGCAAAGTTTGCAGCAACTTAAATTGGCATTTAAGAAATGATAATTTCTTGGAATCTCTGAAGACAATATTGTTGCTCAGTTTCAATGATTTGCCATATCGACTGAAACATTGCTTCCTATACTGCTCGATTTTCCCAGAAGATTATTTGATTCGAACAGAAAGGCTTATTCGATTGTGGATTGCTGAAGGATTCATTGAACATGTGAAAGGGGTCACAATAGAAGAAGTTGCAGAGAGTTATCTTATGGAACTCAGTTTTCGCTGCATGTTGCAAGTTGTAAGGTGTCCAACTATGAGACAAGCATGTAAAATGCATGATCTTATGCGCGAGCTTGCTTTGTCCACGTTAGAAAAAGTAAAGTTTTTCGTTCTCTATAATGGGAGAGAAGTAATGGAAGAGATTAGAGCTCGTCGTTTGTCAATTCAGACAACTGACGAGGAAATCAAAGTATGGAAAGGTATGTCTCAACTTCGTTCCTTTCATGTGTTTGTCGCTGGAAGATTCTCCAAGCCTATTTCAATTACATTGCTTTCGCCGTTCAAACTGTTGACAATTTTAGATTTGGAGGATGCACCAATTGAAGAACTTTCAGATGATCTTATGTTCTTGTTCAACTTAAGATACTTAAGCTTGAGTCGAACTCCAATTAAAAAGCTTCCAGAATCCATAGGAAGGCTTTGCAATCTTCAGACCTTGGACATTAGTGACACAATGGTAGAAACACTTCCGAGAGAAGTTTCCAAGTTAGTAAACCTACGCCATCTAATCATGTATCGATACAGTGGAGATTCTTGGAAATTTACATACGCTAAAGGGATTAAAGCACCATCAAACATTTGTGATGCTGAAGAAATTGCAGGTTTTTTCATTTGTTGAATCAGAGGGAAACATTATCCAACTTATCGGGAACATGAGTCAGCTTTCTCACATTGGCATTACAAATGTTAAAGCTAGTGATGAGATGAATCTCTGTTCTTCAATTCAAAAGATGAAGCTCCTTCGCTACTTGTACTTGTTGGTAACTGAGGAAGAGGAGTTTCGTCGGATCGATGCACTTGCCTCACCTCCAGGTCCTCCACCACATCTTCAAAGGCTTCTTTTAAGCGGGAAACTGGCAATGGTTCCAAGCTGGTTTGGTTCGCTAAAGTGCCTCACAGATATCAGTCTTCGTTGGTCTAGACTCGAAGAGGATGTACTTCCACACATTGAAGCACTGCCATGTTTGAGAAGGCTCATCCTTGTTAATGCCTATGTTGGGAATGAGTTTGTTTCAGTGCAGATTTTTCGAAGCGTACGCATTTGGAGTTGCTCAACTTTCCGGTGCTGAAAAATGTGACAATCGAAGAAGGGGTGATGCCAAAACTCCAGTTCTTAGTACTGCATAACTGCCTGAAACTAGCGACATTGCCAAATGGTTTGGAACACCTTAAGAATCTGCAAACACTGAGATTGTGGTCTGTTCCGATCAAAGTTATAGACTCCATACAAGAAGGAGGCATGGATCGTCCAAAAGTACAACACATCCCCGACATTGACCATGTTTATGAAACATCATCTGGGAGCTCTTCTGAAAGCTTGTCCTAGGATTCTTTCCCCAAAAGGTAATTGTTCCATTCAATATTTTAGAAACGCTTGAACTTCAACACGATTTTCATAGTAGTCATTATGTCACTATGAATATGAACCACGACATTTCTATGTGTTGTTATTCAGCAGAAGCAACAATAGTAAGAGTCTTTTCAAAGTCAAATCTAGAGCCAGACAAAAGAAGATGCAATGGGAGCCTCCAGTGGGCCAAAGCTTTCTGGGATGCAGAAACAAGTACTAAGTCTGTACAGAGGGTTTCTGAGGGCAGCCCGCACAAATTCTGCTGAAGATAGAAGATTGAGTCACTTGTGTCAAGTGAGTTCCACCGCAATGCCAAGGAGGTAGACCGCATGAATTTCCTTTACATTGAGTACTTGCTTCGTTGCAGTAAGAAACAGCTTGATCAGCTCAGGAGTCCCGATATTGTCGGATTGTCAGCCTTGCATGTCGGTTTCTCTCAAACAAAGCATTCTACACATTGAAGTAAGAATTGCATCTGTTCTTATTTACTTGTGGAGCCAAAATTTCTATGATGGAGTAAAAAAAAGGGTTTGGGTGAAATTTAAAACCTTAATGTAGGCTATTAAGAAAACTCTTAAATTCTGCAATTTATTGATGGTTGTGGCCGTCTAACGCGACTGCTACATGTATTGATTATCTTCGAGATAATGATGATAATTGCTTATTATGTATTATTGATTATCCAAGTTCTGTTCTTTATGTTACATTTTGTTTTTAGATGTTAAATAGGACTAGGAGTAATTTAAGACAAATTTCTACGATAGCCGGAAGTTTGTTTGTCGGTGGTCTGTTGGGAATGGTAGGCAAATAAAACTTAAATAAGACAAATAAATAAGGTTGTTATCAACCTTGAAAGGTCAGGATAATGAATGAAACAGCCATCTTTAATTTGGATTGAATTTCGAACTATAGGAAGAACAAAAACTATACAAATTGATGTATTAGCACTGCCTTCTATCCTCAAGAAGCATTCTTATTTAGGAAAGACTGTTGTTTTCTAAGCATACTTTTGTCCTGTGAAAAGCTTTGTTCTTGTCATTTGCATTAATTTGTGGCAAAATGGAATTCAGGTATAAAAATGAGTAGTCTGCGTGACACAACTAACTATGACGGTGAACATAGTGGCTAGAGCTACCCTATAGAGAGACCCAACAAACAACCAAAACTGCAATAGAAAACGCAGGAACTTGTGGAATAACTGTGGATGCTTTGGTTTCTCCTCAAAATTTCAAATGAGCACAAACATTATGATTAGCATGGGCTAAACCGTGCAATCTGTCGTGTTTCATCTGAGGTGGTTTCATGAACCCCATAATCTACTTACATGTCTTGAAATTTTATGTGATTAACGTGTTTCTTTTGCAGAATCAAATCTTAGAAGTACTAAACATTTTATTAGCTTACCCCTGAAAAATTGCAAAGGCTGATCTTTTCTTATTTTCTTGTACTTGTTAATCGAATAATGCCCCGAAGTCTTTGTTAAAAAACTACCTTAATGACAAATTTGGTACTAAAGAGTATTAAATGTGGTTTTGACTTGCATTCTTATGCCACTCGAAGTTTGCTTTGTGTTTCTGTCTACTCTGTGTGAGGACATCTTAGAAATTGAAACATTCAAGTACACATGTTTTGATCCTGTCTGACTTGTGGATGCTGAAGACATGTTATCTGACCAAGTTGGTTAGAGCTGATGTGCTTGGTACGTATCTCTCTCCCTCAAATTTAGTAGAATGTAGAAAAGTCTTCAAATTAGTAGCAGAATGGAACTGTCAACATTCCAGCATACTTCATGTTTCTCTTTAGTTTAATTTGGATTCTTAATATTTCTCGAGAATATGAACAATTTTAGTCCAGTTCTACCTTTCTATCTTTATTTTGCGATTTTAATATAATGTGACCAACACCAGCCTGCATGACCAATTTTCATAGATTTTCATATTTTTCTGCCTCTATAAAACTCGTGTTGCTAAACCGTTAACTTGTATCAACTTCGTGCCTGTTTGATAGCCAATTCGAAGAAATAATTATGTATCAACTTCTGCATTACCCGTTTGATAACAAATTCGTTTTCATAAGTGACAACATTATCAGAAATTGAATTTACTATGAAAATATATCTCAATAGAAGCGGCTCATTTCATGCTTCTTAGGAGAGAGTGGACTTGGAAGACAAATACACACCAAATATTTGAAATCCCCACTTGCTGCCTTGCATCAGAATCCCTTGTAGGTTAATTAATGTCACTCCAGTCTTTAGTTTAATGTGGAATCTTCTCTATTGATTTCCTTTTATAATTCAGCAATACCTGCTGCTCTCTTCCAGTCTTGATTCCAAGTCATAGAAGTCACTAGAAATTCTCATTAAATTTCCTGATACAAATGATGTTGCTCTCAAAATCCATTTTAGATCATATGATTTTGTGATTAAGCAGATATAAGTAGAAGGGCCAATATGGCCTCAGCCGCAACCGATCTCTTGATTGGAAAAATTGTAGGTGTTCTTGAGAACGAAGCATCGTCCATGGTGGGTATTTGTTATCAAGTTGATGAGGTTAAGCAAGAGCTTTTAAACATGAAATCTTTCCTGAAGGATGCTGAGCGAGGACAAGAAACCGCAAACAAAAGGGGAGGATAGAATGGAAATTGAATAAGTTTATTGATGTTTTTGTCGAAATATCAAAAACCGACGAAAATTTCTTTTTTCCCCAAAAATGCAACAGTGAGGTTTTGTAAACGATTTTAACTAGACATTGAGAAACTTAGTATAAATCATTTGATACATGTCCTGCCATTGCTATTTTTTTTGAATTCTTTAAGTTTAAAAATATGAATCGAATTGAAATTGTGTAACGAGGTCTAGAAGTGAGCTTATAGACTGAAATAATTTGAACTATTCTTTGTGAATTTTGAAAAATCTTATGGGAAGAATAGAATAGGAATAAAATAAGTTTATTGACATTGTTGTCGAGACTTCTAAAATCGATAAAAAATAGTGAGTTATAGCTCATATTTTTTTGCCAAAAATGCGATCGGTGAGATTTTCCAAAATATTTAACTGGACATTGAGAAAGCTATTATAAACCATATGAGGCATGTTTTGCCATTTATGGTGCCAAATAATAATTTTTATGAATTCTTTAGGCTAAAAAACATGAAACACAATGAAATGAAATTTCATAAGTGCGTTGAATTTTCTAACCCATAAAACGTAAAACTAAATGAAATTTTGTAATGTGATCCGGAAGGAACTTTAGGGGTTGAAAATAATTAGAAATTTTCTCAGTCAAGTTCAAAATTCAAAATACTTAATGGGCATCTTATATGGTAAAACTTGTCTCAAATGATTTATAATAGTTTGGTTGATGTACAGTTAAAATATTTCGCGAAATCTCGACAGAAGCATTTTTCACGAAAACTGTGAGCTATATAACTTACGATTTTTAGTCGGTTTTAGTAATTTTGAGAAAACCATCCAAATTCTTATTATATTTTCATTCTCGTCACCCTATAAGTTATTTTGAAGTTGACATAGAAGATTTCTATTTATTTTCGGCCCTAAAGTACCCATCAAACTTAGAAAGTAAAGTGATGACACATATTATATTGTGCTTATTTTGTCAAGATGAAACATGTGGAATGGCTGAATAGATTAGGTTGGTTATTGTCGGTATACAGCTAATAAGTTACAGCAATCACACTTAGCTATTAGTTTTGTAAAGTAGAGTTATATGTAATATGGGTCTTTTAGATGAATATGTAGAGTCAATATTGAGTATCAAAGTGACTCTAGGATCCGAAATTCATTAGAAACCATCCCCCTCAACTTCAAAGTATCTTCTGAGGAGATGAGAATTGAAATAGAATAAGTGTTGTGATGTTTTTGTCAAAATTTCAAAAACCGACTGAAAGTCGTGGGTTATAGCTCACAATTTTTGTGAAAAAATGCGACTATCTGCATTTCGCGAAACATTTTAACTGCACATTAGCCTAAGTATTATAAGCCATTTGAAACATGTCCTGTCATCTAGGGTGCCCATTTTTTATGTAAAAAAACTCGAATTTCAAATAAATTTGATAACAGTGCATGGAAGTGACTTTAGAGTCCGACGGTCATTAGAAACCATCCCCCTCATCCCAAAGTATCTTACAGGGTAATGAGAATGAAAATAGAATAGGTATTTTGGTGTTTTTATCGAAATTTCAAAAACCAACTAAATATTGTGAGTAATATAGCTCACAGTTTTTGTGAAAAATGCGTAGGGCGGCATTTCGCGAAATATTTTAACTGCACATTAGCTAAAGTATTATAAGACGTTTGAGACATGTCCTGCCATCCAGGGTGCCCATTAACTATTTTTTATGCATTTTTTAAGAAAAAAAACTCGAATTTCAATGAAATTTCGTAACGGGTCTGAAAGTGACTCTAGGGTCCGATGGTCATTCGAAACCATTCCCCTTATCTATAAAGTATCTTACGAGGTGACGAGAATGGAAGTAGAATAAGTATTGTGATGTTTTTGTCGAATTTTGAAAAACCAACAAAAAATCATGAGTATAGCTCACAGTTTTTGTGAAAAATGTGTCGGTCGGTATTTTGCGAAAATATTTTAACTGCACATTAGCCAAAGTATTATAAGTCATTTGAGATAAGTCCTGTCATCCAGTGTTGCAATTAAATATTTTTTTATCCAAAAAAACTGGAATTTCAATGTAATTTAGTAACAGTGTCCGAAAATGAATATAGGGTTTGAAGGTCATTAGAAACAATCCCCCTCAAATTCAAAGTATCTTACGGGGTGATGAGAATGAAAATAGAATAAGTATTTTGATGTTTTTATCGAAATTTCAAAAATCGACTAAAAATCGTGAGTTATCTAACAGTTTTTGTGAAAAATGCGACCGTCAGTATTTTGTGAAATATTTTAACTGCACATTACCTTAAGTATTATAAGTCATTTAAGATATTTCCTGCCATCCATGGTGCACATTAACTATTTTCATGTATTTTTTAAGCAAAAAACTCAAATTTCAATGAAATTTCGGAACGGGGTCCATAAGTGAATGTAGGGTTCGAAGGTCATTGGAAACAATCCCACTCAACTTCAAAGTATCTTACGGGGTGATGAGAATGGAAATAGAATAAATATTTTGATGTTTTTGTCGAAATTTCAAAAACCAACTTAAAACTATGAGACATTTCTTGTGAAAAATGCGTCTGTCGGAATTTTGCGAAATATTTTAACAACACATTAGCCAAAGTATTATAAGCCATTTGAGACATGTCTTGCCATCCAGGTTGCCTATTAACTATTTTTTATGCATTTTTTAAGTAAAAAAATCTAATTTCAATGAAATTTCGTAACGGGGTCCGAAATTGACTCTAGGGCCCAAATGTCATTAGAAACCACCCCCCTGAATGTCAAAGTATATTAGGGGGTGATGAGAATGGAAATAGAATAATTGTTTTAATGTTTTTATCGAAATTTCAAAAACCGACTAAAAATCGTGCGTATCTCACAGTTTTTGTGAAAAATGCGTCCGTCGGCAATTCGCGAAATATTTTTTAACTGCACATTAACCAAAGTATTATAAGTCATTTGAGACATGTCCATCCATCAAGGGTGCCAATTAACTAGTTTTTATGCATTTTTAATGCAAAAAAACTAGAATTTCAATGAAATCTGGTAACGGTGTCCGGAAGTGACTCTAGGGTCCGAAGGTCATTAGAAACAACCCCCCTCAACCTCAAAGTATCTTACCGGGGGGGGGGGGGGGGGGGGCGGGGTTGGGAGATTTTTATCGAAATTTCTAAAATCGACTAAAAATCATGAGTTAATAGCACATTACGTAAAGTATTATAAGCCATTTGAGATATGTCATCCCATCCAAGGTGCCCATTAACTATTTTTATGCATTTTTTTAAGCAAAAAACACTCGAATTTCAATGAAATTTCGGAAGCCAATTGAGACAAATCGTACTTTCCAGGATACCCATTAACTAATTTTTATACATTTTTTAAGCAAAAAAACTCTACTTTCAATGAAATTTCGTACGGGGTCCGGAAGTGACGCTAGGGTCCATAGGTCATTAGAAACAATCTCCCTCAACTTCAAAGTATCTTACGAGGTGATGAGAATGGAAATAAAATAAGTATTTTGATATTTTTGCCGAAATTTCAAAAACCGACTAAAAATCGTGAGTTACAGCTCACAATTTTTGTGAAAAATGTGTTCGTCAGAATTTCACGAAATATTTTAACAGCACATTAGCCAAAGTATTATAAGCCATTTGAGACATGTCATGCCACCCAGGGTGCCCATTAACTATTTTTTATGCATTTGTTTTAGCAAAACAAATATAATTTCAATGAAATTTCGTAACATGGTCCGAAAGTTACTCAAGGGTCCAAAGGTCATTAGAAACTATCCCCCTCTACTTCAAAGTATCTTACTGGGTGATGAGAATGAAAATATAATAAGTTTTTAAATGTTTTTGTTAAAATTTCAAAAACCGACTAAAAATCGCTAGTAGCTCATAGTATTTGTGAAAAATGCTTCCGTCGGTATTTCGCGAAATATTTTAACTGCACATTAGCCAAAGTATTATAAGTCATTTTTAGACATGTCTGGCCATCTATGGTGCCCATTAACTATTTTTTAGGCATTTTTTAAGCAAAAAAACTCTAATTTCAATTAAATTTCGTAATAGGTCCGGAAGTGACTCTAGGGTCCGAAGGTCATTCGAAACTATCCCCCTCAACTTCAAAGTATCTTACGAGGTAATGAAAATAGAAATAGAATAAGTATTGTGATGTTTTTGTCAAAATTTGAAAAACCAACAAAAAATCGTGAGTTGTAGCTCATAGTTTTTGTGAAAAAAGTTTGGTCGAAATTTCACGAAATATTTTAACTACACATTAGCCAAAGTATTATAAGACATTTGAGACATGTCCTACCACCCAGGGTGCCCATTAACTATTTTCTAGGCATTTTTAAAGCAAAACAATTCGAATTTCAATGAAATGTCGTAATGGGTCTAGAAGTGATTCTAGGGTCCGAAGTTCATTCGAAACCATCCCCCTCAACTTCAAAGTATCTTACGGGTGATGATAATGTAAATAAATAAAGAGTTTGTGATGTTTTTGTGGAAATTTGAAAAACCAACAAAAAATCGTGAGTACAACTCATAGTTTTTGTGAAAAATGCTTCGGTCGGTATTTTGCGAAATATTTTATCTGCATATTATCCAAAGTATTATAAGTCATTTGAGACATGTCCTACCATCCAGAGTGCCCATTAACTAATTTTATGCATTTTTTGAGGAAAAAAACCCGAATTTCAATTAAATTTCGTAACGGATTCGGAAGTGACTCTAGGATCCGAAGGACATGCGAAACCATCCCCCTCAACTTCAAAGTATCATACGGGGTGATCAGAATGGAAATAGAATAAGTATTGTGATGTTTTTGTTGAAATTTGAAAAACAAAAAAAAAATCGTAAGTATAGCTCATACTTTTTGTGATAAATGCATCGGTCGGCATCTTACGAAATATTCGAATTGCATATTAGCCAAAGTTTTATAAGTCATTTGAGACATGTCCTGCCATCCATGATGCCCATGAACTAATTTTTATGCATTTTTTAAGCAACAAAATACTAATTTCAATGAAATTTCGTAACGGGGTCCAGAAGTGACTATAGGGTACAAAGGTCATTAGAAACCATCCCCCCCCAATTTCAAATTATCTTACGAGGTGATGTGAATGGAAATAGAACAAGTGTTTCGATGTTTTTGTCGAAATTTCAAAAACCGACTAAAAATCACGAGTTATAACTCACAGTTTTTGTGAAAAACGTGACAGTCGGCATTTCGCAAAATATTTTAATTGTACATTAGCCAAAGTATTATAAGCCATTTGAATCATTTCTTGCCATTCATGATGCCCATTAACTATTTTTATGCAAGAAAACTCAAATTAAAATGAAATTTGGCAACGGCGTCCGGAAGTGACTGTAGGGTCCGAAGGTAATTAGAAACAATCCCCCTCAACTTCAAAGTATCTTACGGGGTGATGAGAATGCAAATAGAATAAGTATTTTGATGTTTTATCAAAATTTCAAAAACTGACTAAAAATCGTGAGTTATAGTTTACAGTTTTTGTGAAAAATGCGTCTGTGAGCATTTCGTGAACTATTTTAATTGCACATTACCTAATATATTTTAAGCCATTTGAGATATGTTTTGGCATCCAGGGTGCGCATTAACTATTTTTATGTATTTTTTTAGCAAAAAAACTAGAATTTCAATGAAATTCCGCAACAAGGTCTGGAAGTGAGTCTAGGGTCTGAATGTCATTAGAAACCATCCCCCCTAAACTTCAAATTATCTTACAGGGTGATGACAATGGAAATAGAATAAGTATTTTGATGTTTTTTCGAAATTTCAAAAGCCGACTAAAAATCGTCAGTAGCTCACAATTTTTGTGAAAAATGCATCCGTTGGCATTTCATGAAAAATTTTAACAGCACATTGGCCAAAGTATTATAAGCTATTTGAGACATATCCTGCCATCTAGGATGCCCATTAACTATTTTTTAAGCAAAAAATCTCTAATTTCATTGAAATTTCGTAATAGGCTCCGGAAGTGACTCTTGGGTCCAAAGGTCATTAGAAACCATCCCCCTCAACTTCAAAGTATCTTACGAGGTGATGATAATGGAAATAGAATAAGTGTTTTAATGTTTATGTCGAAATTTCAAAAACCGACTAAAAATTGTATGTTACAGCTTACAATTTTTGTGAAAAATGTGTCCGTCAGAATTTCGCAAAAATTTTAACTGCACATTAACCAAAGTATTATAAGCCATTTGGGACATGTCTTGCCATCCAGGGTGCCCATTAACTAGTTTTTATGCATTTTTTAAGCAAAAAAACTGTAATTTCAATGAAATTTCGTAACGGGGTATGAAAGTAACTATAGGGTCCAAAGGTCAATAGAAACAATCCCCCTCAACTTCAAATTATCTTACGGGGTGATGTGAATGGAAATAGAATAATTATTTTGATGTTTCTGTCGAAATTTCAAAAACTGACTAAAAATCGGGAGATAAGCTCATAGTTTTTGTGAAAAATGTGACCGTTGAAATTTCGCAAAATATTTTAATTGCACATTTGCCAAAGTATTATAAATCATTTGAGACATGTCCTGCCATCCAGAGTACCCATTAACTATTTTTTATGCCAGAAAACTTGAATTGCAATGAAATTTGGTAATGGTGTCCGGAAGTGACTCTAGGGTCCGAAGGTCATTAGAAACCATCCCCCGTAGCTTCAAAGTAACTTACGGGTTGATGAGAATGGAAATAGAATAATCATTTTGATGTTTTTATCGAAATTTCAAAAACCGACTAAAAATCGTCAGTTATAGCCTACAGTTTTTGTGAAAAATGCAACTGTTGGCATTTCGCAAAATATTTTAATTGCACATTAGCCAAAAGTATTATAAGCCATTTGAGACATGTCCTGCCATCCAGGGTACCCATTAACTATTTTTTATGCATTTGTTATGCCAGAAAACTTGAATTGCAATGAAATTTGGTAATGATGTCTGGAAGTGACTCTAGGGTCCGTAGGTCATTTGACACCATCCCCCTCAACTTCAAAGTATCTTACGGGGTGATGAGAATGTTAATAGAATACATATTTTGATGTTTTTATCTAAATTTCAACAACCGTCTCAAAATCGTAAGTTATTGATCATAATTTTTGTGAAAAATTTGCCCATTGGTCATTTGGCACCATCCCCCTAAACTTCAAAGTAACTTACGGGGTGATGAGAATGTTAATAGAATAAGTATTTTGATGTTTTTATCTAAATTTCAAAAACCGATTCAAAATCGTGTAGCTCACAATTTTTGTACACAATGTGCACGTCGGCATTTCGCGAAATATTTTAACTGCACATTTGCCAAACTATTATACGTTATTTGAGACAGGTCCTGCCATCCAGGGTGCCAATTAACTATTTTTTATGTATTTTTATGCAAAAAAAAACTTTAATTTCAATGAAATTTGGTAACTGGGTCCGAAAGTGACTCTATGGTCTGAAGGTCATTAGAAACCACCCCTCAACTTCAAATTATCTTACGGGGTGATGTGAATGGAAATTGAATAAGTGTTTTGATGTTTTTGTCTAAATTTAAAAAACCGACTGAAATTGTGAGTATAGCTCAAAGTTTTTGTGAAAATTGTGTCTTTCGGAATTTCGAGAAATTTTTTAATTGCACATTAGCCAAAATATTATAAGTCATTTATGACATGTCTTGCCATCAATGGCGCCCATTAACTATTTTTTAAGCAAAAAAACTCGAATTTCAATGAAATTTTGTAACGGGCTCCGGAAGTAACTCTAGGGTCCGAATGTAATTAGAAACCATCCCCCTCAACTTCAAAGTATCACTGTGTGATGAGAATGGAAATGGAATAAGTATTTTGATGTTTTTGTCGAAATTTAAAAAATTTACTAAAAATCGTGAGTTATAAGCTCACAATTTTTGTGAAAAATGCTTCCGTCAGCATTTCACAAAATATTTAGTTGTACATATGCCAAAGTATTATAAGCCATTTGAGACATGTCCTGCCATCCAAGGTGACCATTAACTATTTTTTATGCAAAAAAAACTCGAATTTCAATGAAATTTGGTAACGGTGTCCGGAAGTGACTCTACGGTCCGAAGGTCATTAAAAACCATTCCCCTGAACTTCTAAGTATCTTAAGGGGTGATGAGAATGGTAATAGAATAAGTATTTTGATGTTTTTATCGAAATTTCAAAAATCGATTAAAAATCGTGAGTAGCTCACAGTTTTTGTGAAAAATTCGACAATCAGTATTTCACGAAATATTTTAACTAGACATTTGCCAAATTATTATAAGTCATTTGAGACATGACCTGCCATCACCCTAACTATTTTTTATGCAAAAAAAATCGAATTTCAATGAAGTTTGGAAACAGTGTCCGTAAGTGACTATAAGGTCCAAACCTCATTAGAAACCATCCCCCTCAACTTCAAAGTATCTTACTATGTGATGAGAATGGTAATAGAATAAGTATTTTGATGCTTTTATGGAAATTTCAAACATCGACTAAAAATCGTGAGAAGAGCTCACAGTTTTTGGAAAATGCTTCTGTCGGTATTTCGTGAAATATTTTAACTGCACTTTAGCCAAAGTATTAGAAGCCATTTTAGACATGTCATGCCATCCATGGTGCCAGTTAAGTATTTTTAAGCAAAAACACTCGAATTTCAATAAAATTTCGTAACGGGATCCGAAAGTGACTCTAGGGTCCGAATGTCATTAAAAACCATCCCCCTCAACTTCAAAGTATCTTACGAGGAGATGAGATTGCAAATAAAATAAGTGTTTTGATTTTTTGTCGAAATTTAAAAAAACCGACTAAAAATCTTGAGTTATATAGCTCACTTTTTGTGAAAAATGCATCCGTCGACATTTCTCGAAATATTTTAACTGCATATTAGCAAAAGTATTATAAGCCATTTGAGACATGTGTTAGCAATATTAAGTCATTGTATTAGTGTTAGTATATAAAGTGAATGTGAGAGTCATTCAATGTAAGTGAGATATTTTACATAATGAAGATTACCAAACTTTCTCTCTTTTCCTTCTCTTATTTGATCTTGAATCTTATTCCTTATGACTAACTTTCATACCTAAACTCTATTGATATACTAACCTAACTTCAATTGAATAAGGTGCTTTGTTTTCTTTCATGGTATCAGAGCTACAAAGCTAATAGCTTGTGGTCCTGATAATTTTTGCTTCTGTTGCTATGTAGATTCTTTGTTTTTGTTTTCAATTTCGGTTTACCAAAACAATTATGCCTTGATTCAATTCCGATGGCTGTGACTCTTCTGTGCAACCTTCACGATTCAGTCTCTGCTGCTTCGAATCCTCAAGCTTCAACTTCTTATTCATGTCTCGGCTCTTTCTGCGATTCTGCACTGGAGACTTGTTCGATTGAAATTGGTACGGGGTTTTGACCTAGTTTTTCTAGTTCTTGACATCGATCATGAATCTTCATCAAACCTGCTCATCTGCGATTGCCTCTGCTTCGCTCTTGCTTTCTTGCGACGGCTTCGTGTTCTTTGATCCATGATTTCTGCTGCTTCCATCGCAGTTGCTTCGATCTTGCCTCTGTTCGATCGTAGATTTCAGCTGCTTCCATGGCGATGGTCCTCTGTGTTCTCGGTTTTCGAAGCTCTTCCATGGAGATGGTGACCTCTGTGATCTTCGATTCCAGCAATTGAAGATTTCGTCAGCTTCGATCCTTCGCGCTCTTCAATGTCGGCTTCTAATCCACGACTTCGATTGCACTGAGGAAATTACAATTGCTTCGATATGCGTTTCCTCTTCGTTCGTCTACTTCGCCTGTGATGGCGTCGTTCTTGTGTGAATTTCAGAAACCTCGTCGCCAGTTTCCTGGCGTTTGCTCAGCAATCTTCAATTTCTGCTTCGAGTCTCGGCTTCCTCTCCACTTATGCACTGATCAATTTGTGCGATTGCAATTGCTCATCTGCGATTGACGGCTTCGAATTTTGGTCAGATTCTCAGCTTCTTCGGTCTTGCCTCTTCTTCGAGATTGCTTCGATTTCTTCCTCAGAACTGTTCTTCCTCTTCGTTCGGCTCTTCGACTGCGATGGCTTCGCCTTCTCAGATACTTCGACTTCTCTGCCTACTTCGGCCTTGAATCTCAGGACTTCTACGACGGCTTCGGGTCTACATCTTCGTTCCATTGGTTTCTCAGCTCGAATCTCTCAGCTAAGTGTTCTCAGCTCAAAATCATATGTCTTCTTCAATTTCAATTCTTCTGATTGCTCAGGTTATTTCTCAATATTGTTCTTTCTATTCGATCTCCTTGCTTCCTCTTTTTTGATCTTCTATTCGATCTCCTTGCTTCCTTCTTCCTATCTTCATTTTCTCGATTTAACACAGATATATTCCGAGCCTTGTCTTGTGCGAATTTTGGCTTGGTTCTTCGATCTAATTCTTTTATTTTCGGTCTTCTTCGCGATTGCCTTCGATCTTCCCTATTCTTGTTCTTCGATTCTTGCTTCATCTTGATTCTTCGCCTCTCTCAAATTTCTTCTTCGGTCTCAAATTCATTCTTCTTCGATCTGTGATTCTTCTTCTTCGGTCTCAAATTCTTCTTCGATCTTACTCTTGCTTCTTGCTGCAATTCTCTCTCACAATTGAATTGTTCTTCTATCTCACATTTTCTTTCGATTCTTTTTCTGCCTTCAATCCATCTGTTTTCCTGTTGGGCCGAGTTAATTGTTGCACTAAGATGTAATGTTTGAACTGAGTTCTACTGTCTGGTTGACCTGATCTGCATATTGGTCTTAACTGAGTAGTGTGTACATGTGCTGAGATATAATGTTGTGTTGATTGATTATATTTTTGGTTTGTGATGGTGCCTTCTGGGAAGAGCTAAGTTGTCATGTATGGGATGTGTATTCTGGTGTTGAGCTGAGTTAATTGTCCTGGAATGGCTTATGTCTGAGTATGCTGGAGAATATATGTTCAGCTTTCTGCTGTGTTTTGGCCCCATATGCCTCTGCTATTCTGCTGTGAGGCTAGTGTTTACAAGTGATTGTATCTTGTTGCTATTGTGAAGTGTGAGTTGTGCTGCTGTGATTGTGTTTGATCTGTGGTGTTGCATTCTGAGATGAGCTAGTGTTTGTGTCTGGGTTACATTGTCTGTGATGGTCTGCATTGCTGGTGAATTGAGCTGCATTGTAACGTCTATATGACTGGAGTGGTCCTCTTCAATCTGTTGTAGTGTTTGTGCTACTGAATTGGGTCTGCTCTCATCTTCTTTTTGCTTGTCTGCGTTGTGGATTTGTTTACTGAGTTGGGCTGATGTGTCTTTTTGCTCTGCCCTGGGTTGTGGAATGGATGATACTGAGTATGCTACTGTTGTAGTGTGTGTGTATGCTGTTGGGTTTGCTACTCTTGTTTGCTGCTGTGCTTCTATCTGAGTTGAGCTACTCTACATTTGGTTTGGCAAAGTGTCAAGCCCATTATGCTGTGGACTCTACTGATTTGCTGCAGAGATTGATGGTGGTACGTTTTCATGCCCTGACTATGCCTGCTGTTGCTTTTGCTGATATTGCCCTGATCAGATTGTTCTTTCCATTGCTGTGCTGCATTGCTGGTGCTTTGGGTTATTGTTACTGCTGTTGTTGCTCATATTGTCTTGTGTTGTCCCAATCTCATGTTGGAGCTTCTCCACATGAGATTGAGGGGGGATGTTAGCAATATTAAGTCATTGTATTAGTGTTAGTATATAAAGTGAATGTGAGAGTCATTCAATGTAAGTGAGATATTTTACATAATGAAGATTACCAAACTTACTCTCATAACTTTCTCTCTTTTCCTTCTCTTATTTGATCTTGAATCTTATTCCTTATGACTAACTTTCATACCTAAACTCTATTGATATACTAACCTAACTTCAATTGAATAAGGTGCTTTGTTTTCTTTCAACATGTCCTACTGTCCATGGTGCCTATTAACTATTGTTTAGGAAAAAAAACTCGAATTTCAATGAAATTTCATAACGGACTCCAAAAGTGACTATAGGGTCTAAAGGTCTTTAGAAACTATCCCCCTGCACTTCATAGTATCGTACGGTGTGATGAGTATGGAAATAGAATAAATATTTTGATGTTTTTGTCGAAATTTGAAAAATTGACTAAAAATCGTAAGTTATAGCTCACAGTTTGTGACAATGCGTCCGTCCAGATTTCGCGAAATATTTTAACTACACATTTTCAAATGTTTCATAATTCATTTGAGACATGTCCTATCATCCATGGTGCCCATTAACTATTTTTGATGTATTTTTATGCAAAAAAACTCAAATTTCAATTAAATTTGGTAACGAGGTTCGGAAGTGACACTAGGGTCCGAAGGTCGTTAGAAACCATCCCCCTCAACTTCAAAGTATCTTACAGGGTGATGTGAATGGAAATAAATTAAGAGTTCGGATGTTTTGTCGAAATTTCAAAATTCGACCATCAAACGTGAGTAATCAAAACTTTTGTGAAAAATGCGTTAGTCGGAATTTCGCGAAATATTTAACTGTGCATTATCTAAAGTATTATAAGCCAATTAAGATATGTCCTACCATCCAGGGTGCCCGTTAACTATTTTTTAGGCATTTTTAAAGCAAAAAAACTTGAATTTCAAAGAAATTTCGTAACGGGATCCAGAAGTGACTCTAGGGTCCGAAGGTCATTAGAAACCATCCCCCTCAACTTCAAAGTATCTTACGGGGAGATGAGAATGAAAATATAATAAGTGTTTTGATATTTTTATCGGAATTTCAAAAACCGACTAAAAATCGTGAGTAGCTCACAGTTTTTGTGAAAATTGCGTCCATCGGTATTTCGAGAAATATTGTAACTGCATAGTAGCAAAAGTATTATAAGCCATTTGAGACATGTCCTTCCATCCAGGGTGTCCATTAACTATTTTTTATGCAAAAAATATTCAAATTTCAATGAAATTTGGTGATGGTGTCCGGAAGTGACTCTAGGGTCCAAAGGTCAATAGAAACCATCCCCCTCAACTTCAAAGTATCTTATGGGGTGATGAGAATCGTAATAGAATAAGTATTTTGAATTTTCTATCGAAATTTCAAAAACTGACAAAATTGTGAGTTATAGCACATAGTTTTTGTGAAAAATGCCTCGGTCGGCATTTCGTGAAATATTATAACTGCACTTTAGCCAAAGTATTTTAAGCAATTTGATACATGTCCTGCTATCCAGGGTGCCCATTAACTTTTTTTTTTTTATGTATTTTTATTCAAAAAAACTCGAATTTCAATGAAATTTGGTAACGGGGTCCGGAAGTGACTCTAGGGTCCGAAGGTGATTAGAAATCATCCCCCTCAACTTCAAAGTATCTTACGGTGTGATGATAATGGAAATACAATAAGTATTTTGATTTTTTTGTCGAAATCTCAAAAACCGACTAAAAATTGTGAGTTATATAGCTCACAGTTTTTTAGAAAAATGCGTCCGTCAGGATTTCGAGAAATATTTTAACTGCACATTTGCATAAGTGTTATAAGCCATTTGAGACATGTCATGCAATCTAGTGTGCCCATTAACTATTTTTTTTTTATGTATTTTTATGCAAAAAAACTCAAATTTCAATGAAATTTGGTAATAGGGTCCAGAAGTTTTGGTTTTTAAAATTTCGGTTTTTGAAATTTTTAGAATAATTTTTAGTCACAATTATGAGCTCACAATTATAAGCTCAAAAATTTTAGTCGGTTTTTGAAATTTCGACAAAAACATCAAAATAATTATTCTATTTCCATTCTCATCACCCCATAAGAGACTATGATGTTGAGGGGGATGGTCTCTAATGACATTCAACCCTAGTGTCACTTCCGGAACCCATTTCAAAATTTCATTGCAATTCAAGTTTTTTAGCTTAACAAATGCATATAAAATAGTTAATGGGTACCCTGGATGGCAGGACATGTCTAAAATGACTTATAATACTTTGGCTAATGAGCAGTTAAAATATTTCGCGAATTCCCGACGGACGCATTTTTTACAAAAACTGTGTACTCACGATTTTTAGTCGGTTTTGAAATTTCGACAAAAACATCAAAATACTTATTCTATTTCAATCCTTATCACCCCATAAGATACTTTCAAGTTGAGGGGGATGGTTTCTAATGACCTTCGGACACTAGAGTCACTTCCGGACCCCGTTACGAAATTTCAATGAAATTTGAGTTTTTTTGCTTAAAAAATGCATATAAAATTGTTAATGGGCACCTTAGATGGATGGACATGCCTCAAATGGCTTATAATACTTTGGTTAATGTGCATTTAAAATATTTCTCGAAATCCTGACGGACGTATTTTTCACAAAAATTGTGATAACTCACGATTTTTAGTCGATTTTTGAAATTTCGACAAAGGCATCAAAATACTTATTCTTTTTCCCTTCTCATCACCCCATAAGATACTTTGAAGTTGGGGGGGATGGTTTCTAATGACCTTCGGACCCTAGAATCACTTCCGGACCCATGTACGAAATTTCATTGAAATTCGATTTTTTTTGCTTAAAAAATACATAAAAAATAGTTAATGGACACCATAGATGGTAGGACATATCTCAAATGTCTTATAATGCTTTGGCTAATGTGCAGTTAAAATATTTCACGAATTCCCGACACTCATTTTTCACAGAAACTGTGAGCTATATAACTCATGAATTTTATTTGGTTTTTGAAATTTCGACAAAACATCAAAATAATTATTATTTTTTTGTTCTCATCACCCTATAATATACTTTGAAGTTGAGGGGGATGGTCTTTATTGACCCTAGAGTCATTTTCGGACCCCGTTACGAAATTTCATTGAAATTCGAGTATTTTTTCTTAAAAAAAGCATAAAAAATATTTAATGGGAACCCCGGATGGCAGGACATGCCTCAAATGACTTATAATACTTTAGCTAATGTGCTGTTAAAATATTTTGCGAAATCCCGACGGACGCATTTTTTACAAAAACAGTGAGCTGTAACTCACGATTTTTAGTCGGTTTTTGGAATTTCGATAAAAACATCAAAGTACTTATTCTATTTCCATTCTTATCACCCTATAAGATGCTTTGAAGTTGTGGGGGATGGTTTCTAATGACCTTCGAACACTAGAGTCACTTCCCGACCCTGTTACGAAATTTCATTGAAATTCAAATTTTTTTGCTTAAAAAAATGCATAAAAAATAGTTAATTAGCACCCTGGATGGTAGGACAGGCCTCAAATGGCTTATAATACTTCGGTTAATGTGCAGTTAAAATTTTTTGCGAAATTCCGACGGACGCATTTTTCACAAAAATTGTGAACTATATAACTGATGATTTTTAGTCGGTTTTTAAAATTTCGACAAAAACATCAAAATACTTATTCTATTTCCATTCTCATTACTCCGTAAGATACTTTGAAATTGAGGGGGATGGTTTCTAATGACCCTTGGACCCTAGAATCACATCCGGATCCCGTCTCGAAATTTCATTGAAATTCGAGTTTTGTTTTCTTGAAAATACATAAAATATAGTTAATTGGCACCCTAAATGATAAGATATGTCTCAAATGGCTTATAATGTTTTAGCTAATGTGCAGTTGAAATATTTCGCAAACTCCCGACGGACAAATTTTTCACAAAAACTATGAGCTTACTCACGATTTTAGTCTATTTTTGAAATTTTGACAAAAACATCAAAATAATTATTCTATTTCCATTCTCTTCATCCTGTAAGATATTTTGAAGTTGAGGGTGAAAGAAAACAAAGCACCTTATTCAATTGAAGTTAGGTTAGTATATCAATAGAGTTTAGGTATGAAAGTTAGTCATAAGGAATAAGATTCAAGATCAAATAAGAGAAGGAAAAGAGAGAAAGTTATGAGAGTAAGTTTGGTAATCTTCATTATGTAAAATATCTCACTTAACTCTCTTGAATGACTCTCACATTCACTTTATATACTAACACTAATACAATCACTTAATATTGCTAACAGAGGGGATGGTCTCTATTGTCCTTCGGACCCTAGAGTCACTTTCGGATCCGTTACGAAATTTCATTGAACTTCGAATTTTTTGCTTAAAAAAAGTAAAAAAAAATAGTTAATGAGCATCCTAAATTGTAAGATATATCTCAAATGACTTATAATAATTTTGTTAAAGTACAATTAAAATATGAAGAGAGATCCCGATTAACGAATTTTTCACAAAAACTGTGAACTGAAAATATTAGGAATCTTTTATGTGAACGTTAAAAAATCTTTTGGGGCAAATAGAATAGAAATAAAATAAGTTGACGTTTTTGTCGAGATTTCTACTGCCCACTAAATATCTTTAATTATATAGCTCCCAGGTTTTTGGCAAAAAATCCGACCAACGAGCTTTCCCAAAATATTTTAACTGGACACCACGAAAACTATATAAAACCATTTGAGACAATGTCCTGCCATTATGGTGCCAGATAACTAATTCGTTTTTAATTTTTTAAGCTAAAAAGTATGAAACTTAATGAATATTCGTAAAACTTAATGAATATTCGTAACGAGATACGTAAGTGAGTTTAGGAATAAAAGATTATTAAAAATATTCTGTGAACTTGAGAGAGTATATTGGAAATAAATAAACTTATGACTTTTTTGTCGAGATTTCCAAAATCCAAACCCACCAAGTGATACTCAATAAAAAGTTATATAAGTCAATAAATTAGCCTTTTAACTTGTATAAACTATAACACAGAAGACTTTAATGCCATTCAGAACAATAATGGCATAGATAGGCTGAGGCTGCCCCCATAGCACCAAATATAAACAACAATAATCAAGCCCATTAGCCCAAATAGAGAAGCCTAAGAGCATGGCCATGAATGTTTCCTACTCTCTCATTTTGCCAATTAAAATGAGATCAAACATTCATGTTCAGGATGTCAACATTCATCTCAAAAATGATTCAAGGATGTCACTGGAATTGCTAAGGTAATGCATTCTTGGTGATATCCTTGTCCAACTTTGAAATGATACCAAGACAAGACATATCGTTATGGATGGTTCTAGAGAACATATTTTAAAATATAACTGAGGTAACCATGAATCTTAATCTAAGCTACACCTTCAAGAGATAACACTACAAGGATCGGCAGCCCGACCCTTTATGATACAAAATTTTGGAAGATGATATAGTAAACATATACAAGCAGGCAAAAACAAAGCATCTGAAGAACCACTCATTGAATTTGCAATGCTTAAAGCATAAATGTAATGCTAGGAAGAAGGTAGAGGCATCAGTATTCAACTTTTATGTATATAAAAAGAACAATCCTTAACTAGGAAAAAAGAAAAGATCCACCAAAAGGTGCAGAATTTTTACCTTACAAGAGTAAAACCCAGTGAGATACAGATTACTATCCTGAATCCAGAATACAAGCCCAGGTTCAGTCAAACGACCAAGTTCAGATAACCAAAGTACGCAACAATAGAAGGGGGCGTAGTGTCACTCCTGTGCTGAAACCGTTGGTGCAGACCCAGACCCAGACCCAGATGGTGCAGATCCCAAAGGTCCAGAACTTGAGGGTGCCGTTCCTGATGATGTAGAACCTGAGGGTGCAGGCCCTGGTGTTGCAGAATGCTGGTACTGTTGGTTCATTGGCAAAGGTTGTGGTCGGGGACCTGCAGCATGATATTGAGGAGGGTATTGCTGGAAATGTTGTGGTGGAGGAGGCATATACCCATATGGAGGAGGATAAAATTGCTGCCGATATTGAACATGCTGTGGAGGAGCCATGGCTTGGAAAGCATAATGCTGACTATGTTGCTGCCTCTCAGAACTGGAACTGTTCTCGCTTGACCCTGTTGGCCCACTAGTAGCCCCTTCCTGAGATCGAACAATAGCACCCATTCTTTGAGGATCCATTGATGGATAAAATGATCTCTCCTCTGAGGGTGGAGGTGGGATGTTGTAGAACTGCCCTGGCGCAGATTGATCTTGTAATTGGTTCTGCTGTTGAGATATGACTGCTCTAGGCAATAACCCACTATGAGCCACTGCCTGCTGCCTAGCTTCAGCTGTGCCCTCCGAGTCCTGTTTCGGTGCTTGGGGCCTACCCCACATTAACTTCAACCTCAAACCCTTTATTACTAGTTTATTAGAGAGTTCTTCAGCAGCCTTTTCGGCACCTTCTCTTGTTGTGTAGGTCACAAAAGCACATGCTCGTTGGAGTACCATCCTAACAGATTCTATTTCACCATGAGCATAAAATTGATCCCTCAAATCCTGTTCAGAAATTCTCTCATCAAGCCCACCAACATATAGGGTTCTTATGCTTTCATCCTCAGGAGGTTCCAAGGATGGCATCTCTCCAGCCTTGTTAAGCAGCTTCATCGCCACAGGATCATTGACTCTGCAGATATTTAAGATGAAACGTGAGCATCACAATTCACAAACTTCAAATATATTATATTTATAGCATGGGTACGTTCAAACTTCAAAGATGGAACCACCAGATTAGGGATAGAGCCATATAGGTTTGTGAAAGCAATATTGTTGGCTCAAAATGCTGCCTAGAGGCTGCAGAAGTACACTCCTATAACCTCCCAAACCGAAAAAGAAGCTACTATCTTCATAATTCCCATCTTGATTATTGAAGGAGTATGAACAAAAATCTTAAACAAAATAACCAAAAAGGAGGACAAGGAAAAAAAGGACTTCATCTACTCGCTCACAAGGCAACTACATCTACCAATTTTTACACAAAATATTCCTCCCTTACTGAAAAAGAGGTAGAAATAACAGAATCAACCTGAGCATATATATAACTGAGTGGAATCGTTACATATCAGAAACAAAGAAACAACGCACATCAACAAACAAATTCACAAGTTTAGAGTAGCCAACAGCTGTCAATAACCATAAGCTAAACATATGCAACCAGAAACACACTCTGAGACGAGAAAATATTAAGCATTGGACATACCCATAGTAACGATCCTTGATGTTTTGCTGTGACAACTCTCCAGTTATAGGCATCTCGTGCCTGTAAGGACACTCAGCACCTCTTGTGCACTCCCCGCGAATGTAGAAGCTGCAGACATGTGCTCTGTTCCTTTTGTAATAGGGTGTTGTTCTTTGAAGCTTTAAAATAGTGTCACTTGGCCGAGCCTTTCCATATGAGGATTCATAATCAATACCAGCCCTGGCCTGCATGTACCAATCAAAATTAAAAGTAGATACTAATAAATTCTAGAACATTTACATAAATTAATACCTTAACTCAGACTAATTCTTCTAGGAAAACACAGCAATATAGGCAGGAACGAGCATAAATGGGACAGAAAATTTACCTTCCGGTCATGCTCCTCAGCAAAAAACTCCCTATTTACATCACTCTTGGGAATGGCATCATTGGAACCGATGGCCAGAGCAGTATCTCGAACCTGAACTGGCAATCCGTATTCCAGATCTAAGAGGCAAACTTGACAAACATTTTTCAACTTACTGCATGTCTGGCAAATCTCCGACTTCTTAAATCGTGCATCACGGCCAGGCCTCCACCTGAAAACTGTGAACGGCCGTGTGCAAATCTTGCACTCCTTGTCGTAATCTGCCCGTGTCATCCGGACATAGGGATTGTCTCCCAAGCATGACTCGCAGATGATGGGAAAGTCTGATCGTTCCCAACCATCTGCCTCCACATTCCTGAGCAACCTGTGCGCCATATGGCCTAGCCAACAAAATTTTGCAAAATTGCTAAGAATTCATCATTTTATAAACAAACAGACACCCATACACACAACCATAAAGTTATAAACACAAACCCAAAGATAAAAACGAAAAAAAAAGAAAACCCTAACCCTTAACCATTAAAATAATACATACTGAATCAACTAGAAAATTCAAATGCAATCTGCCTAAGTCCTCTGTACCAACTCAAATACTTGAAGGGAAATGCAAATTTCCAGCCTTTTATCTACTAATTTTATCCAGAGATTCAAAATCCATTAAAGCAAACAGAAACATCGGAAATCAAAACATTGAGCTACAATTAAGAAGCTTTAAAAAAAAACTCAGGGAACCGGAACAAGTATAACAAAACCGCCGTGTTCATCGAGCTCGATGGATAACAGAACCACCATCTCATAAAACATAGCATCTATTTGGTTTAGGAAGATTATAGCTATCAATGAGAAAAATACAGATAAGGCAAATTAATAAGAAACGGAATGGAAACCCAACTCCAATCTACCTGGAGAAAGATGGTCCGCGTGGTGTCGGGGACGAGATGGCCGGATACAAACGCCGGTTGCCGCTGGAGGATGCCGCGCTTGGGGCCTTAGGCTGACAGGGGCGAGCTCAAGCGTGAGAGCTATAGAATTCCAGCGATGCGTGTTCAAGGGCGAGAGCTATACAATTCCAGAGGTGCGAACAAGGAGATCATCAATGGTGGACTCAGATGCCAAAACCTAAATCTCTTGCTCTTTCGCTATTTCGCACTTTGGTTCCCAGTTCCCACAGATTCGTTGCTCGGAGATAAGGCCCAATGCTTTTATTTTCCTTTTAAGGCCCATTGATAGTTGCTTAGTTTTTTGGTAAAGTCGGTTGACTGTACTACCGGTTCGTATCAAATTTAGTTCAGGATTTCTAAATTTTTTATTTTATTTTTTATTTTTTATTTTATTTATATCTTTATTTTATGTTTTTTTTTTCTTATCTAAACACGACCTGCAATAAAAGAGAGTCAAGAACAAACTCAGGCTTATTGACATTTTTGTTAGATTTTTAGGACCGACTAAAACTTGTGAGTACCTCACACTGTTTTGCCAAAAATTCGACCCTTGAGATTTCCAAAATATTTTAACGAGACATTAGAAAAACTAATATAAGTTTAAGATAAACAATATTACACTTAGTGAAATTTCGTAACGGAATCCGAAAGTAAGTTTAGGGATCGAAAATAATTAGAAATATTCTCTGTGAACTTTAAAAATCTTATGGGGTAATATAGAATGGAAATAAAATAAGTTTATTGACAAATTTATCGAGATCTCTAAAACAGACAAAAAATCGTGAGTTATATCCCGCACTTTTTTACCAAAAATGCCAAACATTTTTGTGGAGAAGAACCCTTTCGTTTGTGAAGCTTCAAAGACCATTTCCTATTTGCTTTTGCTAAATTTCAATCAAAATATTCCAAGACTCTGTTCATAAAATTACATTTCACTTTTTCCAGTTTGTATGTCTTGTAATAATGATTGAGATTCAAACTTTCAAATGAAAATAAAAAAAACTATGATTAGAATTTGAAGCCATTCAAAATTTCAAGGCGGCTCCTTGGTGAGTTTGAACTTTGAGTAATTAATTTTGAGAGGAAACTAAATACAGAAATTACAGAAGATGTTACATGGAAGAAGCAGAAAAAGATCAAAATAATTGTAAGTGAAAATTATATGGGCATTAAGCAATGCCTATTTGGAAACAAAATGAGCTCCACATATTTGATGTGCCTCCAAAATTATGATTGCTGCTGCTGCTAGCTATTTCATCCTGTCCACTGATGAATCTATACTCAGTGATCTTTACAAAAACAAAAAGAGACTGTACCGCGTGCCCCGAAAACTATCTCAAAAAATGAAAAAAATCTACAAGGATTCATGAAAAATCCACAAGGATTCATCATCAGTGAGCTGCCAGTGCTAGGCATTTCCATCAGATGAAGGGAGGGTTGTATGAGCCTGAAAGGCCTTGGGATGAGAGGACTTGGTGGCAGAATTGGTGCCTTTGGAGGGAGAGGAGGAAGGAGTTGGGAGCTTCTTGGGCAGCATCTGTTGCCAAGAGTCCTTGGGAGGGAGTCTTGAGGATTCTGAGGTCACAACAAGGAAAGCAAAAAGAGTGAAGAATATTATGAGGAGCCAATTGCAATGCCTCCAAGAGCCTGACATCCTGATTTTGATTATGTTGAAAAATTGATGGATAATGAAACTGACACAGCTTTTAACTTAAGATGGCAGCAGCGGCAGACAGGTTGAGTGATGTATGGAGACTGCCAACTTGATTGTTTGAGGAAAGGTGAGGCAATGGCAGACAATGGGGTATTTGATAATTCTATATTTTGGTTAAGAGCAGCTCATGGCTATGCAAACAATTGTAGAATCTTGTTTGGGTGATGAGAAAGTGAGAGGGATTTGAGGGGGTTCTTTAAAAAAGTAATAGTTCTAATTGGACCCCATCATTGGTTGGTAAGGTAACAAATCCCTTACCCTCTTTCTTTTTATAGTTAACGAGGGAACCCTTTAAAGCAGAGTCACATTAAACTCATTCTTATAAGTTAAAACGTCGAAAAAATTAGTGCAGAAATTTATCATCATGGTCTCATGCTACTTAAATCCTAGTCTGATCTTGGGAAATCAAACGTTTAACTTGTTCAATACACAAACGCAATTTCATTCCAACTATTAAGGGCCCGTGTGGTATCGTTTTTTCACCTGGAGAATTTGTGACCTAACAACAACAAGGTTTAATTTCACCAAATTTACTTTTACTCCATATATATATATATATATATATATATATATGTAGGTATAATTTCCACCACCAAATCTTTTATTCCCTCACCCTAAATATATAATTGTCCTACATACATTACCTATAGGTATATATAGGGTGGATAGATCCATTAACTTATGTGTGTGCCAAGCATGCAATGGCAATAACACCATCATCAAACTAATTAAATTCAGCTATGCCATCATTCATGGAAAATAATAGAAAATTATATATTTTTGTTCAAGTACTTAAAGCCTATGGTTGAAAACCCCCCAACCTAAAATTGTAGCATTATAATTAGGCTAGCCTTATTATTATTATGAGGGGTCAGTTTTGAGAGTGTTTATAGGAGGTTCAAAATCACTTATTTTTAACAAAATTTCAAAGTGTATGCCTCTTCAATTGTTTTTTTTTTCGTTTTTTTAGAAGAACTAAAAGAACCATTGGGAGCTTTTAATAAAACCCTCTTTTTAAATATACATCAAGAATGAGAGGGGATATAAACATTTAGTATCGATTCAAGATCTAAGACCTTCCATTATAGAGTAAGTTGGAACACCTTTAGACCAATAGTATCAGTTAAAATAAAATTATGGATAAACTACATAAAAGTACCTAAACTATAAGGATCATTTCAAGTTAATACCTTAACTATGAAAATTTTCATCTAGGCACCCAAACTATCAAAAACAACATCTAGGTACCCATCGTTAGTCAATTTGTTAAATGTTGAGCTGGCTTGAGCTAACATTTTTTGTTCAAACTGTTTATGCTGAATTGGATTCCATGTGGATAAAAAAATAATAATTTTTTTAATTATAATAAAAATAATTAATAAGATTGTAAAATAAATAATAAAACAAAAACATTGAAAAACACCAATCTTCTTCCCCATCCTCGCATCCTCAAAATCTCATAGATTCAACCCAGGCTATGTTTCCCAAATTCGTTACAAAATCCAATTATGAACCAAAAATTAAACAGAAAAAGAAAGAAAAAAAATCAGTCCTCTTACTAGAGGACGATCATCATCCCCTCATCTATGTCGCCTTCCAAGCTGCATTGCAGCAATACCAATTCTGAAAGAACAAAAAATCCAGATCTGAAATTTCACGAACACGAGCACGCCACCACCACCACCCCCTCCCCATCCCCCGTTTCTGTCTCCCATACTGCATTAGAGCATGGACTTAAATTGTGTTTGGAACCTAATTTAAGCTTCATGAGTATAGGCGAAAATAATGGTGCCTGCAAACAAGAGTAATAAAGTACATCTTGAAGCATTCAAGATCAGGAATTTCAGTTCAAGATCAGGAACTTAGGTTGGTGGTTGTTGGTTTATGGGTGAATGGGTGGATGGGTGCGGAGGTCGAATCTAGGGATTGGGTGTTCATCGTGCGGAGGTCGAATCTAACCCACATCACCAAATTTAACAATCCAACAACCTAAACACATCTACACATCCTCAGGAGTTCGAATCTGGGCTTGGTTCTTCGAGATTCTACCTGCATCAAACGAAAAATGACCGGGAAGCTTCGAACACCGCTGGCTTCCAACCCTCGATTCACGAGCTACGGACTCCGATGATCGTGGAGGAGGGCACAAATGGCTTTGTCTTTCCCAGACGAATCGTTTGAGGCTGGTCTCGCCTCCCAATTTGGCCGTAAACGACGATAGTGTCGATGGTTGTTTCTAGGTTTTCTCGACCGTGAATCCCCCTCAACGGCGAGCGTCAACTGTGATGCTAGCAGGACCGGTTTCGACTTGACGAGGGGAAGCAGATGGTGTCACTGGCGAGGGTTGGATTGATCAAAAGCGAGGGTTGCGACGGTGGCCTCGTTGCTGTCGTAGAAAAGGAGAAGAAGGTGATGTCGGGGAGAGAGAAGGAGATAGGAGAGAGAGAGAGAGAGAGAGAGAAATTATTATTTGTATAATTTTATTTTAATTTCTCAAATAGAAATTTTAGTTTTTTAATTATTTTAAAAGATTGTTTTTGTTTTTTTTAATTATTTTAAAATATTGTTTTTGTTTTAGTTTCCAAATAGAAATTTTATTTTAATTTCCCAAATAATTATTTTAGTTTTTTTGTCTACATGGCATCCATGTCAGTATAAAAAATGGCCCTACAAGTGCCACTTGGGCACTTAGCAGATTTTTTTAACAGATTGCTAACGGTGGGTACCTAGGTATTGTGTTTTGATAGTTTGGGTACCTAGAATCCAATTTTCATAATTGATGTACGATTTGAAATGACCCCTATAGTTTGGGTACTTTTATGTAGTTTATCCTAAAACTATTTAAATGTTAGGAAAAACAATTATCATCATCCCTGAATTTTACACTAATTTTAGTTGTCGTCCATGAACTTTATTATTAGTAGTAGACGTCCATGAACTATGTCTAAACGTGCAAGGACAATCCTTCCGTTAAATTTCTCAACGATTTCTGTTAAGAATAAGGATAAAGTTATCCTATCATGTGAGTTTTATTAATAAAAATCGTTGAAAATTTTAATAGAATGACTGTTCTTGCACGCTTGAACATAGTTCAAAGACGTATGCTGCTAATAATAAAGTTCAGAGACGATAGCTAAAATTAGTGTAAAATTCAGAGACGCTGACAACAATTCTCCCTAAATGCCACTATTACTGTAAATAAAAATAAATAAAAAACCACTCTTATATAAATATTCGCTTACTATCAGAATATTGAACAATAGGCATGAGTATTAATGCATAAAATTAGTTGCCTCAAAGTCTTTTCACCGTAAAGGGCTGAAAATCGTGTCTATTATGACACAATAACTCTGAATATGAGCGTATTCATACTGAAAAACTTTTAACGATCTTATTTTATATCATAAATATTTGTGAATATTTTGATAGTGACCATACATTTCAATCATGCAAACACAAGGGGAGAGTTTCCTTTTCATTATTTTCTCAGATTACTCACATCCAATAATAACAAACAACCCAATCTTATAAAAAAGAGTTCAAAGAAGCATCTTTGACACTTTTGTATGCTATTTAGCCAACAAGGAAATAGTTTTACAACAAAAAGGTAATGGCTATCAGTAGAGCCAGTGAGAAATTAGTATATTTTTATGAAAAAGGGTTGTGATTAGGGCATCACATGTCCTAGTTAATGGTGCAACTTAATTAACACATTAATTAATCTCTTAAATTAATCACACTTAGCTCAAAAAGTATAGTCCTGGCTTTCTTCCAAAGCCTCTCAAACTTCTATTTCATCGACATTACTACACAAAATATAATTCATTAGTTGAAATCAATTAGTATTCAAAACTAACGAGGTCTAGTGGTATTGTTATTTATTTCAAGAGAAAATTGTTGTCCACGTCCTTAAATTTTATATTATAATTTTAGTTAACGTCCCTAAATTCTATTATTAGTAGTAGACGTACCTGAACTATGTCTAAACGTGTAATAACAGTCCATTCGTTCAATTTCTCAACGATTTATGTTAAGAATAAGGGTAAATTTGTCATATCATGTGTGTTTATTAACATAAATCGTTGAGAAAATTAAACACAATGACTATCTTTGTACGTTTAAACATAATTCAAGGACGTCTGGTACTAATAATAAAGTTCATGGACGATAGCTAAAATTAGTGTAAAATTCAGGAACGCTGTCAGTCATTTTCCCTTTATTTCAATCTACAATAGGTAATTTTGAGATTAATTCTCGTAATTAAAGAGCGAGATTGATACTCGATGTATATAATCCTCCTCTTAAATATATATTCTTGTATATTAAAAAAACACACACATACAAATTAATGAATTCGACAACAACTATCTACACCCTACTTTCAAAACTAATTATGTAATTAATTTATTCATGTGTTATAATAAAAATAAGATTATTGAGTTCTTAAATTATTATATTAAATTATCATTAAATATCAACAAGCAGTGAATCGATTCATTTATACATCCCCTGCAGCATTATGATATTGGAAAATTAATAAGTAAATAATTATTAAATATATATTTCAATCTACAATATGAGGCTTGGAATTAATTCTCGTGAAGAGCAAGTTCGATACTCAATGTATACAATCCTCTTCTTAAATATATATTCTTGTATATTAAAAAAAACACACACACACATATACAAATGGCAATCGACATTCGACACCAACTTTTTACACCCTACTTTCAAAACTAATTATGTAATTAATTTTTCACGTGTTATGATAAAATTATGATTAAATATTTTTATGTTATGATAAAATTATGATTATTTATTTTTAAGTTATAATATTAAATTATCAATAAATATCAACAAGTAGTGAATCGATCTCATTCATCTATACATCCCCTGCAGCAACATAAAGAGGACTGAGTGCATGATATAGGAAAATTAATAAGTTCAGAGTTGTAACAATAATAATTATTAAGAGTTATTTATACAAACACCCACCGAGGTTTTTTGTGATTTAACAAATACCTCCTCAGGTTTTAGGTCTTATAGAAACACCCCCTTAGGTTCTAAAAATATTACACATAACCTATAAAATATGAAAATTCTTTAATTAAATGTAATATAAGTTATGTAAATACTAAAATGCCCTTATTGTTATTTGGATATATTATCATTTCAATTCGGAAAATATTACTGTAAAAGGTCAATTTTGTCAATTTTTAGGTTAATGTCATATTTTAATTGATAATCATTTAACAAATAAGTTTATGTATACTACTTTTGGAATTTAAGGGGGTGTTTGTGTAAGGTCTAAAATCTGATGACGTGTTTGTGAAAATACAAAAATTCTCAGGAGGGATGTTTGTGTAAATAATCCAATTATTAATTAATATAATAAAATTTCCGTGCATGTGTGTATGAGAATTATAAAATAGAAAAGTTAAAATGAATGTCGGGTGAAAATGTGGAAGATAATCTTTTAATTTATGCAGGCTCCTTTGGGACATGAGGAGTTGGAAGAAGATGGACAAGCAAAGTGGTAGGCTCCATTCCATCCTCACTCAAACTATTACCCCATGCCTTACTGCTCACTTTTTTTTTTTATTATAACAATAGGATTTAAATTATAAAAAAAAAAAAAACCCTAAAGGACATAAATTTAACTAAATTTACATAGAAATATAATAATTATTATTATTTTCTCATATATCACCAAGGAAAAAATATATTTTTTAAGAAATTAGCTGATTTTTACACTTCAATTTTCCCTTAATGCATTCCTCCATATTTTTTAACCGTCAGTAAATCAAAACAAAATCGATGGATAGAAATACGAAGAGGAGTGCAGAAGGAGAAAAGTGGAGTGTGAAAATCACTTCCCTTTAAGAATTGGGATTTTATTACTTCTTCTCCCTTGACGAAATCTGTAACGACCCGCCCCGCATGGATCCACTATTGGCGGTGAACCCGGTGAACCTCCAAGATAAACACCAAATTGAGAAGGACCAGGATCTGGGACCAGGATCCGCTATCGGCGGTGAACTCGGTGAACCTCCAAAATAATTGGTTATTGTTTCTCCGACTAGCGTGGAGAGTTTTGCTATGCTGGTTCATTGAGTGCTCCGACTTTGGCATCGAGGAGTTTTGGCTCCGTCGGGTCGCGAGACTGTCTATGCATAGTACAGAGAGTTGTGATACAGGACTAGCACACCCCAAGGGATACCCTGGTGGCTAGTGGATGTATCGGGAATAGTGGATTTGAGATATCATGTGTTCAGGTTGAATTAAATAATTTTAAACTCTTTTGAGGTTGATTTGCAAACCAAACTGTGGACCACGATGTGTTTTCCTTATATGGATTTTGTGTGGGTCCAACTAAGTAGTTTTAAAGAGAAATGGAAATTGTGGTGATTTTCAGATGATGCTTTTATATCATGAACTGTTTTATGTGATGCATGCATGATTTTATAAGTGGAGGGGAAAAGGTAAGATTTCCTCAGAAAACGATTTATAAACGATTATTTTTGTCCACTCACAACTTTTGTATTTAAATCCCCTCCAGGCTATTGAGTTGAGTTGACGCGGACACTTCTTACGAGGCGGAGGCATTAGTTTTTCGGCTGCGCTATGTAGTTAAAATTGAGTAGGATATCTAAATTGTACTATTTATCCTACTTAGACGTTCTGATATTATATGTTATTTGGTTGGAGGTTATTGTTGGAATTGTTGAGTGTTTTGAATCCCTTGTCTGACAGGTGAAAGAAAAATTATATTATATTAACAAGGATTTGAAAGGTATTTTGGGAACCTTTTCCTTAGGTTGTCAGACGGGATCAGGGTTCTTCCCGGATTTCGAGGGGAAATTCGGGATAGGTCCTGACAAAATCGATCAAGTGTTTTGTTTGGAATTTTATAGTTTAAGATTTAGGATTTTTACAAAGTTTTGGGGTCAGGGAGGGAATGTTTTTACAAAGTTTGGGGGTGTGAGAGGGAATGTTTTTACAAAGTTTTGGGGTGTGGGAGGGAATGTTTGGGTAGGAGCAGTGGTGGGAGATTTTATGGCTTATGTTTTAGTCCTCGAGTTTAGAGCAGATTTCAAACCTTGAGGTTGAACCCTAAGTTATAAGTGTTTAACCAGATATTCTTGAGGTTAATTAAACCCTAAATTGTACTTGGTTAACTCAATATTTTTTTTAATTCGGCGGTGTTGTTGGAATTTTAAATATATAAGGAACATGGTCATTTCTGGTTGTTTGATTAAACGTTTGCCCTCAATTGTCAATTTTTGAGTTCAATGATCTTTTCACTTCTAAATAAAAATAAATACTACTATCCCATATGCTATATTTCTATTGATTGAACTAACAAAAGATCCAAGTCTATTAATAGTCTAATATGCCACTTAGGCCATGTTTGGTATTGTTTTTTTCCTTAAAAAATTGCTTTATTTGAAAGTGAAACAGTACATAAGTGTTTGGTAAAAATGAGAAATCTTGTTTTTTTTTTTAAATATAATGAATTTTTGACAACAACTTTTAAAAGTAATCTGCATGTTGTTTTTAAAAGCTACTTTTACCAAAATTATTTTAGTGTACATCTATTTATTATGAAAGAACAAAAAAAATTATTTTTCAAAAAAGCATAACAGAAGTAACTTTTCAAAAAAAAAACACAGCAATATCAAACTGGCCCTTAGTTTTATGGCCTAGTAGTATTCATCTCCACATGTTATGTGGGAAGTCTCGAGTTCGACACTCTTCGTATTCCTCCCTCAAAATCATTATATGCGAGGTCCATTAGTATTCCTCCCCCAAAATCATTGTATTAAAAAAAAGTCTAATACATGTGCATTAATCTCCAGCTCATTTGTTTCACCTACACCTTTTAACCCTTCTCAACTAACTATGTTGTTCAAGCAGTAAAAAATAACATTTCAAATTTTGTGTTCAAAATAGGATAAATTACATAAAAGTACCCAAACTATAAGGGTCATTTCAAGTTCATACTCGAACTATGAAAATTTTCATCTAAGTACTCAAACTATCAAAGCACAACATTTAGGTACCCACCGTTAGCAATTTGTTATAAAAATATGTTAAGTGCTCAAGTGGCATTTGTCGGGCCATTTTTTATGCTGACATGGATGTCATGTAGACTGAAAAAATAATAAAATTTGAATATTATTAAAAGTAATTAATAAAATTTTAAAATAAATAAACAAAAAAATTTAAAAAAAACAAAAACAACTCAATTATAACCCGCCTTCCCCCCGCCCCCAATTGACTCCCAAATCCAACTGCCCCCAAGGAGATCAAACCCCAACTGCAATTAGTGAGCCCTTGTAAATTCATGGCATCTCTGCCACCTTCATATGGCGGGTTCTCCTAAGCACCAGAATCAGTACCAATGTCACAAAGAAGTGGGCCGTGAAGGAAGTGATCAAGGCTAATTTTACGGAGTCAGTGGAAGAGTGCAAGGACCACCTGGCCAGCTTAGACCTTGTAGCCGTGTCGTTGCTGAAAACTGGTATGTTTACTGCGGCGTGGCACCGCCCCCAACCCTTCGACACCGTAGACACCTCGTATTTCAAGCCCAAGTACGCCGTAGAGGAGTTCCAACTTCTTCAATTCACCTCATGGGTTTCGACGCTCCCATCATCTTCCTTCTTCTGGTAAGTACCTTCACTGCTGCAAAGGCTTTCAACCTAGTCGGCATCGATTCTAGGTTTTTCGAATTGCAGCCCAAAGAAGGCCTCGCCCTTGTCAATGGCATGGTGGTTGGCTCTGGATTAATAAAATTTTAAAATAAATAAACAAAAAAATTTAAAAAAAACAAAAACAACTCAATTATAACCCGCCTTCCCCCCGCCCCCAATTGACTCCCAAATCCAACTGCCCCCAAGGAGATCAAACCCCAACTGCAATTAGTGAGCCCTTGTAAATTCATGGCATCTCTGCCACCTTCATATGGCGGGTTCTCCTAAGCACCAGAATCAGTACCAATGTCACAAAGAAGTGGGCCGTGAAGGAAGTGATCAAGGCTAATTTTACGGAGTCAGTGGAAGAGTGCAAGGACCACCTGGCCAGCTTAGACTTTGTAGCCGTGTCGTTGCTGAAAACTGGTATGTTTACTGCGGCGTGGCACCGCCCCCAACCCTTCGACACCGTAGACACCTCGTATTTCAAGCCCAAGTACGCCGTAGAGGGGTTCCAACTTCTTCAATTCACCTCATGGGTTTCGACGCTCCCATCATCTTCCTTCTTCTGGTAAGTACCTTCACTGCTGCAAAGGCTTTCAACCTAGTCGGCATCGATTCTAGGTTTTTCGAATTGCAGCCCAAAGAAGGCCTCGCCCTTGTCAATGGCATGGTGGTTGGCTCTGGATTGAAGATGGAGTCGATTGTGGTTAATGGCGATGAAGGATGGGGAGATCGGTGAGGTTGATTGTTGGAATTGGTTGTTGTCTTGTTGGTTTCGATTTTGGTATTGGGTCGGCGGTCGTGCAATATCCGATTGGTGGGAAGATCTGAGAATTCTTACGTCGGTGGTTGTTGGTATTGGGTCGGTGGTTCCTAGTGGGTGTGATTTGTGAAATTAATTTTTTGGGTTTTTAGGGGTGTTTGGTTTTTAGCAGCCACAAAAAACCCCAGTTTTCTGGGTTCTCGCAGAGAGGTAGAGGGTGAGGCAAATGGGTTGGGGATAAATTAATTTTAATTTTAATTAATCTTGTTTTTGTAAATTAATTTTAATTTTGTTTCTTATTTATAATTTTTATATAAATTTTCAACTTGTGTGGAGTCCAACTCAACAATACCACCTAATGATTTAACAGACTTTTTAACAGTTGATTAACGGAAGGTAGTTAATTGATCTGTTTTGATAGTTTGGGTACCTAGATGAAAATTTTCATAATTCGGATATGAACTTGAAATGACCCCTATAGTTTGAGTACTTTCATATAATTTATCCTTCAAAATAATACTCAAACTACTTAAAAGAATGCACACCTAATTCTAGTTGATTGGAATTGAAAACTCATGATTAAAATGATAATTCTACCTCATAAAAAATAATATTATGACCTTATAAAATGATACTCCAGCTTTTGTATCACTATATATTTCTATCTCATAAAGAAATGATATTTCAATTAATTAATAGAAATAGAGAAGAGAGAAGTAGTCAATATAATTCAAATATAACATTATTGTCAATAACATACAAATAAAACTAAATATATAAATATGAATATAAAATGAAATTATAAGTTATATATAAACTAGAAAGTTATGATATACAATGATATCGTTCTTGATAAAATATATATATATATATATATATATATATATATATATATAAACTAAAAGGAAGGCATATGAGGTTTTGAAGTGTAAAGGGTTGCCTTTATGTGGTATGATAGAGCTTCAAAATTCCCTATGCATGCAAAGATGTCTTGTAGCATTGAAGAGATGAGAACATAAGCATGGCTACATGCCCACTATGGAGGGGCCATGCAAAAATATCAAAAATTTAATTCCATTTCCATTTTTGTCACACTGTAAGCTATTTTGTAGTTGATAGAGAAGATTTCTAGTTATCTTCGGCCCCTAAAGTATCCATCAGATCACGTTACGAGATCTCATTGAGTGTTACGTTTTTTGGATTAAAAAATTCAAAACACTTAGAAAATGGGCACTCTAAATGGCATAACTTGTCTCAAATGGATTATAATATAGTTTGGTTAATGTGCAGTTAAAATATTTTGCGAAATCTCGACGGAAGCATTTTCTCGAAAACTGAGTGCTATAACACACAATTTTTACTCGATTTTAGAAATTTTGAAAAAAAAAACATCAAAATTTTAATTCCATTTCCATTTTTCGTCACCCTGTAAGTTATTTTTAAGTTGACAGAGAAGATTTCTAGTTATCTTCAGCCCCTAAAGTACCCACCAGACCACGTTACGAGATTTCATTGAGTTTCACGTTTTTTGGGTTAAAAAATTCAAAATACTTAGTAAATGGGCACCCTAAATGGCAGAACTTGTCTCAAATTACTTATAATAGTTTAGTTGAAGAGCAGTTAAAATATTTCACGAAATCTCGACGGAAGTATTTTTCACGAAAACTGTGAGCATATAACTCATCATTTTTAGTCGGTTTCAGAAATTTTGACAAAAAAATCAAAATTTTAATTCCATTTCCATTCTCGTCACACTGTAAGCTATTTTGAAGTTAATAGAGAAGATTTCTAGTTATCTTCGGTCCCTAAAGTACCCATCAGACCACGTTACGAGATTTCGTTGAGTTTCACGTTTTTTGGGTTAAAAACTTCAAAACACTTAGAAAATGGACACCCTAAATGGCAGAACTTATCTCAAATGGTTTATAATAGTTTGGTTGACGTGCAGTTAAAATATTTCGTAAAATCTCAACGCAATTTTTTGTCGGTTTTAGAAATTTCGAAAAAAAAATCAAAATTTTATTTCCAAAATATTATTTTTGGTGAGGTTGGCACAAATAACGGATTTTTTGTGATGAGTTCCAGAACCTTTGATAAGCCCAAGTTTGTTCAAAATAAACTTACTGAGTTGTTTGCCCGATTAAGTTCCGACTCTATTTATGGACCATGGTATGCGAAAGGATCGCTAACACTAGCACAAAGGTCTAAAATTTTTTGTTTTGTTGAATGCACAAAGGACCTCTCTAGAGTAAGTTGTACAAAGTTTCTTAAAATTGCAATTGGAGAGCTTCAAGATCATTACAATGGCGGATGTGCTATTTATGGAAATTGTTATATCAGATTAAAATTTTTTCAATTTTATAGAAATAAGTTGTTTCGGTCAACTTGTATAAAGTGTTTTAAATTCCATCTTGCAGTAGTAGATACTAATATATGTTCAAATTTGAATGTCTTTACACTTTCTTATATAAGCACTTACGGAAAAATCAAAACCCTAATGCATATTGTACAAACCCTAATGCTATGAAAAATGGCAAAATGCTCGAGTTCCATTTTACTTTATCAGAATATCAAAATTACAAAAATTCAAAGCTCAATCCTTCTAACCATGAGAAAGTGCTCCAATAAAAACTCGAGTTTCAAGTCAAACTTGTTCCTTAGTCTTGAGTTCGAAACACAAAATTGGCATTTGAAATTTTGACTTGTGGCCAAGGGAATGTTGAAATGCCTATGTGAGTCTTTCTAGCTCACGACGCAAATTAGTCATTGGTGAAAAATTTTAAGATACTGCGTATTAATGATAAAAAAAAAACTCAACCCTTCCACTTTCCATTCGACGTAAGTACACCAGATACACATAAGAATTTCTCGAGCTTGACCATTACGAAAGAATAATCAATGCCGTGAAATTTACATATTAATGGACTACTTTCGTATATAGATACTTTTGTTTTGAGAAAATTTAAAGCCTAACTAAGAAAATAATTCCAGCATTGACTAAGCCTTCGGCAGCCAAAAACACAGATTGAAGCATGATTTATGCAATGGCTGACAAAATCTTTTCTTTCTCGGCAGGACGCCAGAAGGTTTTCTGAATGCATAGTAAACCTTCACCGTCTTTCGAATACGTGAATCGGATGTCCCACTGCAGGGACTTCGCCATACTCTCCACCTCCTTCAAGGTTTCAGCATTGTCCCATATGATTAGCTTCCCTTCTGGCCTAAGAACCCTATCAACTTCTGCAATCACTGCCTCTAAGTTGCATCTGTATTACCATAACCACATTGAATCAGAGGACAAGTTGGAGAGGTCCTTGTGAAACTGCAGTAAATGAATTTTCATAAATAACATTGCATACCTTTTCTTTAGCACAGAGAATAGATGATCTGCATGTAAAAGATCGTAAGTCCTGGGGTAGGTACTGAACGATTCGCACCAATCATGATATATCCCAATTAAACCGCGCTCAAAGATTATCGGGAGTGTGTCACGAGACTCGACTGGGACTACATTCATAACCCATACTTTCAAGTCTTTTAGTGCTGCAGCAAACCTGAAGGCATTGCCACAAAAAAAAGTCGGACCAAGTGTAGGATTTCGACATTCTTTAATTCAATGTAAAAGAAAGCATTTGCACAAGAGAAATAAGAATCAGAGACCAGGCTGGTGATGCTGTTATAGGTAAAAAAGAAATTAAAAGATGAATAATTGCTTACCCTCCGTACACGGCTCTCATGTCCATGACATTCCTTACAGAAGACCAGTTGATGCCCATCCCATTCAAATATGTCTCCGAGACAACTTTTTTCCAATGCTTGTAGTCAGAAATGAAATCCTCCGTGGCTGATTTTCCATCAACATCAAGCTCAGACTTTAACCAGTATGGTGGTTCCTGCAACCTTAATGGCCATTTCGGGGGCCACTGATTCCCCCGGTTTAACACACCCTCTGGCACTTTTTGCATGCATGCCTCTAATGATACATTCCTGATGATGGAAATATAATTAGAACACTTGACTAGTGCAATTGTAACTCTGAGAATACTAAAGAAGATTTTTTAACTGCATCGAGATACTTCAACAATGTATTTGACAGTGTTTTCCAGGCCAACTTACACTAAAGACAAATTTGAAAAATCTAATGACATCAATTTCTACTTATTTCTGTTCAATGAAAACATATCACCTTAGATTTTATATAAGAACTCAGAAATGAGGGTAAGATGCTATGAATCAAAATTCTTTTAGCTCAATATGTTGGTCAATCCCAAAATGGCAAGTATGACTCAACGATTTGGAATGATATCTATGCATCTCAAGTTCCCACACATGGAGAATTTTCTGACCTACAAAAACCCTTCACATTGCTAATAAATTTTCATAGAGCACATAAAAAACCAAGTAGGAAACTTCAAATGAAAATTCAAGCTTGCAAACAAAGTCATTCCTGGAAAGGCACTTCGAGTAAGAGGCATATCAGTCACAGTAGCTTAGCTTAAAGAAAATTTCGTTATATACTTGTAACAGGACTGACATATAACCTAACACGTAGGACAAACTTAAAATCTTCAATGCAAAGTAGCCAGAAAGAAAATAATTCCAACCTGATGTGACACACATTGCTTAAAACAGTTAGGACATCATCAAATTATGGCAAAACTTACTAAAAATAAAATAAAATAAAAAAGAGCTACCTATAAGTAGTCATCCCAGTAAAGTTATATTAGTTACCAACCATTATAATATAGACAATAGAAGAAAAAAAAAATATCATTGATCTAAAGTAAAATGTGAATATTCAAAATTTATGATAATAGTTTTAGCATCTAGCAGAAACTGATTCGGTGCCACTACTTAAATATTTGGGGGGAAAGTTAAGTACCAGCCAGCATTTGGATCATCAGATTCACTGCAGAGAGGAGGCTGATTGCGTGGTCGTTCATTGTAGCACTCATTGGTAGAGGGTTTTCTATATATGGCAGCCGCAACTCCATTGAGCTTGTCCTTTTTAATCACCAATAGATCCCAGCACATTGACTTTGTTAATTTAGACATCTCTGCCAATAATTACCATCAGAGAGAGATAGTATGTTAGATAGATGCAACCGAAACAACTTGCTTCAGAGTTCTTAAAAAAAAATATCCAGGAAACAGGAAGTATTGTACCTTTCCAAATGCCAACATCTTCTGGAAGCTTTTGGTACACTGGAGTAGCAGACCAGACAAAGTGACCACCGGGTCGCAAGACACGATTAAGCTCCAGGAGCAGTTTACCACCTGCAATGTAACTCAAATTATATCTCTAACAATACATCATAACATCAAAACAAATAAATAAATAAATGGCAGACATTACCTTCAATATGCCAAGGGACTCTACACCGAGCACAGTGGATAAGATCAAACACAGAACTTGGGAAGGGTAGTCTTTTGGTACCCATAACAGCTGATATGGCAGGGATTCCCCGTTCTAGTGCAAATTGTACTTGGGCTTCGTGCTCATCCTTGGGAGCAAATGACATAGCAATAACATCTCTTTCAAATAGAAAGCCTCCAAAGCTGGCTACACCACACCCAACATCCAATATCACACGGCTTCTTTTACCCCATGCGATATCAGGAAGAGACTGCATAGCCAAAACACAATATACACTTTCAGCATTGGAATAGTAGAAAAAGAACAAAATTTCACCTAAAATTAATGCTCCAGAGCAGTAACATAATAATGCCGAAGACAAGACTTTAGCCACAAAATGAACCACAAAAAAAGACAAACATATAAGTTCAAGTGAAACACAGTTGGATATGTTAAATCAATATAAGTGTAAACGAATCAATATGGTTCCCCAAAGGACAGGACTTCACACGAACGCATGGAGAAATGAAAACAATGAAATGCACAGGTTCCATGAACGAAGTTATGAAATCAGATGGAACTGCATCCCATAAAATTCAAAGCCACTATCACATAGTGGAATAAAGAGTACACTATGAGTGGCCTAGTAAATTGGTTTAGGCTGAATGTACACTATGGCATAGAACAAAGAGATTTGTTAACTTCTAGAGCAAACAACCCATAAAATTTAATATATGCAAGGACGTGGAAAAATAAGATAATATAACAAGAGCACTCACTTTTTGAATAAAATCAATGTAATGAAGAGCACCATTCTTAAACTGAGTTCCGCCACCAGGAAATGATAGGTATTCACCAGTAACTTTAACCCAATTTTGGTGCCCTTTAACTACGGCTAGCTTCGTGTGAGGAACATTGCGGTACCATATCTGCATCATGCACAAAGAACATATTTCAATTTCAAGGACTAAAAGAGGTAATTGCTATTATTTCACTAGACAGCTTGTATACCCTTTCTCTGCTTGTGGGCCACTGAATGGACCGTTTATATCCTTCTGGTAGAGGAACAAGGCAGGTGGGGGCTTCATCAGGGCAGTGCCTCTCTCGATGTTCATAGTGACCTCTACCTGGGAGCTTCCTGATAGATCCCCAATTGTCAAGACAAGGAATGTAGTCTGGTCCAGCAGTGACATCACAGAGTTTCCACTTCCACTCATGCCCACTTTGCAGTTCAGATTGTTGTGTTTCCTTCTCATTCTGAGACTCCACAACTTCCGTTGACCCTGCCTCACTTTCAGCTGTAGTTTCCTGGCTTTCAACGTTATTACTGGTATCACTATCTGCTGAGTGCCTGTCTTGATCATTATCAATCTTTTCCTTCTTAGGCTGACTAGTCACTTCATCTCCATGATTTTTTTCAACAGAGGTCTCCTCTCCCTCCGATTTTTTTTCACCCTCTTGAAAGTAAGATGTATTTACACCAGAACTCTCCTCCACCTCTGTCTTCTCAGTTTCACTTATTTTTTCATGTACTTCTTTTGTTCTTCCAGCTTCTGAATTGGACTCCCCGTCTCCTGAACTAGCTTCATTATCATTTTTTTTTCCATCCCCATCAGGTTCACCCTCGGTTTTTGGTCCCTCTTCAGTCTCAAGTTTTTCATCCGATCTATCCTCCACAAGCTTCTCTTTCTGATTTCCCTCATTCTCACTTTCTGATTCATTCTTCACCTCAGATTCTTCCTTTGAAACCGGTTCTTCCTGTTTTTCTTCAGTTGTATTCACAGAATCATCCTCCGCAACATTTTGGTTCTTCTTCACATCCAAATTGCTTTCACTCTGCAAATCACTGCCATTGTCATCTCCTTTTGCCACAGTTTCTGATAATTCACCCGAACTGTCTTCATACTGCTTCGAATTTCTCTCAATTACCACTTGCTGTTTTACCTCATCTACAGTCTGCCCAGCTGATGAATCTTGATTCTGAATCGGAACAACCGTTGACATTAACATCCACACCCCAACTAAACAAAATGCAACAAATACAACCAGACTGGTCGTGGAACAACAATTCAATGACTTCCTTCCGTCAACTCGAGAATATTTTCCCACAGCCATCTTTATGAGGTGGAGCTATAAATCCCAAAATTTTAGACACACCTGACAACGGAAATAACAAAACAAACTCAGATTTCTGTTATCAAGTTTGTTTTCTGGAAATTGCTAAGAAAATAGTTTTTCAGGTCCTAATGTGGCAACATAATTTGCACTTTATTCTGTCTTCATGACTTCAATCACAAACACAAAAAAAAGGTAAAACAAACCTGTTTAAAATTACCAAAGCAACCAATATTCTAAATATAAATGGAAAAATGCATCCTCTCTAACTTGAATATACAAGTAAATGACTCGTAAATTGGATCATACAATAATGTCAAGAGCTCAACTTTATTCCATAGAAACCAGATCCATCAATTAACAAAGAACCTGGAAATTTCAGCGTAAAAGATCAGCATTTTTTCTGTTGGATTTCAAGAACATCAACAACAACAAACAAACAAACAAACAAAATCTCCTTTTAGGAAAAAAAAAAACCCCATTATAATCCATTTCTCAATACAATAAACCCAACAAGCAGAATGTGTTGATTGGTTGGTGCGAAAGAGCAGGAAAATAAAGGGGAACTGAAAAACCTACATACTGGGTATGAATAAAAGCCAGAAAGCTTGAAATGTTGGCATTTATCATCAATAAAGCAAAGTACTTTGGACATGCAACAAAATGAAGATCCGATCAAAATAATGACAAAGGACATATCTCGTACAAGCTGAGAGAGAGAAGGAGATTTTTCTTACTTGGCTGAGAAGTGTAGAGGCTGGGCGCAGTAGGGTCCTCTTTGCTCGCTCACTCCATTCTTAATTGCTTTGTAAACTTGAAGAGGGGGGAGAGAGAGCTGGGTTGGGGTCAGTGGGTCTTTATAATGCTCACTCACTCACACTGCCATCAATTTTCTTCAGCATACATTTCCATTTCGGTTTCAGTTCCACTAATTAATAAAGAAAAATATCTGAGAGAGGAGTAGAAGGAGATCCACATCTAAATCTACTACTAAATTTTTTTATGGGATCTGCAAATTCCAGCTAAAGGTTCAGTTGTAAACCAATGAGTCAATAAAGTGCACGAAGCCAGATTCAAAGAACGCGGTGATGATGTCAGAGACCGAAATTCCGTAAAAAAAAATGAAGTTAATATTTAATATGTATAAAATGTAACTCTAACATCGGGGTATAAAAGAAAATTTTAATATTTTAAAATTACCTTCTCTGACGGTCGTTTCAACGTAACTATTTGTTGGGTTTTGGCCGGAAATTAGGTCAGTATCGACTTGGCCGGAAATCGGGTATTTGATCACTTTCTGGATCTTGAGTTTTTACTGTATCTAATTACCACCCAGATGAAACAGTAATATATGTATGATTCCTTCAGCACCGACACATGAACGACCCATACACCTTCTACATTTTTTATTAGTATTACTCATTTAATGGTATTTTTAATTATGACTTAATAAAAAGTCTCGAATAATATTTTTATCTGCTGTTTTAATATTATAATATGAAATTTTAAATTCAATTTTTATCAAAAGTTAATTCAATTCAGTAAAAGTAAAATCGATAGTAAATATATATAACCAAGTATCTAGTAAGTGTTAAGTGAAAGTGTAAGTGATGTCGATAAGGACGTGGGCCTACCTTATTAAAACCTGTCCTTGTTTGATGGAGCCATGATGCAATCAGAGCCATCAAACAAAAATGATCAGTCCGGCCGACACCATCGACGGCTGAGATTGAGCCATCCGAAAGCGGACGTCTGTAATGATTCTATTCTGTTAGCATGTGAGGTGGAACCACCGCCACTATCATCTAAATAGATGTATTACACTGAGTCTGACACTTGTCCAGTGCTGGAAGGTCGAAAAGAGAAGTGTTATAAGTTTTGAATGGAAGCCCTCGTAAATTGCGGTATTGAGCATCGACATTTATTTTAATTTTTTAATAGCATTTTTCATTTTTAAGTATCGATTTTATTTTTTATAAATGTTAAATCCGAAATCTAAAATTTCAATTATACAGTTGGTAAGAATATCACTATATCAATAATTTTTTATTTATTTATCTTTTTTCCACTATCCTACTATTTCCGACTTAGTGTAAGAGTTTATGGTTTCTTCGAGTTGGGACCGAGGATGAAAATATCATTTTTCACAGAAATATCGACAGTTAAATTTATGAAAATATTGACGGATATTTCGATGTTTAACAAAAAAATGTTAGAAATTTAGTTCAAAACTTCAAAATTTTGAATGAAATTTTGGGAAAAATTTAAGCACCCAATAATATTTATATAAGACTAATACCTATATCATGGAAATTGAGGGGAGATTTTTCTTCCCTTCTATTTTTATACTAAGACCCTTAAATACGGATATATTCACGAAACTATCGCCGATATTTTTTCACCTCTATTTTAATATCTATATCTTAAAATATAGATATATCGACTAAAATTTTACAGATATTACGGATATTTTGATTAGGTTGGGGCTCCGCAAGTGAGTCCACAAGGGATTTGCTATACCACATTGGGTTTCCAAATGCCTAATTGGCCCATGTAAAGCTTGAAGCTTTGTCGGTGAGGCTTGATGTGGCACCCATCTAACGCCACGTAATCACACATTATCCACACTGGTTATCAAAAACTTCAAGCTGTTGATGACGTGTCATAAAGCTGCTCAATAATCACCATGTAATAATTATTCTCCACTTTAATACCACAATATCACATGTAATAATCATTCTCTTTCGCCTACTTTTCGAGTCTTAATTGATCCTCTTTTATGTTGTGAGGTCCGAATATAAAGTAGGAAATTTCGTGCTTATGATTTATTTAAAACGGTGCGTTTTGGTTATATTTTTTTAATTAATAAAATATATCACATGTAAGTGGTACTATTAAATTAATAAGATTATTATTCAGTTTAATATACAGTGAGAAATTTTAAATTCGATTCATCTAATGAGAGAGAATAAATCCACCTCTATCTATACCATGAATAGATACACTACATATTAGTAGTACCAATAACATATTTCAAATTTAAATAAACCAATTTTTCTGTTTCTTTTTTCTTTAACAAAAACAAAAATAGAAAGAAAAAAATTAGAAAATATGTGGTGGAAATGCAAAGGGGGTTGAGAAGGATTTTGGAGTTTAGGAATGTGAATCACAAATTCTCACAGCACAGATGACCACAACTGAGCTAAGAACAGAAATCCTCCACACAATTCTTCCTTCTCTTTGTTTTTCCCTCTCTAATTTTGCATCTCTCTGAGTCTCTCTTATCTCCAAGACTCACTGAGACTGAAGCAAAGAGAAGAAACAATGGTTGCCGCAGGTGGAAGAAGAAGATGAGGAAGAGGAGCAAAAGAGGGTTATGCATCTTCCATGGCCACCTCTCATTCTGCTTATTATGTATTTCCACAATCACAACTGAGGAGGAGGAGCAATTTCAAGAACAAAAACAGTCATCATCCTCTCCCATCGTCATCAAAAAGACCCCATGATTACATTTTGCTCGCTGCCATCAGCAGCAACCATAGAGACTCTTACAATACCTTTGTTTCTGAGGTACCATTTTTATCCTCTCTTTTTGTTCCTCCATCTCTTCATCGTGCATTTTCAATGCTTTAAGGGCTTGTTTGGTAGGTCGGATTGGATAATTTATTAAAATCAATGTATTTTGAAGGATGAAGTGATTGGATTGGATAAATATCATTCTGACACACCAAATAATCTGCATCTTATTTTTAATGACGATATTCGGAGAAAGGTTTATGTACATTGTGTATCAACATAGCTCTTTACGTCGGACATGAGATTACATGCTGCACAATAAAGATGAATAGTACTAGTGCGAGTCGAAAGTTTTATATTGAAGGGATTATGGGTTAAAGGATTTTTCCTCCATCTCTTCATCGTGCAATTTCAGTCCTTTAAGAGAGTTACAATGATATTAGACAAGTAGACTATTTACATTGGCGGTTAAACTCTTCCTTTTCGAGAGTTTGAACTTGAGATTCTTCACTACAAAGTGGAGAGCAATAGCACTAGATTATAATAATAGTGACGAACAGTTAAATTTACATAAAAAACATTATGAGTTAAAGAGATTGTTTAAAATTGGGTTTGATTCAAGTTTATATTATGTTATCTCTGCCTCAAGTTGGGTTGCATAGTTTGTCAAATGTGATGCTATGCTAGAGTCATTCTCTTTGAACAATTGTTGAGGTTGCCAAGTTCCATATTGACAAAGGAAGCTTGGCCTTAGGATGGTAAATCAACTTGGGTCATATCGCCAATTGATTTTGAACTTGAGATTCTTCACTACAAAGTGGAGAGCAGTAGCACTAGATTATAGTAATAGTGACGAACCGTTAAATTTACATAAAAGTCATTATGAGTTAAAGAGATTGTTTAAAATTGGGTTTGATTCAAGTTTATATTATGTTATCTCTGCCTCAAGTTGGGTTGCATAGTTTGTCAAATATGATGCTATGCTAGAGTCATTCTCTTTGAACAATTGTTGAGGTCGCCAAGTCCCATATTGACAAAGGAAGCTTGGCCTTAGGATGGTAAATCAACTTGGTTCATATCGCGAATTGATTTTGCGTTGAATGCTCGCATCTAATAACAAAACCCTACATTTGTAGTAAGCTGATTTGAAGCCACATTTCATCAAAAAGATGAATTTATTAGTAATTTCAAATGCCCTTCAATAGTTCAATGTGGTAATCAACATTGCAATTCAGGAAGTGCTAAATGAACAATTTATCATCTGTGTTTGCAGGCTGCTAGTCTCTTGGGTCCAGCAAGATTCGACGCGTCAAAGCTGAAAGTCGAATTCAGGGGAGAAGAGATGAATAACTATGTTGGAATCACACCAAGAACTTACATTTTATCTCATTGTGACTTCACAGCTAACCTCACCTTAACAATCTCAAATGTCATCAACCTCGATCAGGTCAGCTTTATACAAATTTCAATGTGACATTGCTTGCATCTGGTATGATTCCATCTTGATTTTGAGTGAATCTGTTACTAAAATTGCAGCTAAAAGGATGGTACAGCAAGGATGATGTGGTTGCAGAATGGAAGAGGGTCAACGGCGAAATGTGTCTCCATATCCATTGCTATGTGAGCGGTCCCAATCTCATGCTAGACCTAGCTGCCGAGTTCAGATACCACATATTTTCCAAAGAAATGCCTTTGGTACTCCAAGCTGTGCTACATGGAGACTCACAACTTTTCCGGGAGCATCCTGAGCTACTTGATGCTTTGGTTCGGGTTTACTTCCATTCTAATTTGAAGAAGTACAACAGAATCGAATGCTGGGGGCCTCTCAAGGATGCCGTAGAGGTAAAAAACTCAACAGACATTTTCAACTTTCATGTTTCCATAGCTTACTTGTTGCATATATTTTTGGGTATGTTTCAGGGGAGGCAAGGGAATCATACCAAAGGAATAACTGCGCCAACGGATTCTTCTTTTTCTTCTTCTTCTTCTTCTTCTTCCCGTCCCCGGGACAAGTGGGGAACGCCAAAATCCATATTTCAAGTTCTATTTGCATTCCTTCTTTGATTCTTTTGAAATCCATTGCATATAAAACAGGATCTCGAAAGTATTTGATATCTTTGAGGCTCGCCAACTTCACCACCCAAAGCCAGAGGCCAAGAAGGAATCAAGGTTAATTTGATGTGGGGAGTTGAAGATTTCTTTGGGGAGACTCAAAAATGCCAAAGGCATGAGCATGAGCATGTAACTGATTTACAATTTTTTTGTGACTAAGACCAAATTGTTCATCTGTTAATCAATGGCTAATGTTCTTTGTTGGTTCACATGACTTTTGCATCTTTGTTTATTGCATTTCATTTTATTCTTCCTCTTTTAGCCTTGCAGAAATCAATCAATATAAAACCTTTATGTAAGCTGATACTAAAGGCAAGCATAGAATTGCAATCAAAATGATCATATGTTCTCTCTTTGAGCATAAAATTCCATGAGCCTTTTTTCACTTGCAACATAGTAGCCCCAACTTTCTGAACGATATCATCTCATAATTACCTATGGCTGTTTATGTTTCTAGCATGACCACTTGATAAAATGTGAAAAAAAATAGGAGAAATGACCGATTCTACTGAAAGGATTCCTCTTTGGATAATAGGTCATGTTTCGGGTTTGGTTCATACCTATACACACTAATCCGTGTGCTAATTTTTTTTTAATTTCCTTAGGGTGTGTTTGGATGAGTGAAAAAAAAAACATGGGATTTGTTAAAAAATTAGAATTTCAAGTTTCTTCTGCACAAATTCTCTTATTTGAATGCATAAATATAGGAATTTAAAATTCTAAGAAAATAAAAAATTTGGAATTTTGATGCCACAAATCTCAAGTTTAAATTACATATAAAAACGTGTGATTTTCAAAATTTCATCTTTATAACTACCATTTATATATGAACATTAAATTACATGTTTAAATTTCATTTTACTTTTATGTTACCCAAACATGAAACTTCACAAATTCTGGAAAATTAATTTTCGATAATTTAAATTCCGTCATTTGATAAATTCTTAGTAATCTTAAAATTCTTCATCCAAACACACCCTTATTGAAATAAAAAAGAAATAATATAACAAAGGAAAATGAACAAAGAAGTGAGATTGAGCTGCCAAGTTGTATTTGCATATTATTATCATATGTGATCAGTATCATAATATAATCTTGGATTTGAAACGAAGGTAAAAAAAATTTCGATAAAATACCACGAGGCCCTCACACTCGAGGGGTAGGACTAATCCCTCTCGTGGTGTGGCTTGCCTCTGGATCACAAAGTACTCCAAAAGCAAACCAGATCCCGAGAGTGGATTAGTCCCTAACTAATAACATCCACTATGCCTCTCTAATTACTTGCGACAGATGCATGCCCGGTGAGCATATATGTAAACAAAATGTGGTGCAATTTACCACTCCATCACTAAACAACATGGAAGCTATATGTTACTAGCTTCTTGCATGAAAGTGGGACGAAGCTTCCTACTCTCACCAAGCTATACATACACATATATACATACATATACACATATATACATACATATACACATATATATATATATAGCCCTAACTAGCTAGCTAGCTACTTGCTTTCTCATGCAACTCTCTCTTGGTCTCCACACACATAAACATACATTACCAAATGGAGATGGAGGGGAAGTCGAACTCGAGGACGATCATGAAGTCCAATCCCAATGGTACACGTGGCGAGTTGGAAACCGTGTCGAGAGTTGTCGGGATAGGATCAAGGAACAACCAGAGGCCGAGACACAGCGTAGTCCCTCCTGCTAGAGGAAGAATCAAGCGCAAGATATCTGGGCTTGTATTCAAAAGACTAAAGCTGGTGGCAAGAGTTATGGCAGCAAGGGATACTACTACTCATAATAATACCACAACTACTCTTAGAGGAAGCATCAAGCGCAAGATCTTTGGCCTTCTATTCAAAGCAATATTAAAGCTGGCAACTTATTAGTGAATATTGACATCATATTCATCAATCATCATGTACGTCGACCTTTCTATAGCTTGCTAATTATTTCGTAATTAACTTGAACTATATATATAGTTCAAACATATATATATCGATCTCCTCCGTAAAAATCAATAAAATTGAAGGCCGTTAATTAGGTCATTCATCATATCTATCAATAAATCAACGATGCTGGTAATTATTAATATCCTCAGAGTGAGCAGCTCATATATAAGTTGGACAGATTGCTAAGCACATCCTACACATCATAGGTAGGTTTTGTTTTTTAGATAAGGATATTGACAAGGGGAATTATACACTTTGGGAATCGACATCGCTTTTTACTAGAGTCGAACCTGAAACCTTCTTGCATATTGAAGTGGACAGAAATATCATTGGACTTATAATACTAATGGCCAAATCATGGATAATTAGTGAACAACAAATAATGTTTGACAAAACAAAACGACTTATTGGGTTGACGGGTGAGCTGTGATAAATTTAAGAGAATAAATAATGAGTGTTCTTTAAACTTTCGAGCTAACTTTTGATTACATTATCACGTGATCGGTGGTTCTTATTCTCTTGTATGAATATTTCTATCAACAAATACCATATTTTTCCTCGAAGAAAAGACTTATGATAGATAAATAGATTATACATTCATGAATCAAGAAGAGAACTATACTGAAAATAAAAATCAAACTAATTAAGTAACAGTACAGATAATGCTCAACAACAATAAGTCTTTTCCATTTGCTGCATAACTCCCAAATCCTGTAAATGAATTGAAGCAATGTCTTGTTTCCGAGTTGTAAGCATGACCCGACTTCCATGTGTTCCATCTGGAAGTGCTACATTTATAATTGCCTCATAATCTAACACAATCGCATACCTCTTGTGCTGCAAATCCACGATCATCATTTCCACCAAACGTCGGTAGCCCATATTGCTTATGTCTGAAGGAGTGTCTTCCATTGCTGCTCTACAAATCTCCATCTAGATGAAATGACAATGTACGTATGAAATGGTATATAATACTTTTGCTAAGGTGCAGTTAAAGTATCTCGTGAAATCTCAACTGTCGCATTTTTCATACAAATTGTGAGTTATAACTCGCGATTTTTAGTCAGGTTTTTGAACAAAAAACATCAAAATAATTATTTTATTTATATTCTCATCACCCCGTGAGATACTTTGAAAGTTAAGAGAGATAATTTCTAATTACTTTCATACCCTAGAGTCACTTAAACCAGTTAGGAAATTTCATTGAATTTCAAGTTTTTTTACTTAAAAAATTCATAAAAAATACTTCATGGGCACCCTAGATGGCACAGCATATCTCAAATGGCTTATAATACTTGTGCTACCTTGCGGTAAAATATTTCATGAAATCTCAACGGTCACATTTTTCGCAAAAATTGTATTCACGATTTTTAGTCGATTTTTGAAATTTCGACAAAAACATCAAAATACTTATTCAATTTCGATTCTCATCACCCCGTAAGATACTTTGAAGTCGAGAGATATATATAAGTTCTAATTACTTTCAGACCCTAGAGTCACTTCCGAAAGCAATTATGAAATTTCATTGAAATTCAACTTTTTTGGCTTAAAAATTCATGAAGAATAATTAATCGGATGACAAAATATGTCTCAAATGGCTTATAATACTTTTGCTAATGTGCAGTTAAAATATTTCACGAAATCTCAACGATCGCATTTTTCACAACAACTGTGAGCTATATCTCTCGATTTTTAGTCGATTTTTGAAATGTCGACAAAATCATCAACATACTTATTCTATTTCCATTCTCATCACACCACAAACCCCCACCCCCCTAAGATAGTTTGAAGTTGATAGAGATTATTTCTATTAAGTTTCAGATCATAGAGTCACTTTCAGACCTAGATACGAAATTTTATTGAAATTCAAGTTTTTTGGCTAAAACAATTCATAAAAAATAGCTAATGGCATCCTAGATAACATGACATGTTTTAAATGGCTTATAATACTTTTGCTAATGTGTAGTTAAAATATTTCGTGAATCTCAACTGTATCGCATTTTTCACAAAAACTGTGAGCTATATTCACGATTTTTACTTGGTTTTTGAAATTTCAACAAAAACATCTAAATACTTCTTCCATTTCCATTCTCACCACCCCTTAAGATACTTTGAGGTTGAGAGAGATAATTTATAATTACTTTCGGACCGTAGAGTCACTTCTGGACCTAGCTACGAAATTTCATTGAAATTCAAGTTTTTTGACTAAAAACATTCGTAAAGAATAATTAATGGACACCATGGATGACATGACATGTATCAAATGACTTATAATACTTTTGCTAATATGTAGTTAAAATATTTCATTAAATCTCAATCGTCACATTTTCACAAAACTGTAAGCTACAACTCACAATTTTCAATTGGTTTTCTAAAATTTCAACAAAAACTTCAAAACATTTATTCTAATTCCATTCTCATTACACCTTAAGATAATTTGAAGTTGAGATATATAATTTCTAATTACTTTCGGACCCTATAGTTACTTCATGCGCAATTACGAAATTTCATTAAATTCAATTTTTTTGGCTTAAAAAATTTATAAAAGATAGTTAATGGGACGACAGGACATGTCTCAAATGACTTATAATATTTTTGCTAATGTGTAGTTAAAATATTTCGCGAAATCTCAACTATCGCATTTTTCACGAAATCTCAACTCACGATTTTTAATCGGTTTTTAAAATTTCGATAAAAACATCAACATACTTATTCTATTTTCATTGAAATTCAAGTTTTATGGCTTAAAAAATTCATAGAAAATAGTAAATAGACACCCTACATGGTAGGGCATATCTCAAATGGCTTATAGTACAATTGCTAATATACAGTTAAAATATTTCGTTAAATCTCAACGGTTGCATTTTTCACAAAAAAACTGTGAGCTATACTAACAATTTTTAGTCGGTTTTTAAAATTTCGACAAAAACATTAAAATACTTATTATATGTCCATTCTTATCAACCCGTAAGATATTTTGAAGTTAAAGAGATATAATTTCTAATTACTTTTAAACCCTAAAGTCACTTCCGGACCTAATTACGAAATTTCAATGAAATTCAAGGTTTTTGGCTTAAAAAATTCATAAAAAATAATTAAGGAGCACCCTTGATGGGAAGGCATTTCTAAATGGATTATAATACATTTTCTAATGTGCGGTTAAAATATTTCATTAAATGTCAACAATCGCATTTTTCATAAAAACTATGATACTCATGTACTCAACAAATGTTAAACACAAAGTGAGATGAAAGAAACAAAACAATAAGGTACAGGACGAATATCTTAAATTATATGCAATGCGCTTGTTTGTGGTAAAATTATACCAGCTAAACTGCATACACAAACCAAAAACCCAAAAGGTTCCTGCCCACGATTTTTATTTAGTGACAGACAATCTATCTCATGATCTCATTCATGTGAAAGTGAGGACAATGTCCACAAGAACCTGGAACTCACTCACTAACTCACTGACTCACTGCTGCTGCACACAACTCAAAATGACCTAGTAGGGTTTGGAGAAGAAGATGACTTAGCTTTCGCAAAATCAACGAGATCTTTGAAAAGGGCATCTTCCTGTTTTCCTTGTTTCGTCGGGGTTGCCGAATTGAGGGAGAGAGAGTCTGTCCCAAGGAGCTGCAGGAAGGCTGAAAGGAGAGAGACCATTTCTTGGAGACGGAGGGTTTCCAGGAGACTGAGCATCCCAAGGAGCTGCAGGAAGGCCGTCAATAGATTTGCTTCTAGGAGCCGGTTCATGATATACAGGCTTTCCAGGGAACATAGGTGATGGGGTCGTGGTTAGGGAAGAAGGAGGTGAGGTGGAAGTTGAGCTCGACTGAACTGGAACTGCAAAGGATGTGGATTCTGATGTTGCAAGGGATCCTTCAAAGTTGTAGGGATCACCACTGAGATAATCAATCATGCCGGCACCGGTAGAGATTGACCATTTGGGGGACGGTGGAGGAGGAAGAAGGGGTCGCACAATTGGTGCTGATCCCTGGCCTTGTCCCTGTGAATTATCTCTTGAAGACCTGCCATGCATTCCACTGAACTTTTCTAAGAGAGAAATGACAAGATGAAGAGATTGTAATCTGATATCCTTTATCTTACAGAATTACAAGTAGAATAGTTAAATACTCCATGTAAATCAATTTGATACTTGACCACCTACAACTCCTTTTTTCTTGGTGACATTTCACCACCTAAACTTTTACTTTGTGAAACATAACCAAGTATTGTCAATCCCACCACACTTTCCTTCCAAAAAGAATCGCGTGCCATCCTTTTTTAGGTTTTTTTCCCCAAACCAGGTGAACTGTAGTAAAAAAGGGTCACTGCTTACTCATTCAAAGACATTAATCATTGGAAATTACAACTAGAGTATGTTTGGATGAGGAATTTCAAATTCCCAAGAATTTCGGCTAAATTAGACAAAACTAAGGAACTTCAAAATACCAAGGGATTTCAAAATGAATAGATGCATTACATTTAGATGGATTAGTAAGTAACACCTTGATATGTGTTACTTTGGAAATCCCTTATTTAGTGATTTTGTTATGCTCATGTGGTGCATATATTTCCTTGCTAGTTACTCAACTAGTTAATTACAATCCCTCTATTCAATTGTCATTAGTGCATTTCTTGGTAATATAGTGTAAATCCCTCGGTACTTTGAAGTTCCTCATCCAAAGATTTTCCAAGGGTATTCATTTCGAATGGGTAACTTCTGACTCTTCTTTTACTATATTCAGATTGGTTTGACAAAAATAACCTTGAAAAGGACAACAACCACGTTCCTGCACGTGATTATTTTTTTGACAGAAAGTATGACTGGATTGAAATAGTGATGTAGGACAAGATATAAGTCGATTAAAGTGGAGAAAAGTAAGAAAAAGGAAGTGGTCGAGAGTTGGTAAGATACTACGCGAGAAGATAAATTTGCAGTCAAATGCAAGTATGTGGCAAAAACGTATAATAAGACGTATCAATGTGATTTTCAGGTTACTAAAGAAGATTCAAGAAAGAGATTTGATTATAATGGTTTTATGAAGGTTTAATATTTTGGGTGATTTTATGTTTCCTTATCTCATAAGGTTTTTTTAGGTTATCTTAGTTTATTAGGATTCTTTTTATGTTTCCTTTAATTAATTAGATTTCAATCTCTAGTAGAATTGGGATTTGATGGCTACATAAAGACCTATCTTAGTATTGGAATTAAAAACCTTTGTAATATTATTAATCAAATTTAAGACTTTCATTAAAAACCTTTCCGCATATTATTAATCAAATTTAAGACTTTCTCAACATGGAGAAATCCAATTTATCCCTTTATTGTCAATCCTTCTATCCGCTTATCCCGCTGGTGTCAAACAAGAGCTAAAATTTCAAATGATAATGCTAGATTTAACCCAGATCTCATGGTGGAAACTAAACCAGGTGACAATGAACAAAACTACTAAAATAAAAATCACCTGTAAGCTAGTTGGGGAATATCATCATCCTCAAGGTTCACACTCACAAGTGGCACAACAGTAGATTATGATCCTCTTATTGCACTTGTTGTTCCCGTCACAAGGTCATTATATTGAGAAAGTACACCTTACAGATTATCATTCAGGGCCAATCCCTGACAAATAAGCTGCCCATCTCTGAAAGGAAACAAACCACAAATATCATTATACCATGAAACCTAAGAGTCAAAATCAATATTTTCAAGATCAATTCACTTACTCGGTATTTTTCACAAGGTCATATTGAGAAAGTACGCGTTGCAGATTATCATTCAGTGCCAATCCCTGACAACGAAGCTCCCCATCTCTGAAAGGAAACAAACCACAAATATCATTAAACCATGAAACTTAAAGAGTAAACATCAACATTTTCAAGATCAATTCACTTACATGGTATTTTTCACTAGTAGTGTGACACGCTTTTGGTATGAACGACACTGATCAAGAAGGTCAACAATCCTTTCATCCTTCAGAAGCTGCCAAAATATTCACAATTGTTTACTGTAAAAACACAAGGTGACTGACTGATTCGCGTCTCTTTACGAATTCTAGTAGCAGTAAGAATCAGAAAATATGCACAAGAAAAAGGAACAAAACTGAAAGGTAACAATGGAGATGAACTGGTTTTTACCTATTTCATGATTATTCTCTTTAAACAAATTAAAACTCAAATATCAGGCCAAAAAAATAAATTCCGACCTAAGTACATATGTAAACGAGCTATTACAATAGATAATGCATATCCTCCAAAACTAATGATTTTCAACCCTTCGAATATTCAATTGTGGTAACAGTCCCGTAATTAACTCTAATTTTAACCTCCTGCTCCACACAAAATAAAACAAGAAGATTGCAAAGATAAAGCCTTCATCTCTAAACAAATATTTAGGCAATATTCAAATGAAATGTCTTCATGTATTACCTCAGAATTCTTAACTTCCATGACATTAAGCATTTCCATCAACAAACGTGCAATTCCTTGAGCTTTTTGAATCCCTGGCAAGCTGATTATAGACAATTTCAATTGGAAAGGATTTGTCATGATTCACTAATGAAGCAAAAACCGATCAAAGCAAATTTAAATAGAAAAAACGAAAAGAAAAAAAAAATCTGTGCAATACTGCATATTTTTGTTTGAATTATGAGAATATTTCACACTCAAGGTTGTTATGACGGAATAATGGACCAAAAGAAAAAAGAAGAAAATAAATGCTTTCAAGCCTATTGTTGAATTTCCATATAAGCCACTTCAGACAGGAACACCAGCTTCAGCTATGTAATTCTCTACCCATAATAGTGATAAAAGCAAATCCAGCATACAACAGGATTGAGTTAGAGTTGCAGCATTTTCCCTCTCATATATGACACATAATATTAGATTTCTAAACATGTTCTCAAGCAAGTAGAGAGAACAAGTTCTCAAGCAAGTAGAGAGAGATTTTAAACATGGATTATTAATATATTAGAGGTAAGCAATAGGTATCACGGAAAATGCACATCTAACAACTCAGAAATATAGTTGACAAGTGAAAATGGTAAATTGGCCTTAATCATTTATGAAAAGCTTCAGCCAACAACGATACATACTTCTCTTGTCACCCATATGCTGAGTGGTTAATTATATGAGCATTTCCGTGAAAATATACATATCATCAACACCTGGCCTATCCATAAGGGTATGGAAGGAGTGGTAGCTTATTAGCTGTAAAGGAGGTAAAGTGATCTGGAGGAGACTAGGATTACTGCAGGAAACAGTATATGGCAACTTGGTTATTGAAGAGAGCGGTTTCAGTCCAGCGTTGTAGAATGTTTACAAATTACAATTAGGATCAAGACATTCAACAAGATAGAGACAAGCACAAGCAGTGAAACACTGGTATAAATATGAGAAATCATTGCTCACTGATGCTTTTCATCAAAGATTAAGACCTAGGACAAAACACATGCAGACCTATAGATAAAGAAAATAGATTAAATAATAAAGGGGCAAGGTGTTTGGTTCCAGATTATGACCTTGTACTGATGGGATTTATAAAATCCGTATGTAAAAATTAATTTGCTCATCAACAAGGGATAGTTTTGAATAATTGACATCATTCCAACTTAAAAATAACATAAACATCGAAACAAAATGTGAAATCAAATGATGCAGTCTATCAATTATGAAGTCTACTTATACCCACAAACATGGCCTGATATATAAATCATTATGATCCTTTACAATGAAATCTTAAAAAGCTATTCCAAAGACTAATATACGCAGAGGTAATCATACTCATCTGAAGAGAAACTCCAAAAACGCATCTGCAAAGTTGCTTTTATGGTTATGATTGATGAAGTTCAGGTGCACTAGCCACACAAAGACAATATATAACTTACTCAAACAAATTACAAGCCCTTTCAGATATATAGTCAAGATTTCTAGATTACCAAAGAATAAACAAAACGCATGCAGAACTAACTGCAAATTCATACTGTTATTGAATATTGTATGCACACTTTTTTCTTCTGGTAATTGTTATTTATGTATGAAGTACAAATACAAAGAGCAAGCAGCGAGACTGAGGGAGATCTAACACAAGGATATCTAATATTCTTCACCTTCCACATTCATCCAACATGCGTGTAGATTATTCAATGAATAATCAGCATATATGAAAGACTAAAGCAACATTGGGCAAATATTAAACTGAAAATGTGCTGTTTCAATGAAGACAATGTGTTGTGACTTGTACCTAAGACCAGAGGCATCAATAGGAGCATCACTGCATTGTTCAACAGGGAAAACTATAGGCTGGGCCTGGGCTGAAGTAAAGAGTGGTGCACTGTTCTCTTCTCCGGGCGGAATTTCAACTCCAGCAGACTGCCATTATCAATGAAAAGAAGCAGAATAAGAAGAAAATAGTGTAAATCTAAACTTTATAATTCTGAACATTGAGGAGCAAGCTTGTCAAAAATTTCATCTGAATTATAAGTGATAAAAAGTAAACAACCATGAAATTGATGAGACAACCATCCAGTCTGAATTAACCATGAATGAAAACAATGACGCAAAGTAAATTTGGTATAATTTCTAGTAGGCAAACCAGCATAGTGCCCAAACTGAAGCAGACACCTAATGATCCAGGTAACTGGCACAACTCTAACTTACAATTAACCAAGAAGGCCAAACAAAACCTGGTCTATAAATCTATAATGAAACTGAAATGGCAACATGTAAGTTGGTTTGAATATACGAATATTGAGGTTGTAAAAATGAAATAATATTCCATACATAAATTAAGGAGAGCAGAATGACAATTTTCGAGTGCCAATAAAATAGAAATAGAAACAGAGAAGATGTCCAATTGAAGCATGAAAGTACGTATCCTCATAACTTGCTCCAGAAAATTCAGGCATTTTACTTTTCGTTACATAAGAAGATTAAAATGAAACTTAAATGTGGACAAGATACCTCCACAATTCAGGCATACTGTTCAGAAAAGCTGAACCACACATCCCTATTTATAGAGAGAGAGAGAGAGAGAGTACCTTCCCCAAGATTGGACAAGAGGTTTCACCTTCTAGTTGAGAGGATGGCAACCTTTCGCGAGACCACCCAAAATCAGGGTTGTAGACATAATAATTAATGTCAGAGATGTGCTCAACCTTTGAGTGATACGCAGTTTTATCTCGGCATATCTGCTTTACGAGTTCATCAGGAACACTTCGTAAATTCAATTCTTGGAGACATGTAAGATGTTCGATCCCATATGGCAATTGCTTAAAGTTCATACACTCACTAATCTCCAGCTTCTGTAATGCTGGCATTACCCCTTTGTTTATGAAGATATAGTTCAATTGGGGGAAGTTGTTCAGGAACAAATAAGTAAGCTTTGGGAACCCAGAATAGAAGAGCAACTTTTTTCCTTCATAAGCATTACTCAACTCAAGTTCAACCAGATTAGGTAGTTCTTGAATGTTAGGTAGAAATGTTTCTGTTAATCTGGACCAATGCAAAGTCAAGGTGGTCAGGCTCTGAAGAGAATGAAACCACAGGGGAACCTTCTCTAATTTTCCACATAGAGAAAGTTCCTTCAGCAATGGAGGAGCTGATGACAATGCATCCATGCGTAACACCTCCTCCTCATTACATGCCTTCACAGCTAAGTATTCAATGAGTTTCATGCTTTCAATAGACTTGCACAAGTCATTTTCATATGCTTCTCTCACATTTGTTAAGCCAAGTCTTGTGAGTTGAGTCATGTATCGAAGTTTTCCGACTAACTTCCTTCCTACTTTGACAGTATCCAAAACTTGTAAGCTTCTTAGCTTATATATGTCTGACGGTGCTTCGGTCCCATAAATGAAATCGAAAAGCTTCAAATCTCCATAATTGAAATGGTACATAAAGAGATATCTTAAGTTTTGTAACTTCAGAATCCCACCAGGAAGAAACCTAATTTTGGAATCTCTAATGTCTAGAGTTTCTAGGCTATCAAGTTTTCCTATGTCATTCGGGAGCTCTTTCAATTTCGTTCCTTTCAAATTTAAATATTTCAAATTAAAGAACTTCACAACTTGATTTGGTAATCGAACAATTGGGACATCTTCAAGATCTAACACCCTTAACAGTTTGAAACGAGATGTCAGTTTATTCAAAGAAAGAGGATTGTCCATGTCAGGAGCAAACAAAAAGAATGTACGAACCTTTGACATGTCCCCATTTGTTCTTATTTCTCCACAATTTGAATGCACAGACAGACGGCAAGCTCTGCTCTCTTCAATTGCTTCTTGCTCATTATATACTCTACAAAATTTCTCATCCCCTGAAATTGTTATAGCAAGTTCTCGTAAAAGGTCATGCATCTTAAGCGCTTTTGCTCTTCCCGACGTTTCCCTTTCTACAACTTGAATCAGGCCCCGGCAAGCCAGCTGTGCTATGTAGCTCTCAGCTATCTCTTCGGGATTAGCCCCTCTAACTTGTTCGACAAAGCCCTCTGCTATCCACAGTCTAATAAGCCTTCCGCACATAATCAAATAATCTTCTGGGAAAATGCAAAAGTATAAGAAGCAATGTTTGAGTCGGTAGGGTAAATCATTGAAGCTGAGCAATAGGATGCTCTTCACAACTTCAAGCCTTGGGTTGTTGCTTAGTTCCCAACTCAAGCTGCCGTAAACCATCCTCCAATCAGAGACCAAATTTTTGGTTGACATGAGCGCACCCAGAGCCACAATTCCTAGCGGTAAGCCCTCACATCTTCCAACAAGATCCCTAGCTACGAGTTCAAATTCCTCAGGGCAACAACTATTGGGCCAGTTAGGGAAAGCTTTCATGCAAAAAAGATCCCAAGCCTCATTCTTTTTGAGTGGTTGAATAGGGTGAACTAGACTCCCTGCACCAAATGTAAAATAGGCAATGTCTTGATTTCGAGTTGTAACCATGACCCGACTCCCATTTGCTCCATCTGGAAGTGCTACATTTATTGAACTCCATAGATCTATATCCCACACATCGTCTAATACAATCACATACTTCTTTGAATGCAAATAGTCGACGAGCATTTCCACCAAACTTTTGTAGCTCATGTTGCTCAAGCCTAGAGGAATATCTTCCTTTGTTGCTCCAAAAACCTCAATTATCATGCTTCTTAATAGATCTTTCACTGTGTAAGCCTGTGAGACAGTGATCCATGCATAACAATCGAAATGTTGCTTGACAATTTGACTGTTGAAGGTATTTGCAACTAAGGTTGTTTTACCCGAACCCCCCATTCCAACCACTGAAATTACTGTTCTTTGTGGTTGTCCAGACAACAGCCATCCAATTAACTTCGTTTTAGCATCTAGGATCCCCACAATATCATCATCTTTAAAGAAAAGCGATGACTTACTGTAGATTTCAGCCTGATTGGGATCATAATTATGGCAAGTTGTGACTTCTATGCGGTCAACACCATACCGTTGGTTTCTTTCTGGAATGGCTTTGACCAATTTGATGATCTTCTGCAATTTGGCCGCAGTCAGGTGCGTCTCCCAGATAGTCTTGGGGAACCGAATGCTTTGCCGCAAAGTCCTTGTGATTGGATCCCTACTTCTTTTCTTGTTTTCGTCATATAGGAACTCGGCAATGATGTCTTCGATATCCATCGACACATCCCTCACATTTGCCACCCATGTCTTCACCACTTCACTGTGAGCTCCCTTTCTTTCGGCATCCTCTAAGAAGGCTTTCATGGTTACCAACTCACGCTTGATTTCGTCAAGTTGATCATGAATTTCTCCTAAAAATAACACTTCGTTTTCAAGAACCGAGACCAGCTTGCCAATCAAAAGGTCTACAGCAGATGAAGCCATCTGCTCTTCTTTCTTTCTCTTGCTCCTCCGGATTCAACTGCAATTTCAATTATTATATGGTAAGATGCAAAACAGACAACTCCCAACAGCAGTTCATCAACCTGTTTCATTTATTATGATATTGGTCCTTCACTTCACAACAGACAACCAACAAGTAACAAGTCAAGTCAAGACTTAATCGTCTTCTCCATTTATTAAGTCCAAATTTTTAAAAATAAAATAAAAAACTCTCCCCCAAGTATTCATATCCATACATCTACATCAGGCCCCTTCTTAGAGGGATCTCGTTTTACTGTAGCTAGTCACGCAGTATTAAACTAACAAGTCGATCTTTATTTTTATTATCATTCTCATTCTTAGAGCCGATATTTGCACTCCAGCCTAGTTACTTTATTAGTTAAAGTTGCATACATGCTACGAAAAATATGAACAGCAAGTCCTAAAGATTTTCCATTTCTTTCGTGTACAATTATAAACTCCTGGAAATTCTTTTTCATTTTCACTTTTAGGTAATATAAGAAATTTATCCACTTTTCGAACACCGAAACCCCACCATTACTGTCAGGCAAAAAAAAGCAACCCCACCATTACTGCCAGAGTTAGCAGCAAAAAATTCATATAATTGCTTACATGACCCACAAGTTCAATTTCAATTTCAAAATCAAATGAACGAATTGGAAGAAAAGTTTGAGGAGACAATACAGACATCGGTATTTCCGTGGAGATCGTCCAGCATCTGCTTGTAACTTTTGGGTTCGCCGAGGGAAGGACCGGCTCGGAGGTTAACGTGGGCAATTCCGCAATGGTGCCGTAGGAATGAGTGATCCTCCGTGCTTCGGTTCATGGTTACTGAAAAATGGAGAGAAGGGAAAGGAAAGAAGCTTTCTCTAAACTCAAAAGTGAAGGAGACGATTTGAGTGTTTTTTTATCCTGCCTAAGTGAAAATGGATAGAAAAAAAATGGAGAAATAAAAGGTTATGTGCAAGTTCAAATAACAATTTTGAGAGAGAGAATAAAACCAAGAATGTGATAACTGAGTATGCGAATTAATGATATGATCTAGTAATATTTTTATCCACACATTTTTATAAATTAAAATTTTCAAATTCAATTCAAATACACTAGAGATAAGTCAAAAGCACAATTCAAATGCATAACTATGACAATTTATATGCATTGATTTTTACATTTAATCAACCCATTTTTACATTGAGTGTTTCTTTTCTCCTTCATGCGTTTTTTCATATTTTATAACCATCAAATGGTGTAAATCAAAACAGAATTAATAGATCAAAAAAATTTGAATAATTCACATACATAAGGAGTGCATAAGAACAGAAGAAGAGCATGAAAATGACTTCGGAATTTATCGTGGCTTGAATGAACCATTATTGTTCCGATTAGAACATATGTACACTTAAGAAATTTGCTAAATAAAAAAATTGTTCTTGTTTTCTAATATGGCTTTGTTGGAAAGTCGATTTTAGTACACAACAAACTTGAACTAGCAAATGACAACATAAGCCTTTCAGATGTATGTCTCCAAGACAATGTCACAATCTTCTAGCAACACAAAAAATTGACGATACATTCATTCAGACACACATAGATACATTACATATACCAAACAATATGGTATTTGTGCAAGAAAGAAAATTTTGGACAAACGTTAAACACAAAGTGAGAAGAAAGAAACCAAACAATAAGGTACATGATGAATATATTAAATTATATGCAATGCGCACATAATTTGTTTGTCGTAAAATTATACCAGCTAAACTGCATACACAAACCAAAAACCCAAAAGGTTCCTACCCACGATGTTTATTTAGTGACAGATAATCTATCTCATGATCTCATCCTCATGTATGTGAAAGTGAGGACAATGTCCACAAGAACCTGGGACTGACTCACTGACTCACTGCTGCTGCACACAACTCAAAATGACCTATTAGGGTTCGGAGAAGATGACTTAGCTTTCGCAAAATCAACGAGATCTTTGAAAAGGGCATCTTCCTGTTTTACTTGTTTCGTTGGGGTTGACGAATTGAGGGAGAGATTCCGAGTCTGTCCCACTAAGCTGTCATAAGATGATCCGGATCCGCCGCCTGAAAACCCTTGTTGATCAAAAAACTGTTGTCTCTGGTTATACCTGGAAGGTGGAGGTGGAAGGCTGACAGGAGAGACGCCATTTCCTGGAGATGGAGGGTTTCCAGGAGACTGAGCATCCCAAGGAGCTGCAGGCAGGCCGTCAATAGATTTGCTTCTAGGAGCAGGTTCATCATATACCGGCTTTCCAGAGAACATAGGTGATGGGGTCGTGGTTAGGGAAGAAGGGGGTGAGGGTGATAGTGGAGTAAATTTTGAGGTGGAAGTTGAGCTGGACTGAACTGGTACTGCAAAGGATGTGGATTCTGATGTTGGAAGGGATTCTGATGTTGGAAGGGATTCTGATGTTGGAAGGGATCCTTCGGATTTATAGGTATCACCACTGAGATAATCAATCATGCCGGCACCTGTAGAGATTGGCCTTTTTGGGGACGGTGGAGGAGGAAGAAGGGGGCTGAGTTGCACATTTGCTGATGATCTCTGGCCTTGTCCCTGTGAATTATCTCTTGCTGACCTACAATGAGAAAATAAAAAGATTGCAACCTTCCTCACCATCATCGCACGAAATAAACATTACAAATGAATAATTAAATATCCCCATTGTACTCCATATAAGTCGACTGGTGGAAACAAAAACAGGTGAGAATTAAATCTTCCAACAATCACCTGTGAGCTAGTTGGGAAAATTCATCCTCTGACTCGTCATCCTCGTGGTTCACATTCGCAAGTGGCACAACGGAAGATTCTGGTCCTCTTACTGCAGTTGTTCCTTTCACCATGTCATCATGCCGAGAAAGTACACGTTGCAGATTATCATTCAGTGCCAATCCCTGACATAGAAGCTCCTCCTCTCTGAAAAGAACGCACCACAAATGTCATTATAGAATGAAATCTACGAGTAAAAATCAACGATGTCTAGATCAATCACTTACACAGTATTATTCACAAGAAGCATGACACGTTTTTTGTATGAACGGCACTGATCAACAAGGTCAACAATCACTTCATCCTTCAGAGCCTGTCAAAATATTAACTTTGAACATTGTAAGAATGCAAAGATGACTGATAAATTTGCATATATAGGGCCCATTTGGTAACACTTCAGTTTTTTGGTCAGTTTGTATTCTTTAGTAAAAGATAAAGAGGACATGTATGGGAGAAAGAAGGGAAGAGGAAGGGAGGGATGAGGGAGTGTTAAACAATTTACACATAAATATATTTAAAGGGAACTATGTCAATGGATAATAGAGATATTCTCCAACTACTGATATTCAACCTTAAGAATTTTGTATGTGGTAATAGTCCCATATGTGAACACCACTAGATTACTCCACATGCATAAATGACAAAAAAAAAATCCTTGACTTGTATAATTTTTTTTTAAATTATTCTTAAATAAGAAATTATCTTCGAAGACATTTTAGGCAAGATTTAATCAAAACATAAGCAAGAAAATATATTAGTATTACCTCAGGATTCTTAGGATCCGAGAAATTAAGCATTTCCATCAACACATCTGCAACCCCTCGAGCATTTTCAATCTCCGGCAAGCTGATAATAGATGATTCCAAACAGGACGGTTCAATCATGGATACAAAACTCATTGAAGGACCGGTTGAAGGACAAGTAAAAGAAATAACAAAGAAAAGGATATATAGCCTCTATTACCCTCTATTACAATATCAAATACTTCTGTTTGAGTTATGTGTATGTTTCAGACTCTAGGTAATTATGGGGAAATTATGGCATAACTATATAAAGAAAAGAAATGCTTTGAAGTTTATTCTTCAAATTTCTTACTACTAACCTCCCTACACCCGCTTACGCGTGTGTAATTTTTTTTTAATTTTTAAAAATTAGCAGAAATGAAATAAATCCAAAAATATAAAAAATAAATAAAAAGGATTGAGGGAGGAGGAGTAACTACCCACTCCCTCCACATTTCTCTCCACCTCCCCACCTCCACATTTTTTTTTATTTCACTTTTATCTCTCATTTCTTTCTTTTTTATTTAACTTTGATTTCTTAATTATCTCTTTTGATCGATATATTAGACCTTCAAATATATTTGTCTAATCTAGAATTATGGGGGTATTTTTGTCACAAAAATTTGGTGAAACCTTTTGACCCTCCTGGCTTTATAATAATAGAGAAGATAAAATTCAACCAGCAATAAAGTTTCTTTTATAAATTATGGATCATGACATTAAACAAGATACAGACAAGTATAAAAGCAGCTTGAAACAGTAGTACAAGGATGAAAACTCAATGCCGACCGACATCTTTCATAGAAGATACAGACAAGTATAAAAGCAGCTTGAAACAGTAGTACAAGGATGAAAACTCAATGCCGACCGACATCTTTCATAGAAGATTACAATATAGGACTAGCAGGATCTATAATAACTATGAAGTAGAAATATGCTTAATCCAAGAGAAAATTGTTGAATAATTGACATGGTATCCAATAAATACTTACTACAAAATAAGACTTTCTAACAAGTTGCGGAAACAAATTATAAGGTCTTTCACATTTAGCCAACAAATTTCTATTCTTCAGTACTAAGCATGCACAATACACACATTCAGATTTTATAATGAGATTCGAGTATAATTTTTTTTTTCTTTTGATAAGCATGATTTTATTATTCAATTTATGTACAATAAGTGTAGAGCAACCTGCCAACCTGAGGGGTCTAATCCTAGTTTTATTATCAATAAACATGAAAGGAAAAAGCAACAAAAATTCTTTGAACGGGGTAAATATTAAAAATAAAATGACAGAAAACTGAATTATTCCAAAAGAGCCAATATTGTTCAGCTAGTACCTAAGGCCAGAAGCATCAGATTGGAGAGAAGCCTGAATAGCAGCATCGTCATACACTGGAACGAGGGGAACTACTGGCTGGGTCTGGGGAGGAGTAAAGATTGGTACACTGTTCTCTTCTCGTGGTGGAAATTCAACTCCAGCAGACTGTCAATTATCAATTAAGAGAATTAGGGGGCGGAACAAGAAGCATCATAAGAAGAAAATGATGAAAATCTAAACCTTATACTTAATATTGAAGAGCTAGCTTGTGTCTAAAGATTCAACAGAACCACATGTTAGAAATTTTAACTCCTCAAAATTCATGACAAAAACACCCAGTCTAATTTAACCATGAAAGAAAACAATGGCTTGAAACACATAAATGTCTATAACTTCCAACAGAAAAACCAGTATAGAGTACTCAAGCTGAGGTGGATACCTAAAGCCAGGCAACTGGCACAGCTCTAACTTACACTTAATCATCACGGTCATTTGAGAGAATATTAGACACAAAGGCCCCTTTTCATTCAAGGTTATGGAGTCTGGACTACACAATGTCATCAAGTTACCTACTACCAATGTCATCTTCATCTATTAAAATTATGATCTGTGATCCTTACACCATTAATTTCATTCATCTAGCACAAAAATGAAACGTTGGTGCAAATGACCCTAGCTGGTGGATGTGGACATCTTTAATAGTTTTTGTACGAACCCAACTTACAGTGGATGACATTAATGAGAATAGTCATCGCAGAAAGAGGCTAGAGTATAAACACAACAATAATCTTAATACTCTAGCTTACTATTACCTTCAAATTTTCAGTGGCCTTCAGTACAAATAAAAATAACCAGTATAAACACTCAATACTACAAGCTCAAAATAAAACCAAATTGATATTATAACTAATTTCATAAAGACCTGACACATAAAGATATGCTGATTCAACAGAAAACAGGAAAGGGAACAGCACAACCATATATTCTTTGTACAAAACACTACAGAACACAAACTTATTTTCTTCCTACAAAACACAAGAGAATGCTGTTCTATTTCAGAGCTAAGTTCAAGAAAAAGCCAAATCAGATTGTGATTTGGCTGGAAAGTATTATAATGAGCAACCGGGGAAGGGGAAAACATAACATTTTCTGCTGACCCAACTGAAGGAAATGTTATTTTGGACCAAGTTGATATCATCAGCAAGGTTTAAAGGTAAAATATGGACCCATACTATCCTTCCCAATTAACATTCCGTTAACCAAACCAACAAAAATTTCATTTTGCTCCACATTAAAATCAAGGACCAACATGAAATTAAGTTAAGCTACCAAGAAAAATATGTAATTTGGCCAAGACTATTTTGCACATTGTGTGGTCCAAGACCACAAACTACCATGTCAACATTATTGCAGTAAACCTGAGATACAAAAAGGAAAAGGTAAGAAGACTCAGTTTTTAGTTCGTACACATGGCAACTCCTTTCAACGATTTTAGTTTTTCTACCCATCCCCAAGAAGGTCAAGAAGGCCTTCCAGCTCAACGGAGATTTAGAAAGTCAGACCCAGCTTTGTGGAATCCATCGTTTTTTTTATTTCTCACCCACGGATCTTCTATTAATTTCATTGTTCACACAGTGTGCCCCCATCCACCAAAACTGAAGCACTAGGGCTGGACATGTTTACCCATTAGCTAGAAAAGAAAGAATAATGTAACTAGGTCAAAATGCAAATAGTAATGTTCGAATATATGGCCCATTAAGCACCTCCAGAAAATGACAGCGAATGATTATGACAGTTATTGGAGCACAGGGCCAAGTAGGGTCAGACTGGTCGTATCATAAAGATAAAGCTACAAGCATAAGATTCCATTTGAACCCAAAAAGTTACTCCCGATGATAGAAAAAACTATGAGGCACGTTTAAACAGGAAAATTGTTGAGTAGCTGGGTAAGATCACTGATTGGTCACTCCACAGCCCAAGTTCAAGTGCAATATACAAAGTACAGATTGAATTTGATAAGGATTAGGCTATAACAACATAACAGTCAAAAGACTTCCACAAGATACTGACCACATAAGTAAAACTCCGTCAAAAGTTCCAAATGATAGATGCTAATTACAAAAGGCGATGGAGTGGGGAAATAAGAAAGAAATAATTGAACCAAAATAGAATTGATAATTGCATTATAGAAACACAAGCTTAGCATGAGCTTAACACAGATGTGATAAAAAGTACCCTCAATTCATTGTATGCTGCATAGTATTGGGGATATCTTCCCCTTGGTCCTCCAAAAGCTTCTTGCCATGTATCTATCAAAATTAGTATCTTTTCCCTAACATTCAAGTCTGGCTGCAGAATGAAATTAGAATACCAAACCAGAATAAGTTAGTAGCCTATCCATGCCCAAATTAAATAGGGAGGAGAAGGAAGAATCATACAAAAAAGAAAAAATAACTAAGAGAAATTCAGCACCTTCTTCTTTACTATTTTGACCATATCATGCAAGATATCACGCTCAACGATCTGGTGAAAAACGCTCTCACCACAATTCTTGCTTACAGTCTCCAATGCCTGGTTTGAATAATCCATTAGAAAAATGGAAAAGAAATTATTGCTCAGAAATAGCAAGGAAAATAAAGAATTATGCAAAACTTATGAGAGAGAAAACAAGGAAGTCTCAGAAGAAAAAGATTAGTACTAACAAAAAGAGCCAGAAGTTGAATCTTTGGATTTTTACTGTTCAGTCGCTTCTTGAGTATCTTCAAGGCATCTTTTGCTTGCCTGCAAATTTTAATCCAATCCATGGGCAAAGGCAATATACTCGCATTTTGAATATTAGCATTATGTGCATAAATAATGAACTACAGTGATTAAAAAAGATGCCTTCTGCCGAGTCTTCAAAAGACCCTGATAGATCAAAATTCAAATAGAACCTAGTTTAAAATAAGTGACTCCTTTTATGAAGTATATGTTAAGCCCAAATCAAGGTACCAAAAACTTGCTACCTCGTCGGTAAACCTTATGAAAACCCAAATCAAAGTACCAAAAACTTGCTACTTCCGTTGTTAACTTTATGAAAACATCATCACAGAGATTCATAAAAAGAATCAAGCTTAAAGAAAATGGTTATGCCAACCATGACTAAGGTTCTCAGAGTAGGAAGGTTCACAAGTCAAACTGGGTAAATGTCGTAAGATCTGAGTCTGATGTACATTTTTACGCTAGAAATCTAAAGTGAATTGGAATTCCAAGTCTTTGTGAAAAGTACCCAAGTACAATAAAAACTAGCAACATGGACACACTTAAATTTGTAGAAATCCTGTTTTTCTGGTCCAATTATGAATGTTATTGATAGCAACACGTACACATACACACATCGCACTCTTAGAAAATAGCTTATAAATAGCCTCCAAACTGCAATAATAACATCACAATTACAAAAGGATCAGCTTAACCCTAGTTAATCCTATAAGCTATTGTTGAACCTTAAGATATTGTTTCCATTTCAACAGACAGTATCACCTATGATGTAGATATATACATGTGTGTATCACAACTCTTGGAAAACAAAAAAAGATATTTGCTCGTAACTGAGTACTTTATTAAACTGTTCCCCTTGAAACAAGATATGAAATAGCATAACAGGCAACTTGAACTAGCCTTCCCATAAGTAGATACACTATACTACTCAGAGGCCTGCCCAACTACTGATGGTAGCTTCGATGGTTAGGTAACACCATGCACTCTATAACCAAGGTAGACTAGCTTAACCCTAGTTAATCCTATAAGCTATTGTTGAACCTTAAGATATTGTTTCCATTTCAACAGACAGTATCACCTATGATGTAGATATATAAATGTGTGTATCACAACTCTTGGAAAACAAAAAAAGATATTTGCTCGTAACTGAGTACTTTATTAAACTGTTCCCCTTGAAACAAGATATGAAATAGCATAACAGGCAACTTGAACTAGCCTTCCCATAAGTAGATACACTATACTACTCAGAGGCCTGCCCAACTACTGATGGTAGCTTCGATGGTTAGGTAACACCATGCACTCTATAACCAAGGTAGACTATCTATTTGAGTAATTCCACCATATTTTTAGACAAATACAACTTACTCTCGAAAACTCCAGAAGAGGTTTCATTAGCCATGGAAGCATACACTCAACAAGAGAACTTCACATGATTTTTTAATTTGGTATGAAAAAAATCACACAAGAGTTTTGTTTGCTTAAGCCTTAAAACTTTTTCTTATAGGAAATAAACTTTCAATTAAAGAAAGAAAGTGTACAAATAAGTAACAAGAAATCCCCAACTACAACAGAACATCACACCAACTTTTACCCAAGAACATGTCTCAAACTGGCCACAGCATAGACACGAATTATAAACAGTGTTCTGCAAGATATAAAAATAATTTTTTCTCATGTATTTATTACATACTTGGCTCCTGATAGAAGAGGAGGAGCTCCTCCTGAGATGGCAATGTGGCTCATCTAGTAATGGGCAAACGTCCAAAAGAAACTAAAAACTTGAAAAGCTACACCAGTAGTCCTTTCAACCAAGACGTGGGTCAAAGCTACCATTTGAAACTAAACTTCCCAACCACGGAAAAAAGGGGCTTTCTGACGATCAAAAGTAATAAAAAATTAAAAATCAGAGAGGGAGAGAGAGAAAGGTGCTTCTAAATACATAAAAGACCTTGATCAGTATATCCAGCAACAAAAAATCTTAAAATTTCTCATTGTGTTACTGGAATGGTTCTTGAGGTTGAGGGTTGGAGGGCAAGGGATTGCCGGTGGAGATTCTTTGGGGGCTATTGGTGTGACTTTTTCAGGTCTTTAAATTTTCTTTTATGTTTTGGACAGGTGTCCTACTATGTGAGCCACATCTCCATTTCATGATGAGCTCCCCCGATTCGATCAGGAGGGTATTATTCTTTTTCTTATTTTTTTCTGTGCATATAGAAAGAAGTGAAGATATAGAGAGATAGACAGAGATGGGCAGAAAACATAGTAGACAAATTAGGTTTCACGTCAGATGTTTTTACCGTATGCTAAACTCAATTTAATTTTCTTTTTGTTGGGCATTCATCATGAAACAATCTAAGCATTATCTGTTACGAAATCAAGAGCCGTTTCAATCTAAAGAGGCTGATATACCAATATATAAAACTCAATCAGATAAAAGAAATTGAGGGAAAACAAAGTATTGATACCCAGGCTCCATATTGATAATATCGCATAGTTCAATGTTTACTGCCCAGTCTGGACCAATCAGCATATCACTTGTTGCCCTCTCGGCACACGCCGCAGCATTAGAAGCCATATCTCAATCAAGCCCTTTATCCTTAAAGTTTCCTAAGACCATAAACCAAAAACAAGTTCAATTAAGTAGTCATAAGACATCAATCACTAATTAGCTGGACATCAGTAATATTTATTTCAATCCCAAAATTCTCTAAATCATTTTCATTAACCCATCAAAATAAACTCATGAAAATCCCAATCCAAAATTTCAAACATGCAGCACCCATTCCATGAGATTACAGAAACGAAAATACCGCAAGGGAATAATTAATATCCACAACTGAAACCATCATAACTAGATTTCCCACTAGAAATCAAATCCACAGGTATTAAGAATCCTTTGATCACGGATGAAAGGGGTCTAACTAAATTCAAATATCTGCTCAACAATAATGTAAACCCCAAATTAGAAGAATTAGCAATTAGATCGTCAATAAAGCACCTTTAACACCAATCCAACTCTAAAATCAACTACAACAAACCAATCAATTTTGAAACAAATGATAAGCCGATGAGCATAATCCAAAAACACAAAAACAGAATTATCATTATCCAAAATTGAAAATTGATGATCGAATTAGCTAGATAATGGTCCTATCACCTATGCTGTTAAAAATGGGAGACCCACAAACAACCTTAAACCCCCAGTTGACAAAACGATCAAAAAGAAGCGAACGGAATCAAAAGGGCAAAACTTGAAGACTTAGGTCACGATCTCAGATAAAAAAGCGTACCTGTTAATACCCAGTATCAGAGAGGAATCAAAGCCCCACCCGCAATGCGAAGAATTGAGAAATTGAGGATAGAAACAGAGATAATTTGGGGAGTGGGTTTCCCTTATTCTCACTTTTCTTTCTTGTTTGGTGGTATTGGTAATGTTTCTTTGCGTCAGCTTTGCTGTTTAGAATTTAGAACCAAGACTTAGACTTTTACTTTTTTCTATAAAATGATAATTATAAAATAAAAGTCTCTTTGTTTTTCTTTTTGCCATGTAGTGTTTATCCGATTTTCTTCCCATGGCTAAGATTGTTTCTTCATACACATTGCGCGTCGAATTTATAGCCTTTTATGAAAGTCGAATTCAAGAATTTTAAATGTTCTCTTAATCATAATTAAGTACACTAAATCATAATATTAGTGGTCATACCTAATATTATTTAGAAAAAAAAAAATAGTACTAGCTAGTATTAATGAGTCAAATACACACGTGAGAATCTAATATCACACTTGATAAGTGGGATTGAATTAAATAATTCTTTAAATTCAATGTTTAGAATGTCAAAATAAATGCGGTTTTCATTGTTCTCGAAAATCGAGGAAATATCCAATTATGATCCTCGGTAGAAAGATTAAACAGGATTGAGTATGTATAAAACGAAACTTACTTTTTTTAATATTACTATGTATATTCCCTATAATCCTCTTACCACGAATAGCACATTGGTTTCACATTCAAAATACTTTTAATTTAATAAGTTATCCAATTTAATCCAGTCCCGCTCACCAAACGAGTCATAAAGTACTAGCTAGGACTTATATTGACAATGCACAGGTTTTAAGTGAATAAACCAATTTTATTTCCGTCGCTAACCGTGTATCTTTATACAATGATATTGGAAAGGAGATTATATATATTGAGATTTAACTTTATTTATACGAAAATCGAATTCGGAATATCAAACCATACAATGGAGAAAACTACACTATATAGAAATATCATACCATACAACCGAATTCCCTCCAGATCGTGTCGATGCTACGGGCAACTGGTTCAAACCTTTCCCCATTGGGAATGTTATTGAAAGATGCTTGTGACGCTTCAACTCTAATCACTGGTGGTTTTTTCTCTCATGTTCGTCGCCATGCTAACGCCGCCGCCCACCGTCTAGCACGACTTGCTACTCACATTAGTACCATGGTCTCTTGGTTTGAAGAACCACCAGACATCCTCTATGATACTATAACTCAAGACTTGCAGCTTAAGTCCTCTCTGTTGGCGCCACTCCTTCAGATCGCAGGCTCTTTTGAACCAGCTGGTCACTGAAGTATTTAACTGCTGCTTAGTTCTTGCTTTCCATGTTTTGTCCTTGATTGTAAATTGTATTCAGCCCATATAGGGTCTTATTTTTTGGTGCGTGGTACTCTTTTTCCTTCGGTGGATTGAAATCCCCAGTAAAGTTTTAATGAGGCCACATTATGCACCATCGTGTACGATTTCCCATATATTTCGTACTTTCTCAAAAAAAAAAACTAACATTTTTTTTTTCGGACAAAAACTAACATTGTTTAGAAAAAGAAAATATTAACGTTGGAAAGTAAAGTGGTAAATATTAGTGTTGGAAAGTAAAGTGGTAACCTCGTAACCTAAAAAATGAGGTCTTATTAGGCTTTATTGAGAATAAAATCATGTGAGAGTGGATAAGTTTTTCATGCAAATGTATTAGGAAGAGAAATTATATATATTGGATATTAAACTCGACATTACGAGAGTCAAATTTGAAACTACCAATTGCAAAGTACTGAAAAATATCACTAGAATAGTGACGATATTATATTAAATACTACTATATGGTAGTATTAGTAGCGAGATTAAATTAAAAGATGTTTGTAAGTAATTTTAAGTGAATAGTAATGTTTTTATATAGTGTTATTGGGAATGAGATTATATACGAATATATGATTCTTCGTCTCTTCCCCTACAAATTTTTGTTATATTCATTTTTAGCAAACTATTAACAATATTTTATTTTCCTCATTTTATAAGTTTAATTTTCTGAGAGTTTCTTGTTGTGACACTGATCGGAATCGTTAACGCGTTTTGAAGTGGCGACGGGGACCCCACGACGGTGTGTGGGAACGGTGGAGGTCGGCAGTCCGTTGAATTCTTTGTGGTCAGGCTGGATTGGAAAAGTCAACCAAACCCATGTGTGGGGGGTGGTCAACTGTTGACTAGGTCTGGCTTATTCCCCAAGTTACATTTGTCCTTCGTCGTTATGAAATATGTGTACGATAAATTACAACAATATTGAATATAATTAAGTATCTATAATACACGAGGAAAATGAGTCTAAACAAATGAAGAAAATGTATGGAAGTTGCAAGTTGGTCTTCTTATAAAAACCAAAACGAAAATTTGGAATTATGTTTACCTTAAAATTCTATTTCGAAATTTGAATTTGCAAAATTTAAAATTTTTAGAAACTACTAATAAAGCATGAAATAAACATATAACACATCTCATATATTTTTTAAAATTAAAACTCATACTTAAAAGTCCAGTGAAAAGCTTAAGGACTCAAATTCTAGCTCCCACAATAGCATCATATTCTCTTATTTAGTGAATTGAATTAAGCAACTAAAACACTACACCCGACTCTTTTATTCAGTTCTGCTTCTTTCGAATGAACTTTCATTTTAAAGAGTTGTCCGTTGTCCGTTTTATATTTACATATTTATTACCGAGCTGGGTAACTTCCCCTGGATTCCCCTTAAGTTGAAAATAGATATAAATTAAAATAACGGTTTAATAGAAGATTATACTGGAATTGTTTCTTCTAAATTGGAAAATTTTCTTTTGTGTTGCTCTTGTTTGTAATGGTGATGTTTTGGAGAGTAGATGTAGAAGTGAGATTCTTGACATCAATTTTTTACTAGTTTAATTGAATTTTATTTATTTTTTATAAATACCATCAGGTGTCCCCACATAAAAAAGATGAGACTAATCTTCACTTGAAATGAAGTTTTTCCGTGCTTACGAAATTTGAAGTATAAATTATTAGTGCAATCTAAAAAATTCAGCACTCCCCTTTTTGGGCTCTATGACTGAACTCAATGGTGTTATTAGACTTCCAAATTATTAGTGAAGAGTGGATCTCCTTAAACATAAAAACAGGTTGCAATAGACATCCACATGTCACTAATAAAAAACTTTATACATGAGAAAGTTGCCTTTAAATATTGTATGTGTACATGTTTTAAATATACATAAGACGGTGGCATCATATTATATTCACTATTTTTCTATCTATGTGATATGTTTGACTAAAAAACACCCATGTATATGGTATTGTTGAATATCTTTTAGATCATTGTGTTTTAACTTCAAAAGTTTTGGTAATCGCGTTTAATCCCACATCGAAACTATTTAACTAATTTTATCACTTTTCTATAAATAGGGGCAGTCTCCTCTAGAAAATGTAACTTGACAATTCTACCTTTATTCTGTCAAAATGATCATTATTCAGCATTCTCTTATACAAAACACGAATTTAGACATTAGAGACTCTTTGACAGACAACATATTAGTGCCTTCCTCTGATCACCGCTCGTCTTTTTCTTGCAACAACAAGGGTCATACTTCAAATTAAGTTGGTTCATTTTGTGCTTCAACAATGATTAATGTTATTTTCAATCTACAACTTATATAATCTTAAAACGGATGAACTATCTTCATCCTATTCTCAACTTAATTCTTAACTACTCAATGATCACTTAGCTTTACGGTTATGAAACAATACATATGTGTATTGAATATATTCACCATTAAAAGATAACCATATTACTTATTTTTTATCATGTGGATAGTAAATATATTCTATATATATATGTATTGAATCATAACCCTTTAACCTTAATGACACTAACATGGAATTAAGTTCATCTTCCATGTATGGCCAATTAATTTGCTGCATATATAGCTTCCATTTTGGTCTTCACATATTTAATTGTAACGACCCATAAATTTAATTAGTGAATTTTCGTAAATTAATTTGGGAAATGACGATTTTACTCTTTGTTTTATAAGAGGCTTGAAAATCAATTTTTGTTTGGAGACACCTTTGGAAGTTTTTCTTGGACCTTTGCATAGGTCTCGAATTCACGAGTTTGTAGATAGGCGGCACGCAAAAAATGAAGTTTGTATGAGAGAGTTGTGGGTATAGAATATCCAGGGGCAATTTGGTAATTTTCACTTGGCGGATATTTTAAATCATACCTCTCCAGATTTTTCTTCATTATTCCTTTCTCTCTTCGTGATTTCCTCATCCAAACCGTGCAACTGATCCCAAAACCCCGTACCCTTGAACTTTTGATTTGAAGCAACCTCGTCCATTTTGATTCAACCCATCAAAATCTTCTTCTCCCTGCGATCAAGAACGTACCGGCCATCGAGGGAAACAGCCACGGGAAACCCAGAACCGAGGAAGGAGAAAACCGAACCTTTCGATCTATTTTCAGGCCAAATCAGGCGATACTGCTACGGGAACTTCATAGGAGCGTACAACTCGGGATTGAGCTGAATTGGACATTCGGTGAGTGGACTTTGGTTTGTAAATTGTCATGCATGTATAAATGTATATTTTAAATAATTTCTTGTTACATATTGTTTTTGGCAAATTTTTGGAATTTAGAATAATTATTCTCATAAATTATTACTGGACACGGGTTCTCAATAATAAATTGGAAATGCCGTTTTGGGCTATGGCTCGGCTTTATGGATTCTGCTTTTAAGTATTTTTGACCTTATAGATTGTGGGTTTTGGTCGAGTCTATGATTTTGGGTTTAGACCTGGGATTGTGACATTATTGGATTTGGGCATAGACCCCGGTTTTTCTTAGGCCAAGAAATAAGGATTTCCATTTGGTTTTTCTTAGGCCAAGAAATAAGGATTTCAAAAATGGATTTTGGATTTTACTTTACGGGTTTATTTCCACTGTGTATACTGTCCCCGAGGGTCATGATTTTCTCCGGCACATGATGTGGGGTATTTCCCATCACGTGTTCGTCGAGGTTTCTCTGATGCTGGCTTCGAAGGGTATTTTTCCGCCAGATCGTTGAGGTTTCTCCAATGCTGGCTTGAAGGGTATTTCTCCGTCATATCGTTGAGGCTGTCTACGCGTAGTACAGAGTTACATCTGCACAACCCGAAGTATTATCGGGTGTGTGGAGGGTCGGTCCTCGGATCAGTCAGCTCGGTTATCAAGCTACTACTCGGGATTAAATTCGGGGAACGGTGAGATATGTTTATGATATTTTGGTGTCCATGTTTGTTCGTATGATTTTTAAACTCCTTTGAGGAGGGTTTTCAAAGCAAGATTGTGGACCACGGGATGCTTTTAATGCTCGGGTTTTCATGGGTCCCTCCGAGTGTTTAACTAAAAATGGATTTTTCTGGTAAGTTTTTCGTATTATTTTTATAGATTACTTGTTTTTTTTTTTTTAAAAGGAATTTTCTATTATGCATGCATTGTTTTACTCACGGAGGGGGAAAGGTATGTTTTCCTCGGAAATTATATTTTAAACGATTATTTTGTCCACTCACACTTTTCTGTGTTTTATATCCCCTACAGGCCGTTGAGTTGACGAAGGCACATTCAGAGGCGGAGGCACTAAATTCCAGCTGCGCCTTACCTAAGACTATCGAGTAGGACTTATAAATTTTTTGTATTGAACTTTCCAACCTAGTTGCTCTAATAAACCTTTTGGACTTATGGTAAATTATTACGTGGATAGTTATTTGGTGACGTTAGGATTCGAGATTGGTATTTAATCCTTCGTCTGATAGGTGGAAGACGGTTAACCATGTTGTAGGGGTGATTCTGCCGAATTTTTGGCAGAATTCTCGTAACTAATTGCAAGGATTTAAGGGTATTCTAGGCAAATTATTAAGTTGTCAGGAGTTGTCAGGTGGGAGCATGGCTTTTTACAGGTTTCGAGGGGAAGCTTGGGAAGGGTCCTGTCATGATTCTCCTCGTCGCTTTGACCATAACATCTCTTAGGGGTATTATTCATGTGTGATCTTTTGTTTTGTTTTTTTTTATCAGACAATTAAGCATATTCATTAGTACAAGCAATCAAATACAAGGTATTGAAAGCCCAAAAATAAGAATAGCCTAAGAAGACAAATGAAATGCAAATGGTAAAATCAGCAAGGCCCATAAGCATTAAATAAGTCTAAAATACTAAAAAATAAAAAACTCAATTGAAACCCTAGATCTGAAAATTGAAAAACCTCTACAACTCCACCAGCCGCCTCACCAATCAGCCATAACCGCCACAGTACTGCAAACTCATCACCACCAAAGAGGAGAAAACTAAAGGTGAAATCGAAGAACCATCCGGAAAATGGGGGTGGCGCACAAAGCACTCCCATAATCCATTCAATGAGTGCAACTTGCACTTTAAATGCAACCCAGAACCACCACGGACTGCCGATGAAGACCAGTGACAGAAGCAGCGGCTAGGTCGAGGGGCGGGAACTGGTGGCGGAGAGTCTAAAGCAAATCTCGGCAGAGGGCATTTGGTGAGGGGTGAGGAGGGGATTGAGGCCTGGTGGATGAAATTTGAGATGAAGGTGGGAGCTCAAATCCGGAGAAACATCAAGGGTCACCAAAAGAAGTGAAGCAAAAGCCACCACAAAGGGAGGAGTTGAGAGACCGCCACAGAGGGTAGAGCAGCAAGTAGAGAGCATGGTAGAGATGGAGGAAATGGAGGAGAAGGAGAAAACAGAGAAAAAGGAGAATGAGGAAAGAAGAAAATAGGATAGGAAGAGGAGATGAGAGAGAGGGGGAAAAAAGGGGGGGCTGCCACCGAACCCTAAGGGGTCGGCGGCCAGGGTGTTCTGGATTTGTTGTCACTGAGTTAGGAGAGAGAACAGAAAAAAAGGTGAGGCGGCTAGGTTTTAGCAGTATACTTTCCTTCGTATTAGTTTTGTTTTGTTTTGCTCTATATTTTTCCACAAGCAATTCTAGCAATATAAACCACCTGTGTGGACAATGCCAGTAGGCACCATATTTGACTGCCAAATTAAGCCGTGTTAAAAATATTGCTGAAACCTAAAATCCAAAGAAAGAAGATGATATATTCTGTTTCCATCCTTGGACATTTCTTCACATCGCCCTCCTTAATTAATTGATTCTCTTTTCCTACCTACCATTGTGGAAGATCATATATACATGAATTATCCATATATATATATATATATATAAGCATTTTGTATATACACGTACAACTAAATCATGGATAATGAATTAACGACACTACAATTTATTAGTATTCCTTTTTAGTAATGATAGTTAAGGATATCAAGTTTTTATATTGTTTAGTGGCAATTTTAACCGACAATACTTGTATTTCACTCTCGAATGAATCTTTTCGTTCCACTCTCATTTAGTGAATTTTCACATACATATATCATAAGTGAAATCAAATAAACTAAATAAGCGGTTCATCATGATCGAGTATCTTAATTGTACGTTACCAACCTGGCGAATTATTTGACACATATGAAGATATATAGTTAATTAAACGATCACCAATTTGGTTTGTTTTTACAAATATAATCTATCTTCAAATGATAATTTAGGATATACCCAGTTATGAAAGTAGAATGAGAAGGATCCTCCACGAGTAGATTGCAAGTACTTATTGTCCAGTTAAGAAGTTTCAATTGTAACATATGCATAGAACAAATTTACTACATGAAAATTGTGTAAGTATTATTCAATTAAACAGTTCCGCTTATCACATATGTTACACAATTAGATATCGACTTTCCCTTTAAAAAAATTATAAATCTGAAACTTTTCACTAAATTTTAAGTAAAAGTACCATTAAATTAATAGTTCTATAGTCACCCTATAAACCATAATGGATTGACTATTTTTCGGACTGTGACTAGTGGAAATAATTAAATTTATTAGTCAATCCACAAATTTTAAAAAAAAAAAATGGTATTTTTTTTCCTAATTATTAAGTCATTTCAATTTTTTTGCACTGACTACACTACAATATTTATATATACTTTTCTAATAGTCCGTCCAAAAGGAAAATTAAAGTTTTTAAAATTTTCTCATAATCAGTCCAAAAAATTTCTAGTAAGCAACTCTCTTTTGGACTCCCTACTAGACTTTACAATAACTAATTTCTTTAGCTGGTAATAAATTATAATTAAGAGCTAGGTCATAATTTTAAAAAAGAATGGTGACAAAACGTACGTAATTTCGCAGCCTCTACATAGAAATATTTATAATAGGAGTTTTTTTTAATCAAAATATATTATAATCAAAATTGTTCAATTTATAAATCATTGTTAAAACCAATTAAATTGGTCGTTAATTTAGTCACTTATACAAACTAAATGGATGATTTATCATGAGAATCTTAATTAATTGATATCAATATGTGCCGTTGATTTGTTTGACAAGTATGATTGACGAAACGACAATCAAATCATCTTATTGATTTTTAGCAGAAATAATATTGAAATAATGATTTATAAATTTAACGTTGCCGATTAAGACATGCTTACTTAGTACACAAGTATTGTCGTGAATGACGTAAAAAGATGACGCAGATATTGGAGGCCTCGCAGCACCACCCTGGTCATAATATGCCTATAAAACCAGGCAATATTCTGTTCAAAATACAAGCAAACAATAATCTCTATCTCTCCTGTTTAAATCTTGATCTCATACTAAAATGACCGGCTCCTTAGATTATTCGAGCTCATCAACTGACTCCTCCAGAATCAACGGCCAAGAGCACTACTCCAATATTTCAGCTACTGATTATGAAATCCCGACCATCGATTACAGCCTGCTGATCTTTTCTGATGATGCCGATCAACGGTTCAAGGCCCTCCAATACCTTGCCTATGTCTGCGAGGAGTACGGCTTTTTCTATGTACGGACTTATTTTCTCTCGTCATCTGCATACATGTGATATTCATACTACACACAACTTACATTATTTTCAAATAATTATTTAGGAGTGATTGCTAAATAGATTTAATTTAAGCCACAATAGTTTTATCGGGGGCTCGGTTAGAGGGATGAGGGGGAGTTCTATCGGGGCCTCGGTTCCCTCTCAATTACTTTGTGCGTTAAGAGGGTGTAGCAATCCGATGACTAAAGTCTGGTGTATGGTTATGCTCGCCTAATCCTTAATCGCCCCATTTTTATCTTTAAAAAAAAAGTCACAATAGTTTTCATTTGTTAGGTAAGTATAAGAGAGAAAGAATGAACAAAGAAAAATGGTAATATGAAAGAGAAAGTAAGAAATAAATAAGGAAAATTGAAAACAAAATCTACAAAGTGAAAAACTCATAAAACGATATTTTATTATGTACGTGTAGTTATCCTCATAAAATTGTTGACTTTCCTTTTTTTTTTTTTGTCAAGATAATTAATTATTATACGTTCTTTTTCTTTTTAGCGCATGTTTTAACTATGCATTATGTGAAAAATGACTTACTGAGTAGAATGAGAAATTTTTGGACGACTGATTGCTCGATTCCGTATATTATCGATGATAAAGATATTTTTAAGAGATAACGAAGTTATTATGCAACAATTTCAAAAATTGAGAACCCATCAAGGGCATCTATGACTAATGAATTAGTATCATGATATGATGTTTTTGATATTTTGGTTAGTTTTGATATTTATTATGATGAGTTGAATTATATTTAAAGTTCAAATTTTTTTAAATGTATTTTTTGAAACGTCTCCCCAACGAATTAATTTCTGACTACGCCTCTGTCTATATAGCATGTTGTGTTGTGTAGAAAATCAGAAGTGCATGTTAATTTCCTAATTAAGGATCTGTTAATAATAATAAAGAAATTATTTTGCATTGCATGCATGCAGCTGGTAAATCATGGTGTGCCCGAGAGCGTAACTGAGAGAGCATTGAAGGGTGCTTCGGATTTCTTTAATCTGACGGCGGAGGAAAAGTTGGCATATGAGAAGAAGGATTCAAGGGACAGGATCAGATGGGGACTTGGCTTCTCACCTGGAGACCATCAAGCTGTCAAGAGGGAGTATCTCAAGGTCCTCCCACATCCAATATTTCAAGGCCCTGCTACACCTCCAGGTTTCAGGTACAAACAAATATAAACATAAGCTTATTACTCAAAATGCATTTTGAATAGGACATTAAGTCTCAATTTACATAATAAAAATAAAATCGTGTTAATTTGTACCAATAATTGATGTTCTATGAGCGCCGTTGCATCAAATAATTCACAACGTTACACACTCTGTTTAGGAAGCTTACGTGGCAATAATGAATTAGATGTTTTAATCATTTTGTAGAAAAATATTAAACTTAAATATTAGAAAAAAAAAAACAAAACAAAAGATGAAAAAGAAGATGATGAACATCATCTGCGTTTCTCAACCCATTCCCAAACCTCCGAATCCAAACTCTCTAAACCTACCTAAATAAACTCCCATTAAGCATAAAATCATACGCAACCAACAAATCGCCACGCCATCGACCCCACCGCTAACAATTGAACCAAATTTCTATGGCGAAGGCGGCCAATGCTGGCGATTTCCGAGACAAATTCTTGCAGACCCTGCTTTGATTCATGGGAAATTCTCTTAACAGCAACTTGGGTATCAGAATTCGGCAATGTCCATTTGAAAACTGTGCCAAATCCACCAAACCCAATCACCTCTTTGTCTCCTGGTATGTGAACCTGTGAGGGCCAATGTCAAGCTCCCAAGGCTCAATCACCTCGGCGTTCTTGATCCTGTGAATGATGTGGAAACCAATCCAACGGCTAAGATCAAGGCCACAAGAGCAGAAAGAGCAACACCCACAATTATACATGTGTGTGTCTTTTTAGGCCCGGGAATTTTTGGGCAAAGTTTCCAAATGGAGATCCTTGGCATCTCCATTCATTTTGAAGTTCCAACCTGAGACATAATGGGAGCTTGCCAGCAACCCAGTTGAGGCAGAGAAGCCAACGTACATAAAATCTTGAAAAATTGGGGAAAGATCCACATCAAAGGTTAAAATTGGGGATCTGGGTTTGACAGATGAAGGTGAGAGCTTGACGGTAACTTGATTTTTCACTGAATCGTAATCAACCCAAGCTTGAATTACCTGACCAAAGCTTGAATTACCTGACCACTTTTGAGATTGAGGTCCTGCTTCGTCGAATTCTCGCCGGAGAAAAACCCAGCCGGAGTTGACTTGTTGGAGGCCAAGCTGTTGATATCGATCCCAACATGGTTGTCGTTGATGCCCCCAAATTCAAAGTCCTGCACAGTGTCGAATTCAACGGCGAATATGTGGTTGGAGAAGTTGCCGACGACGGTGGCGTTGAGTATGCCGAGGTACTGGCTGGGAAGAGACCCGGGAAGCTCTTTTGACGACGAGATTATGAAGGCGAGGCCATGGCCGCCGAGCTTGGGGTATTCAGGGACTATGGTGAAGGCGACAGATGTGGAAAAGGAGAAAGCTTTGCCAAAGCTGAGGATCCATGGCGAGGATTGGATGGGAGTTTATTTAGGTCGGCTTGGAGGGTTTGGATTCGGAGGTTTGGGATGGGTTGAGAAACCTAAATGGTGTTCATCGTCTTCTTCTTCATCTTTTGTTTTGTTTTGTTTTTTTTCTAATATTTAATTTTAATATTTTTCTACAAAATAATTAAAACACCCAATTCATTGCTGCCACGTAAGCCTCTTAAATGAAGTGTGTAACGCTGTGAATTATTTGGTGCAACGACACTGATAGAACACCAATTCTGAGTACAAATTGACACGATTTCGTATTCGGAGTATAAATTGAGATTCAATGTTCAATTTAGGGTGCATTTTGAGTAATACTTATATCCATCTTAGGGAAAGTCAGAACAAGTTGATAGGATCTCTTTTTTACGTCTCCATGCTCCCCCTGTGTGGCAACGTGGGAGCATAAAAAAGGAAAGAGAGGGAGACGTGGTTTCTCGAAATTGCTTGGCATGATTGCATAATAGAACTCATTAAAGCTCAATTCGTTTGCGATGAGTGTGCTTGTTTCTACATAGTTGATTATCAAATTTTTGACATGAAAGTGTGATAATCATAATCATTGATTTCTTAAAACATCATGCAAAAATCATCTCTGTAAAAAATCAATCAAATTGAAATTTTTTTGGTAGTCTGTATGTACGTACGTACCAAGACAATCAACAGTTTTGATAATAGCTAAGATGCTTCTAGTGAACTATCAATTTAATTGATAGATATAGATAATTGAACTATCACTAGTTTGTTTGATTTTTAACAGAGATTATTTTTACATGATATTTTAAGAATTCAACGGTTCCGATCATCACATTTGAATAAGAAAGATTCAGTAATCAACTAGAGGGAAATGAGCACATTCACCCTAGCTAAGGTGGCTGCAAATATCGCTCCAAAACTTAATACTTCTTCAATAACAGCATCATCATATTCATTAATAAAATTCTGAAGTAAAAAAAAAATCTGTGTCCATCGTACTTCCTTCCACTTTATAGTAATAGGTCTCAAGTCTTGGACTCCACCGTCGTAAAGAGCAGATTAATTTCCAATGGATATTTCACTTTCTCCACCTTCAATAATACTTTTGATGTTTCAGTGAGGCCTTGGAAGACTTTTACCAAAGGGACCGGGAGGTAATAATAAATTTGGCAAAAGCAGTGTCAAAGACATTAGGGTTTGAAGGAAATTACCTGGAGAAGGAATTTGGGTTGGAAACCGGTGCTGATGTTTCTGCTATCAACGTGTATCCGCCATGGTTTAACTCCGACACTCCGATCGGCCTGCCGGCTCATCACGACCCCGGCTACCTCGTCTCCCTTGTACAAAACGTCAATGGCGGTCTCCAACTGAACTACAAGCAAAAGTGGATCAATATTGATATGCCTTCTAATGCCATTTTCATTAATATTGGGGATCATCTTGAGGTACTACCTATAAATATTAATTATTTATTTTATTAACCCCTTCCTTTCTTTTCGACATGAGATAAAATTATTACGAACAGATGAACCAAATTTATTGATCACATAGTTGCAGACTAATTATAATTGAGTAGGGACGCCAAATTGCATCATGACCAATGTGGTATATGGATGCAGTTGAAATAATAGTTGGAGGATAATACTTGCGTCTCATTTTTGTGGGATTTCTCGTTCCTTCTTTTTATTTATCAAATCTAGCTCCTTATATAAACATCAATCATAATAGATCGTAATCATTCAATTCCTCAATAGTCATTTTGATATCATGTATTTAATTAAAAAAATCAATCAAAAGAGAGATCGTTAAGTAATTTATATGAATCAACTAAATAGACGGTTCACCATGAAGATCTTAAATTAATGTTACTAATGCTGTTGATTTATTAGATACATATGAATAACAAAACAACATCAAATTTTATTGATTTTCTTTACGGAAATAATTTTAAAATGATAATTTGATGAACAAATAAACGATACTGATATTGAGACACACATATATAATTAAAGTAGTGGAACAAAGACCTGGTTCCCCAAAGGTGGGAGATGTGAGTATTATATACATAGTTGGAATTAGAGTATGACTACTACTTATAAGAAATTTTTGTGGTACACCAACCTACTAAATTTTTGAATAGCTGAAACTCGATTTTAAATTAAAAAATTAAAATTCAGTCGTTAAAAATCAATAAATTATAGAAAAGTGTTTTTGTTACGATTGAGTTTTGTATTATGATAGGTTTTAAGCAATGGGAAGTATAAGAGTCCTATGCATCGTGTGATCTTGAACAACAAGGTAAGAAGAGTCTCCGTGGCCACCGTCCACGGTCCATCGCACGGCACATTTGTGAAAGCAGCACCGGAGTTTGTGGACGAGTCTCACCCACCGGCATACCAAGGAATGATATACAAGGACTCCTTGGAAGCCAATGGTTACCATGAGATTGATGGAAAATCATGCCTAGCACAACTACGGCTATGAATTCCACTAGTTGCCGTGATTCACAGTGGTTTAGATGAGTTTGACATGATGATCGACGAGAAGATGTTACGTGTTAAGTGATTAAAAAAGTTATGTTACCTGTGGTTGGATCTGATCAACGAATAATTTCATATTGCAGTGTTAATAAAGTAGTTATGAATAAAGGAAAATCCTTCATATTTATGATTAAAGTATGGATAATACTTACATTTCACTCTAGTGTTACCTCTTACTTGTACTACCCTTTCAATTTATCGAATTATTCGTATACATATATCTTAATTACAATCGTTTAATTCCTAAATTATCATTTTAAAATTATCTATATAAAAAATCAACCAAATTGGAATTCATTTAGTCATTCATATGTATAAGCTAAATGAACGGCTCACCATAAGAATCTTAATTGTTAACAATACAGTTGATTTGGTTGATACATATGAATGACTAAACGACCTCCAATGTTGTTATTTTTTTACGGAGATCTTGCATCCCACCCTAGTGTTATGAGGAGGTACCACCAGTGTTGGATGCAAATATTACAGTTTTCTAATAGGATAATACTTGCATCACACCCCGGTGGTACTTCTTTTTACCAACCTCTCGATTTATCGACTAATCCTTAATTACACATGCATATATCATAATCGGAACCTTTTCAATTTCTATAATCATTTCAAGATCATTTCGGTAAAAAATCAACAACATTAGAGATTGTTTAGTCATTCGTATGTATCAATAAATCAACTGTATTGGTAACAATGAAGATCCCCGCCATGATGAACCGTTCATTAAATTTACACATATGAATAACTATATAATATCCAATTTAGTTGATTTTTTTTTATATAAATGATCTTAAAATGATGATTTAGGAGTTAAATGATTCTGATTATGATGTATAAATAAGGATATTATATATATAAATAAAAAAGGAGATATGAAAATATACCACCAAATTGGTTGGAATACAAGTATTATATACCCTTATATATACTTCTCTAATATGCTATTAAAAACTAATTAATTCAAAATCATCATACATGATATGCTTTTACAAACTTATTATAATAAACTGCACTTGCTATTATATATTTATATTATATTTTATTTTTTCAGCTTTATTAATTAACATACAATTTCACATTCACACGACCAGCTAGCTGATAAAATTTTAGGAAGGCTCTAAGTACAGCAACACCCACACACCACTTGTAAATTCTTATGGTTTAATTTCAGATCATGAGCCGAACTTGTTCCAGGCAAGATTGGACATCGATCTCATCGGAGCCGTTGACTTCTAAGAATTGCTTGTAGGTCATTCCACGATACGCCGGTGGGTGAGACTCATCCACAAACTCCGGTGCCGGAGTTACAAATGCGTCCAATGAAGGTCCATGAAGTGTTGCCACTGAGATCCTCTTCACTTTGTTGTTCTCAACAACCACTCGATGAACATGACTCTTGTACTTCCCATTCGTTAAAATCTATATGTATAAATCAACAAAATTAATTAGATATTATATGTGAAGAAATAGTTTAATGCAAACTCATATGGCTTAATGGTTACAACTGTTTATGAAATATTTATAAATTATGAGTCTCGTTCCTAAATTTCAATATGAGTGTTATCGTGGTTCTTGAACTATGTGTCCAGCTATCAATTTTCCTTCCATCAACATTAACGGTAGAGTTGTCTTTCTATGATCAATAACTATGATGGTTATAGGGTTTTTTGGGCGGAAATATTGATCCTTTTTTATTGAGGTTTGTTAATTAACGGGAATAGTATATATCCAGATCATAGAAAGATAATTCTAACCTTAATTTGGACGAAACTTATTGAGAAAATTGACAGATAAGGCCGGCATGATATAGCTCGTCGACACATATTTCATGGATCACAGACAATTAATAATATTATAGTTTCGGAACAAAACTTAATCTTTGTGTATATTTCAGAGACAGAGTGCGCAGAACTTAGCTAGAACATATTAGTAGATATCATATATTGGTGAAGCTAGCTAGGGTTTACTATTAATGTATATATATATATATATATATATATATATATATATATATATATATATATATGCATGTACCTCAAAATGGTCCCCAAGGTTTATAAAAATGGCGTTAGGGGGCATATTAACACTGATGCAGTCTCCCTTATTGGATACTACTTGTAGGCCACCATTGAAATCTTGTATGAGTGAAACAAAGAAGCCAGGATCAGTGTGATCAGGCACACCAATTGAACCTTTTGATCTGAAATTTGGTGGGTAGAGATTCATGGCAGACACATCAAACCCAGATTCAAGCTTAAAAGCTTTTTCTATGTAGCATTCTTCAAATCCCATGGCTTTTGACACTGCCTTCCCCAAACCTTTTACCACCTCTTGCAACCCTTTGAAATACTCCTCCATAGCCTCACTGTTTAAATTGTAACCGTTAATTTCGTAAGTTATCATATAAAGATTTCATTTATAAAAAAAAATTAATTAAATTGAAGATCGTTTCATTATCCATATTTGTCAAACCAATCGGCCACTTCTTATGTCTTCTGGTGGTCACGACGACCAGTGAGATTCGAACACTAAATCTGGAAGTAAACTAGACTAGTGCTTAGTCCATCCCTAATAATTTTGCTGGAATTTTTACATATGAGAAATGAACGATTTGATTATAACATGTAGATATTGAAAAAGTCCATTAAAACACGTGTGTATATATATATATATATATATATATATATATATATATCTAAAAGTGTATGCAAGTATTGTGTATATATATATACCTGAAACCAGGTGTTGTATTTGGGCAGTGATACTGGGGATGAGCAATGACCTTGAGATATTCCCTATTTTCACCTGGAGAAGATCGTAAGCCCCATCGAATTCTATCCGTTGGATTCTTTTTCTCGTACTGCTTTCTGTCCTCTATCTCCGTTGGATTAAAGAAATCTGATATTCCTTTGAAAACCCCCTCAAAAACACCATCCGATATGCCATGATTTACCAGCTGATCAAAATAATATGGTCTTTTTTTTTAGAGGAAAATAATATGGAGTTAATTAAACATACTAATTATATATATGAGCAGTTCAAATATACCTGAAATTAATTAAAAATATTGCATATATATATATATATATGTAAAAGAAAAAGAAATAATGAAAAACCCTACACATGTTATATATATATACATATGTATATATACATATACACTAGACACATATATATACAAGGATAGAGAGTAATTATAACGTAGAATGATATTATTATTAGTTGGTATATCTAAGTACCGTATGATATATTAATTATGTTAAATACGTATGTGAATTAAATAAATTATGATCGATATTAGCTATAATTTCTCTAATAGAAAAAATTGTCAAAAGAACATACATAGAAGAAGCCGAAGTCCTTGCAGACTTGGGCAATATATTCTAGGGCTTGGGATCTCTTATCAAGATCCTCAGAGAATAACATGAAGTAATCAATGGTGGGGATGATTTCAGCATCATGATCATCATTAGGTTTGATGGTGGATGATGAATTGATGGAGGGAAGGGGGCTGTTGGGTTCAAAAGGCATGTGATCGGTAGCCACTGGATGAAGAAGAAGAGCTGTTTCAGCCATTATTGCTCGACCTTAGAAAGCAAGAAAGAATTAATGAAGACAAGTAGCTAAGAGGATGAGATGTAGAGCGCATGCATTGATGCTCTGCTCCTACGTTCTTCCAATTTATAAGGGGAATGTGGGTCCCCCTTGCTAGATAAATAATTTGCATAATTGTAAAGTAATCATATTAGCATGACTAGCTAGTTGATTGAGAAATTTAATATATATATACTAAGTCTTTTGTTATTGTTGACCAAAGTATTGGTTACAGTAAACCACATAGTGTGGTGCGCATAGTTGGTAAATTGTTATTTTCAGAGAACAAATTTCCTATTATCTAATTGATAGGAGTTCGAAACTTGTTGAGAGACTTTGTAACTAGAAGCAAGTCGTACCCCGAGCTGAGATTAGTCCACCCTTCAGGTGTGGGGAAGCCTCTTAGTATTTATCAAAAATATCATTACAGGAGAGTTATACTGGGTTTATCTTTGTGAGAATGTGAAGGTACAAAAGTCCCACATTGGAAAGTTGCACAACTTTGCAAGGGCTTATAAGGAGTTGGACCTCTCCCCCCCATTCCCAATTGGTTTTGTGGTGGAACCTCAACTTCCTTCACGTTATCATAGCGTCTTATCCCACGTGTAAGACTTAACCGCCACACGTGCTCCACGTCACCTAATATGAGTTCTCCACGTGTTAGGCTTGAAAATTCATGGATTAACGAAAAAGTGCAAAAGCTCTAGTTGCCTCTGCCATTCTATGAGTCTTTTCCTTTTTGCGTATGGCATCGCCACTCCCGTTGGCAGCATCCACTAATTCGGAACTTAATTTGAAAACCATATTTTGATATGGACGTTTTCGAGATGCCCCTAATAACAAACGAATGGCAAGTGCTTTTCCTTGCGTGGATCCTATTTCAATGGGAACTTGATGAGTCGATCCGCCTACACGCCTTGCTTCCACGTCACCCAATATGAGTTGTCCACGTGTTAGGCTTGAAAATTCCTCACACGTGAGGGGACGTGTGAGAATGTGAAGGTACAAAAAAGTCCCACATTGGAAAGTTGCACAACTTTGCAAGGGCTTAATTATAAGGAGTTGGGCTTCTCCCCCCATTGCCAATTGATTTTAGGGTGAAATCTCAACTTCCTTCAATCTCTATCAATAGTGGGTTACTATATAGTAAGTCATTGTTTTAACATTTGCGATGCGATAATAATGTATTCGATTCCTTTCACCTGGCAATCTACGTTCTCAAATCAGTGTTTTGTTCAGGACAAACCAATAGTTGTTGCCTGGTAATATATATATATATATATATATATATATATATATAGAGAGAGAGAGAGAGAGAGAGAGAGAGAGAGAGAGAGAGAGAGTAATACAACTTGCAAATTTTACAATTGTCTATTACAATATTGAAATAATTGATCAAGTAGATGGAGCTATGCATGAATGTAAAGAGTTTGTTAACAATGTGACCAAATACGTGGACAAAATATATAAGGTGACCAAATACGTGGACGAGATATAAAGGCATCATCGATCGTTCAATTTAACATGTGAATAGTCTGTAATAATATCAAATCTCTAAACATACACGGGGATCAAGATTATTATAACTCTGGATGGGGAGGATGTATGTCATTTGAACTCTTACCTAGCTAAGTACTTTGGTGATGTGCAACTGCTACTATAATTTAAGTAAAAATGGTTGTCAGCGTTCCTGAATTTTACACTAATTTTAACTATTGTTTCTAAACTTATTATTAGTAGCAGACGTCCCTAAACTATGTCCAAACATGCAAGGACATTCTTTCTGTTAATTTTCTCAACGATTTCTGTTAAAAACAGTACTCTTGATAGGACAACTTTACGCTTATTCTGAACAGAGTTCGTTGAGAAGTTTAACGGAATTAAAGGACTGTCGTCCTTGCACGTTTAGACATTGCTCAAGGATGTCTGCTACTAATAATAAAGTTCAAGGACGATAGTTAAAATTAATTAGTGTAAATGAATTTAAGGACATCGTTGGCAACAATATTTCTCGATCATCCCCTGCATAGTGAGATATCTTGAATTTGATTTTAAAGATAAAGATGAGAACTTCAATACATCAAGGAATATCAATTGAAAATGCACTAGATGACTATATAACAAAATTACTAAATAAAGAATTTCTTTGTAACACCGACCTATATATATATATATATATATATATATCAAGTAGTTAGCTAAGTCCTTCGATTATTCTATATTGTATCTAGTAATTTGCAATCTCTCCATCTATATATAATATTTTTCATAAGATTTTTAACTAATTTAACTAAATCTATTGATATTTTGAAGTTCAATTATCCAAACGTATATCTTTTTTCCAAAAATAAATAAGTGGAAAAAATTTCCAAAATTTAAAAAAGAAAAAAAGATTTGTCTACCAAACCAAATAAAATGTATAGGAAAAAAAACCTAAATCATAAAACCATGATCATAAGGATGGCTCTCTCCCAAAAGATAAATAATAATAATATGGGAATTCAAATTCTATTTTATTATTTTATTTGCCACAACCATCAGAGCCTGGAGGAGAAGAGGATGATGTGATTGTTGTAGAGAATCCTTCGCAAACAGCACAGTCTGGTGTTGATCTTGTTATCTCGATAAGCTCGTGGAGCGCATTGCACATTTTGGACAGACAACAGAAGAGAAAGATAGAACAAGGGTACGTAGCTAGCCTGAATGAACTTAACCCTAGATTCTTTAATAAAAATAAAATTGTCAAATACCAGTTGATCGATCAATCTCGGTTGGAATCATGTAGTGTGGATGTCTGCATGGTGCTTAATGATTGAAGATGCATGTTAAGCTTTCTGGAAAAAATCAGTAATCCAGGTACTGTAGCCTCTCTCTCTCTCTCTCTCTCTCTCTCTCTCTCTCTCTCTCTGTGAAAGTTAATATCCGTGATCGAATTATTCACATGTAATGTTCTTTTGTGGGGAGCTAGGAATATTAGCTTGTGTAAGGAATATTTGCATTATGTTGGAGTCATATGTTGGTGCGAATAGTCTTCTAAGACTGGGTACGTGCATGGTACTAAATTATGAACGTGAAGAGAAGTGAAAGTACCGAACAACTTACTTCTAGTTTTATAATCGGCTCCCAATTGCGATTCTTGAATCCAAATTTCAGGTGGGATAAATTTACACATTAATTTTAGAAAAAAGAAAATTCGACGATACGAGTGAATTTCATCAATAAACATAAAAAGATACACCTAGTTAGGGAGGACGTAATGAACACCACTCAAATGCATCTATACATAAATAAAAACTTGATAGACAGAAAAAAGAAAATCACAACAAGAGTCATAAGTAAACATGCAATACAAATATCATTAATTATATAAAATTTACTTACGATATTAGGCTTGGATCGATGGCTGACTTCTCTTATACTCAAATACACCATAGTATGGTCATATAAATTAGTAAATATAAGTGAAGGTTTTTCAATGTTATACCTTAAAAAATCAAAAAAGAAAAAAAAAATACTAATTGTGTTTTTTTTTTACACATATTATGATATGAAGAAGAGTTAAATCACGTATCTATAATACAATATTATTTTGTATTTTCTTATTAAGGTTAGTGTGAAAAGCTCTCAACTTGGTATGAGCGATATATACTCCAATACTCTATGCTTACATTTATACATTGCATAAAGCAACTTGCCTTATTAAAGAGTTGATTTTGTCATGCCATTGTTGTATACACTTGATTCCTGTATCATTGGACAAAAGTATAATAAGTGTTATTCATTATTAGTCGGCATATGAAACCGAAAAATCGAAATCATACCATTTCGGATCATACTATATTGAAAAAAAAATTGAATAGTAAAACCGAAAGGGTGATCGATACGGTACCGAATTGGAACCGATTCAAGTCGATACGGTTTCAGTTCCGACGCTGCGGAAAACCGTCCCATACCAAAACCGAACAAGTTTCTTTGTTTATTTTTTAATATAATTAAAAACTTAATTATTAGAAATTTTATTTATTTATTTTCCCAACTAAATCTAATACAGTAATACGAGTCTCTCTCTCTTTCTCACAGTCTCACACTTTTACCCTCATTGTGAGTGAATGAAATTGAAACCCAGAAAACCCTAAGTCGCTGGAAATCTATCAGTCTCTCTCTCTCTCTCAGTCTCTATCTCTCTCTCCCTCCCGTGAACGAAATCCAGAAACATAAAGCCCTACGAACGAAGCTGCGAAACCAGAAGGCAGAAACCCATATCAAACCCAGAAAGTCTTTCCCTCTCTCTCTCTCTCTCTCTCTCTCTCAGACTCTCACTGTGAGAGCGAAGCTGCGAAACCAGACAACCCTAAGTGTGAATTGTCCGATACTCCGTTGAATCAATGATGGCTAATGTAAGTGAAATTGGATTTTCGTTAAATTGTGATTTGATATGGGTTTCTATTTCTTCAAGTTTGAGCTATTTGTGTTGTGTTTGATATGGGTTTCTTATTATGGGAAAATGTTTACTTGTTGCAATGCAATCTGAGTGTATGTTGATGATGTAATTTTGTTATTTGTTTGAGTTATTTGTTTTTTGTTATTTGTTTTTTGTTCTTCTGCCATTTTGAAGATGTAATTTTGTAACTTGTTTATGATTTTGGATTGTATGGAAATTTAGTGTGTGTGTGTGTGTGTGTGTTGATGATGACAGTTTAGTGTGTGTGTTGATGATGTTGTTGAATTGTGTTGATGTGTGTGTTGTTGTGTTGATGACTTGATGATATTTGGCAGATTGATCGTATATGTTGCTTGATGACTTGATGGCAGTTTGGCAGATTGGATTGAATTTGTTGCTGTATTGATGACTTGATGATGCTGTTGTTGAATTGCATTATGTGATATATATATATATATATATATATATATATAGATATATAGATATGTAAGTGTGTGGAAGGCAGATTGGTAAAGAAGAGGCTTGAAAATGATATTTTACAATTCCATAAAATTTTTGCTCAAAATCGAAATTATACCGAATATAATTGGTATGGTACGATTTGGTTTCACTTTCTAATTTTAGAATACCGAATTGGTTAAAATTAAACGGTATGATTTTGGTATCGACCCAATACCAAACCATACCGAACTATGCCCAGGGCTACTCATTATAGGGCTTAATATGCCAAAACCTAACAATTGACATCTAACTTATTTTTTATACAATGGCTATGCTGGAGTGGTCAGATGATGTTGAACTATCATAATCAATTATAATTAAATATTAAATTTTACACAAATATAAATTATTATTTTTATTTAAACTAAATTTGAGATCAATAATTAATGACATATTATGTTCAAGTGTCGGCCAACATGCCTTGATTTTGGTGTATACGTGGACTATCCGGGTCTGAGTGTGTGAGGTAATAAATAAAGAAAATACCAACAGAAAATAATGTTCTAACTAGTGCTGAGAGTTTTACCTGACTCCCGAAGCCTATTTGACCTACGAACATCCTGCCCAACAATTCCTGACCAGTTGAGATGCGGAACGGAATTCATATATGGGATCAATATATTTTCTTTCACAATTGATCATCAAAGTGTTTTTCTAACAAAAAAAAAAAAGGCTCTGCTTGGTATTGCTTTTGTTTTCCTTAAAAAGCTTCTTCATTGGAAAGTAAAGGCAGTACAAAAGTGTTTGGTAAAAATGAAAAAACATTGAACTCTAGACAACACCTTTTAAAAGCAACGCAACTTTTAAAAGCAGTATATAGGTTGCTTTTAAAAGCTGATTTCACAAAAAATTAATGGAATTTTCACTTCTTGTATATCCAAATTAATTTCGAAAAATGTTATCATTTACTCATCATTTATATTCTCATGCATATTGTTTCCTTAAAGGAGCCAATAACCACCACCTAATGCCCTATTCCGCCGCCACCACCACCTCATGCCTTACTCCGCATCCACCACACCACCTCCTCCACCACTACCACACCTCTTTCACCCTTTCCTCCACCTCCTATACATCTTCCCCCAACCTCCATCTCCTCCACCACCACCACCACCACCACCACCACCATCACCATCACCACCACCGATGCCGCCGTTGTCGTAACCATTGTCGCCGCCACCACCGTTATGGCAACCACTGTCGTTGTTACCACCACCTCCACCACCACAACCACCCTTACCTCCACCTCTTTCACCCTTACCTCTACCTCCTCCTCTACCACCACCACCACCTCCACTGCCGCCGCTACAAGCACTTCCACTCCACCACCTCCCCGTCCCCTACCTCCACCACCACCACCTAGTCCACTATCTCCTTCACCACCACCACCTCTTCTACCTCTACCTCCACCTTTATCGCCACAACCTCCACCACCGCCTCCACATCCACTTTCACCTCCACCTCATCTACCTCTAACTCCATAGCCACAACTACCACGACCTCCTCATCCACTCCTACCTCCACCATTCACCACCACCACAACAACCTCTTACACTTTCAATATCCTATTTCTTTTAGTCATTATCCACATCTACCATAGTTTTACATTAAATTTTACAAACATTTTGGCATTATTTTTCATACTCACATACAACACTTTTAAAAATAAAATTTACCAAATTTTTAACTGCTTTAATATACAACTATTTGTTAAGAAGACACATCATAATCAACTTTTCAAAATAGCACAGCAATATAAAACTGACCCGAAATGTGACAATAAAGGGGAAATTGACCATTAACGATAACTCAAGAGGTAATTTGGCAAAATGATACAAACTCATTGGGAAAATTGGCTAAAAGCCTACTATAAATGATGTTTGATTATGCCACATCTATCATTTTATCCTTGACATTAAGCTCATCCGTCATGGGAAATCGTCACTTAATGAAATTGTTATAATAAGTAACAAAACTGGATGATTGAACCTCTTCAATTCTATTGTAAGTTTTAGAGTGAATCTCGGTACTTGATGATGATAATAATATTTTAATAAATAACCAATTCCAATTATAAGAACATTGGGAAACTTCGCCAATAAATAAAATCATGTACATGAGTAATCCTTCACTGGACTCCAAATATTATGTGATCGTGTGGCATTCTCTCCTCACATTCAATACATACCTAAAAAGGTTGTGAGATTATTAAATGACATTCTTGTATCATCATGACCGGGTGGCAGGATCGTAGCCAGAATTTAACATTAAAGGGGACCTAACTATTTTTTTTCTTTCTACAAATACTCTTAATTGATGATATTTTTATTTATTAGTTATCATAAATTTCCAAGTATGGTTATACAAAAATTCACATTTTCATAAATGATCAAGGGCATTTCTTGGAGGTTTCTCAAAAAAAAAAAAAATTTGTTTCACGACTTTTTTTTGTTCTATTTATTTGTTTAAATCATATACAGAATGAGAGTCATGTATTCGTTGATACGACCCGTTCCGGATTATAAAATGGAAATTTAAAGAATTAACTTGGGAATCTGGTAAGTTTGGTCGAACTGCAAGAGTTTTGGATCATTCGTGAAGGCCCAATATTTTGGTGGGCAGTAATTTAAATGATTGGCCAGGGAAATGACCATTTTACCCTCGTAGTGTTGATGGGCCCGACAGTGACTTTTTGATTGGGAACACTTTTGGTTACTTTTCTCGTATCCTTACGTCCGTCTCGAACTCCTGAGTACGTAGGCAGGCGGTACTCGAGAATCAGAGTTAGTACGAGAAAGTTATGGGTCTAAAATGTTGGAGACGTAACGGTAATTTCTGAAAAGTCCAAAAGTATAAATTGGAACTTTCTCTCTCTTCCCTCATTCGGGTTCATACATTCTCTCTCTTCTCCCTCGATATCTCTCTCCCTCTTCGTGCGAACACCGTACCTCACCATTATCACTAACCTATTTTTGGGTAGATTCGAGCCAAACAAAGCCCATATGCAGCATCATCTCGAGATTGCGAGCTGCTAGGTGCCATTTTCGAGGTGAGAGTATCGCCGTAGGCGGCGGATCGTAGGGAGGAATTGTCTTAAGCTTATCGGCCATCTTTCGGCCAAACTATGTATGGTTTCGAAGCTTTGACTTCATATTTGAGTTCCTGGTGAAGAGTAGATGGATCTTCATGCGTAGATCGTGAAAAACGGTTGAGAAATGAAGAAGTTGGAAGCTCGTCGGAAATCACAATTTTCGACCGTCTTCTTCGGTGGGTCTCGGCAGTCTGGTTCGACGCAATCAGCTGACGTGCCAGCCCTGTCAGCTGCTGACTCAGCTGACACGTGGTGCCACGTGTTAGAAGCCCAGTCAGTCGTTAGTCAACCGTTAACAGTTGACGGAATATGCTAACGTAGTTAGCAAATTCCGTTAAATGTTAACGGTGTCATAACAGACCCTAACGCCGTTAATACCAACGGAATATTTTGATTCCATCAGAATGTTCCGTTAGACTTGATAGAATATTCCGTCAGAGTGACAAAATATTTCGCCGTCATTGTTTAGGCGCGTGGCGGCACTTGGGGTGGCCGTCGGCCTTTTACCGGTGCGTGGAGCCATTTCTCGACCTAGGGCGGCGCTTATATGGGGTTTTGAGACGTCCCGTACCTATTTTTGACCGTTTTGAGGCTATTGGGATCGATTTAGTGCCATGTTTGAGTAATCTAGTTACGAGATTGAGTTGTTTAAGGGGTGTGTGTAAACCCGAGAGCTAGGGGGCCTCGAGTAATGACTTAATTAAGAGTTTATTGATGCTAATGCTTCCTTTTATTGGTGTCTTGGACGAGGTGGCGATGGAGAGTCACTTTATTTGAGACAGACATCGAGGAAAAATGCGGAAGCAAGTAAACTAACGAGGTGAGTGGTTCTCCTTCCCTAAGCTTATGATTACACATTTATGATATCAAATAGAATTGATGATTACACATTTATCAATGAATACTTGATGAATGTGATGCTTAGGGAAATCAAATAGAATTGTATGTGCTTGGATGATGTAATACATCCTAGACTATGCCATGGGTTACCTTCAGGGTCCGGCATTGTAGGAAATAACCTTTAGGGTTGGAAACCCTAGGTATAGTGAATACTCTGCAACGAGTATAAACTAGTATAATAACGGTAAATCCCGAGGATAGATTATGAGATATATCGATGAAAGTTAAATTCTCCAGAATGAGTATAAACTACCACTATTAGGATGTCTCGAGCGAAGATTTCGAGACAAGTAAGACGACGACAATCGAGAGTTACGGAGAGATCGACATGAGTGCGACCATCACGATAAGTGCGATATTCGAGAGAGATTTAAAGTCGTGAGACTAGTGCCGAGGAGTCATGCTGGTACAACACATATGTCGATCGAGATGCTAATACCGAGGAGTCATGTTGGCTTAACACTTGTGTCAGTGTTGAAGTACTATGGTTGAGGCATGCCGGCCTAGTATGTAACGACCCAAGATTTTAATTTTTGAAATTTTCGTAAATTTTTTTGAAAAAAGACGAATTTATCCTTGGTTGTTAAGGGACGAGAAAGTCAAATTTTGTTTCGAGACACTTTTGGCTGTGTTTCGGGTACCGTTGCGTAGGTCTCAAACTCACGAGTTCGTAGACATACAGCACGCGGAAAACGGAATTCGGATGAGAAAGTTGTGGGACTAGAATGTCGGGGGCATTTTGGTTATCTGCCCTGGGTAGATATTTTATCCCCATTCAGATCGGTTCTTGAATATATTTTATTTTTCACTCTCTCTCTTCGACACACCCACCCAATCCGTGTACATTGAACCCAAAAACCCACAAATTGAACTTCAACTCGGGGCAAGATCTTCCAATTTTGTGTCACTAATCAAATTCTCCTCTTTCCCGTGATAAAAAACGTACCAACCATTGATGGAGGAGGTTGCGGGAGACACCGAACCGAGGAAGGGAAAACTGAGATCTTTCCGATCGATTTTCTGGCCAACACAGGTATGGGTTTCGTGTTTAGAGGTCATTTTTGAGTTCCTCGGTTCGAGTAGATAGATTTGGACATAAAATTCAAAAAAAATAGTTGAGATTTGAAGAAGTTAGGAAAAACTCAAGGTCGGTCGAAAATGGAGTTTTTCGACGACGGTAAACGGCGGCGCAATCGTCTTCTCCGGTGACTGGTAAGACTGGCGGCGGTTGACGTAGCATGCCAGGTGGTGCCACATGGCGACCGTCAGTGGCTAGCTCAGTTGTCACGTGGCAGCACAGTAAGCGTACAGTCAGTAGTTAGTTGACCGTTGAGTCAACTGACGCCGTTAGGATTTGACGGAATATGCTGACGGCGTTAGCATATTCTGTTAAATGATAACGGTGTTATGATGGAACCCTAACATCTTTAGTCTGGATGAAATATTCCGTTAGGTTTGACGAAATATTTTGTCAGAGCGACAGAATATTCGGTCGTGAACAGTACCGGGCGCGTGGGGAAGTGTAACGGCGTGTGGCAGTGCATGGGGCTGTTTTCCGACGCACGGTGGCGCATGGCTAGGGTTTTGGGACATTTCGAATCAGATTTTGGCAGTTTTGAGGCCATTGGAGTCCGTTTTGAGCCCCGTTTGAGCAATCCCAGCGGTAATGGTTGACCATGGAGCAAGTTTCGGCTCGGGAGGTCAAGGGAGTTGGGTTATTAATGTGTCAAAGGGTTCCTTGGGGCTAGGGTTTCCTTGAGTTGGTACTTTGGATGTATTGAGAACGGATTGGGTTTCTGGGATTATGTGGCATGTGTACTTCTAGGTATTATGATATACCACGGGGTTCTCCGATGTTGGCATTTGAGGGGTTTTCCTCCGCTACATTGTTGAGGGGTTCTCCGATTGGCGTTAGAGGGTACGTCTCCGCTAGATCGTTGAGGAGTTCTCCGATGTTGGCATTTGAGGGGTCTTTCTCCGCTACATTATTGAGGGGTTCTCCGACTGACGTTATAGGGTACGTCTCCGCTAGATCGTTGAGGGGTTCTTCGATGTTGGCGTTCGAGGGGTCTTTCTTCGCTACATTGTTGAGGGATTCTTCGATGTTGGCATTCGATGGGTCTTTCTCTGCTACATTATTGAGGGGTTCTCCGATGTTGGCGTTCGAGGGGTCTTTCTCCGCTACATTGTTAAGGGGTTCTCCGATGTTGACGTTCGATGGGTCTTTCTCATCTACATTATTGAGGGGTTCTCCGATGCTGGCGTTAAAGGGTACGTCTCCGCCAGATATCGAGGGATGAGCCGTGTAACAACCCATCTCGGTCCCATCGACACGAATTGTTATGGCCACCGGGTCCCACACAGCACATCCTCTGGTGACAACCTTGCGCACGTACACCAGCCCAAAGGTATTGTTAGCGAGGCCCCGGGTCCAAATCCTCTAGATGCAGCCTTTGAGGATCGAACCCAGTCAAAGCCTTTTTATTCCACTCAAGGTGAACCCAGGCCAAGCCTTTTTAATCCACTCAAGGTGAACCCAGGCCAAGCCACTTTATTCCACTCAAGGTCGACACATCGTCCATACAAAACATAATCTCATCAATCGGGTCACCGCCCACACCAAACCCACTGACCTCGATAATGAACGTACCCTCACTAGCACATGAACTGTCAGGACCCTTCCCGAATTTGGCCTCGAAATCCGTAAAAAGCCCCGATCCTGTCTGACAGCTTTTTTCCATAAAATTTTATAAAAGGAATACCCTTTATCCTTAGAATTTTTAAATAAAACTGACATGGATTCCGACAGAACCTTCTCTGTACTTACTGACTACACCTACCTGTCAAACGCAGGATAGCTTACAGGTCACGACCAAAACCTCGGAACAGTGGTGGCTCGGAAAGGTAACCTTATAAACTTATTTTACGCCCCAACCTCTCGACTGAGCAACTGCACCGGTGGCTAACCGGCCTGGTCATGTCAGGGTAAGAGCTAGTGCATCGCCACAGATGACAAAGTGAGAACCCCTGATCATGATTCAAAGTTTATAGCCCTCTGCTGACAAGCTCTGATACCAATTGTCAGTAGGTCAAACACTGTTGAATCCTCTACTGTAATAGCATAAGACAACTGGCTTGACCGCCTCATGGGCACCGTCAATAACTCATCAATCTGGGTCATCGCCCACACCAACCCACTGACCCGGATGACGAAGGAACCAGACTTGGTTGAATTGAGTCTCACTGACTTACCCCGAGTTGTACTCGATATCCCGGCTTGAATTAAATGATTTGAAACTCATTTGAAGAGAGTTTTCAAACCAAGTTGTGGATCACGAGGTATTATCATTATACATATTTTATGTGAGTCCAACTAAGTGGTTTTAAAGAGAAATGGGAATTTTGGTGATTTACATATAATGTTTTTATATCATAAACTGTTTTATGTGATGCATGCATGATTTTATAAATGGAGGGGGGAAAAGGTAATACTTCCTTGGAAAACGATTTATAAATGATTATTTTTGTCCATTCACAACTTTTGTGTTTAAACCCCCTTCAGGTAGTTGAGTTGACGTGGACACTTATCTCGAGGCAGAGGCATTAGTACTTTCGGCTGCGCTGTGTAGTTATACTTGAGTAGGATATCTAAATTATACTCTTGATCCTACTTAGACGCTCTGATATTATATTGTATTTGGTTGATCATTATTTACGGGAATTATTGAGTGCTTGAATCCCTTGTCTGACAAGTGAAAGTATTTATTATTATTATTATTTGTAACGATTGAAGGGTATTTTGGGAACCTTTCCTTAGGTTGTCAGACGGGATCAGGGTTCTTCCCAGGTTTCGAGGGGAAATTCGGGACGAGTCCTGACAATTGGTATCAGAACACTAGGTTTAAATTCCTGTAGACCGTACACTTAGTGTATAATTATTTTGGTATTGATGAGTTATAGTTCTTTTCAGCGTAATGACTCCGAGACGCGAGTCCCGTCAACAGTCTGGAAACAGTGGGGACACAAATGAACCTGCAGTAGAGCCTGATATGAGGCAAACACTAGAACAATTGGGTCACACTTTGACTTCTGTACTTCAGAGTAGGCCTGCTACTGAAGGGTCGGACATTGAGAAAGCCCAGAGATTAGGGGCTACAATACTTATGGGCGACTCTAGCCCAGATGATGCAGCGGAGTGGATTAGTCGTTTAGAGCGAGTGTTCTCAGTTATGAGATGTCCTCATGGGGACAGGGTGCTGTTAGCCACTTTTTTGCTAGGTGGTTCCGCTTATCATTGGTGGAACGCATTAGAACTATCAGGCTGGGATGTCAGTACAATTACCTAGGCGACTTTTCGGGAGAAGTTCGTTGAGAAATTTTACCCTTGCTTGTACCGAGATGCCAGGGAGGCTGAGTTCTTGCACTTACAGCAGGGAGATATGACAGTGGCTCAGTATGAGAAGAAATTCATAGAGTTGGCTCGTTTTGCACCGGCTCTGGTGGCAACCGAGAGGGACAAGCGACGCAGATTTGAAAATGGACTGAGGGGCGAACTTCGGTCAGCGGTAACGGCTGCAGTTCATACTTCCTTGAGAGATGTTTCCGACGCTGCAGCTCGTGTAGAGTTGAGCATGGGTTTGCCAGTCCAGCAGCAGTTTAGGGGTTCCAGGCGACACCGGGATCGCTGGGATATTGGAGCCTCTAGTCAGGGACCGTCCAAGAGAGGCAGTTTCAGTTCTGGATCTACTGAGGTGCGGGATCCGGATCAGGCAGTGGCGGAGCCAGACAGGTACCGCAGTCATCCGCTCATTCTAGTGGTGCTTCAGTGCAGTCAACTGGAAGACTGAGTGGCAGCTCCGGTGGCATTGAATGTTACTTCTGTTGAGAGATTGGTCACATAAGGAAATTTTGTCCACATCGTCATCCGGGCAGTAGTTCCTGGGGGTGGGGTGCTACTGAACAGAGGCAGAGGACAGTTCAGACGTCTGGTATTGCAGCTGGAAGCCAGAGTCAATCCAGTGGGGCCAACCGGGCCAATTGGACGAACAGGGCTAGTGGGTCCAACAGGGCCAGAGGCAGATAGTGGGGTCGTGGTCAATCTTTGGATACACAAGCCCGAGTTCTTGCTATGTCGCAACAGGAGGCCCGTGCAGCACCAGATGTGGTCACAGGTACGTTATCTATTTTTAACCGTGATGCTTATGTTTTGATAGATCCTGGGGCGACTCATTCTTTCATTTCTTGGGGTTTTACATTATTTGCTGATAGAGAATTGTCTCCGATTGGTTGGGACATTCAGCTGAGGGTATCATCGTAGATCCCTAAAAGGTTTAGGCAGTGGAAAATTGGGAGCAACCGAGGACAGTGACAGAGGTGAGGAGCTTTCTGGGTTTGGCAGGATATTATCGACGGTTCGTAGAAGGATTTTCTACGATAGCAGGCCCGTTGACTAGGTTGACTAGGAAAAGAGTCAAGTTTGACTGGGATGCCGATTGTGAACAGGGATTTCAGGAGCTGAAGAAGAGGTTGACTTCTGCTCCAGTATTAACCCTTCCTGATGATACTGGGGGATTCGAGGTGTATAGTGATGCATCATTGCGGGGTATAGGCTGCGTGTTGATGCAACATGGGAATGTGATAGCGTATGCTTCTAGACAACTTAAACCCCATGAGTTGAATTACCCCACACATGATTTGGAGTTAGCTGCAGTGGTGCATGCACTGAAAATTTGGCGACATTATTTGTATGGGGAGGCGTGTCGGATTTTCACAGACCATAAGAGTTTAAAGTACTTGTTCACCCAAAAAGACCTGAATCTGAGACAGAGAAGATGACTTGAGCTAATAAAGGATTATGATTGTACTATAGAGTACCATCCAGGGAAAGCCAATGTTGTGGCGGATGCCTTGAGCAGGAAATCCATGGGTTCTTTGGCCCATTTGCACACAATCTACCTACCATTGTTGTTAGAGTTCCGTAGAGCGGGAATTGTATTTGACATGGATAACCAAGGGGCTTTATTGGCTAGTTTCCATGTGAGGCATGTTCTGATTGATCGGATTATTGAGGCTCAACTCCAGGACCCTAAATTATGCATTATCAGGATGGAGTTGGAGGCTGGAAACAGGCAGGACTATGCACTTAGGGATGATGGAGCCTTGGTTAGGGATGGCCGGTTGTGCGTACCGAATGAGCTGGAGCTAAAGAGGGAAATTCTTGATGAGGCTCATAGTTCGGCTTACACTATGCATCCAAGAGGTACCAAGATGTATCATACCCTAAGGAAATACTATTGGTGGACTGGGATGAAAAGGGAAATTGCTGAGTTTGTGAGTAGATGTCTGACATGTCAGCAAGTGAAAGCAGAGAGGCGGAAACCATATGGGGCACTTCAACCATTACCTATTCCGGAATGGAAGTGGGATCACATTATGATGGATTTTGTGTATAAACTTCCAAGGACACAGAAGGGACATGATGGGATATAGGTAATTGTTGATAGACTCACGAAGTCTGCACATTTCTTGCCATTGCGGGAAGATTTTCGGATGAGTCGGTATACCAAATTGTTCGTTGATGAGATCATACGGCTACATGGGACTCCATAGTCAATTGTTTCGGACAGGGATCCAAGAGTTACCTCCAGGTTTTGGCTTAGTTTGCAGAAGGCTTTTGGAACTACCTTGCATTTTAGTACAGCTTTTCATCCTCAGACGGATGGTCAGTCTGAGAGGACAATCCAGGTTTTGGAGGATATGATGAGAGCTTGTGTACTGCAGTTTAAAGGGAACTGGGATTCACACCTGGCTATGATGGAATTTTCTTATAATAATAGTTATCAGTAGAGTATTGGGATGTCTCCTTTCGAGGCACTGTATGGGAGGCAGTGCAGGACACCGTTATGCTGGAACGAAGTGGGTGAAAGGAAACTGTTAACACCAGAGTTGGTGGATACGACTGAGGAAAAGATAAGGATCATCAAAGAAAGGTTGAAAACAGCTCAGGATCGCCAGAAGAGCTATGCAGACCGTCGAACCAGAGATCTTGAGTTTGAGGTAGGTGACTGGGTGTTTTTGAAACTATCTCCTTGGAAGGGAGTGGTACATTTTGGTAGACGAGGGAAATTGAGTCCTCGCTACATTGGTCCGTATGAGATTTTGGAGAGGATAGGACTGTTGGTAAAATTAAAGAGCAAGAAATATGCAATTCAATTCTAACAGTTATAAAATCCTTGCAAGTGCACAAATCGATAAGAATAGTATAGTAGCACCGCAAGAGTCGATCCCTCGATGACTTGTATCAACGTTATGACCACTTTAGTTCAGATTTATTAACTTAGTGAAAACACACACACACACACGCATGGGGGGTTTATGATGTGAGAACTGAAATTTAAAGACAAGTAAAATAAAATGCAGAAAATAACAATGCAAGAATTAACGGTTGATTGATTATTAACTAAGGCGAATTAAGGCTTACTATCCACTCTAACCAATTATAGCTCTTAACCAGATTTCCTTGACCTAATTACTATGCATTTTCTGAATTAGGTGCCCGTGCCTAGGACCTGGCGTTGGTTCACTAGACACATCTTATTCCCTCTTACTTAGCATGTTCTAAACAGGGTATATACCTAGAACGTCTATCACCTACCTTTTAATATGATGCATGAAGTTTAAAGAGAATTTAATGACACCACATTAGCCTAGCAAAGTGACATGCAATCCTAGGTCGTTATGAGTTAAGATTACAAGTAAGAATACTTTCGATGCTCCAAATCACAAGATGATATGACGGTCACTCAAGCAATTACATCTATAATTATATGCAAACAAAGTAGCTAATCTTATAGGCATAAATTAAGGTCATTAAGCATAGTAATCCAACTTATTCAGCATGCATAGCAATCATAATCAAGAGTCAGAAATCCAATCAATAAGCTAACATGGCTAGGGCTTCAAGCAGCCCTAATCCTAATGACTACTCACACATAACTGAAATAAACACAAGTATAATTGAATTCATAAGTAAATTGCAATAATGAAAATAAGGGTACATAAGAGATTGTGAAGAACAGGTGCAGCAGAAGACACGGCAGAGCCTTCTTCTCCAAGCTCCACGTCCAACACACTTGACTTCGGGAAGAACCAAGCTTTAACGTAAAACACTAAAAAATCAATTACTATATGCGGCTCAGGTCTCTATTTTTCAGAAAACAAAACGGAACCCCTTCTCTCTCTCTCTGATTTTCTCTCTCTGATTCTCCTTTTTATAGACAAGGGAAAACCTTGTTCTATAAGGATTGGTATAACTTTATTCTATAAGGATTGGTAAAACCTTATTCTATAAGAATAGGGAAAGTTATTTTACTTTTAATTAATTACAAAGTCCTTAAAATCTATTAGAACCAATCAGAGCACGGCCGGGAGTGTGAATGCAGGCTGGCAAGTGGGAACGCAAGCTGGCCAAACTTGGATTTTGGACTGTCTTCGTAATCAGGATCTGGGACTGCGCTTTTGAAGTACATCATGAGTATAGTAGAAGCGCATCAGGCTTGGCGCAAATGTTGTAAGGCTTAGCGCAGACGGAGAACCTCTGATCCACCGCTGGCGGAACAGGGACCCCGGGCTTAGGCGCACATCTGGGCTCGGATGGGAATTCTTGGGACATGTCCTCGACCTGCCTCGGCGCGACCTTGGTACTTCTAGGACCTGATCTTGGTGTCATGAAACACATGTTTGAGACCCGGAGGGCCTGATATGAGGTACTTGGCCAGTGGCCCAAAATAGGCGCATTGGCGCACTCAGGACCCCGTTCAGGACCTGATATTGAAATGAGGATATCTCCTTCATCTGGACTCCGATTTGAGTCATTCTTTTTGCGTTCTTTCCATATTTTACCTAAATTTCTAACTCTGCACAAGTCTCACAAGATTGATTATTTTATAGTATTGATGGCACAAAATCATTCAAAAGACATGTAAGAGAGGCATATAAAGACATCAAAATGATGCATAAATAACGACTGATCAAGGACCAGTGGCATATCGTCTTGCTTTACCATCGGAATTATCCAGAGTTCATAATGTTTTCTATGTATCTTTGCTCCGGAAATATCTGTTTGATGAGTCTCACATATTGGAAGAGCAACCACTTGAGCTAAAGGATGATTTGACCTTTGAGGAGCAACCGGTGCAAATTTTGGATTGGAAGGAGAAGGTACCGCGCAGAAAAAGTATTCCTCTAGTTAAAGTGTTATGGAGGAATCATAACGTGGAGGAGGCCACGTGGGAAACCGAGGAACTAATGCGGGCGCAGTTCCCACGATCACAACCGTACCAACCATCGAAGGAGAGGACCACGGGGGAAGCCGAACCGAGTGTAGGAAGTTTCAGATCTTCCGATCGATTTTTCGGCTTACACAAGTACGTGTTTGATGTTTTAAGGTCATATTTGGATTCTTGGGTTCGAGTAGATAGATTTAGATGTAAAATTTGTAAAAACATGGTTGAGTTTTGAGGAAGTTATAAAGCTTGAATTTCAGCCGGAAATTGGGGATTCCGGCGGAAACCAGACGGCGGCGCCGGCAGCCGGTCGTCTTCTCAGGCGAGTCACAGGTGACCGATCGGGTCGAGGTGATTGGTCGGGTCGAGTAAACCGGTCGGGTCGAGTAAATCGATCGGGTTGAGTGAATCGGTCGGGCTGAGTTGGATCGGGTCAGGTCGAGTTGGGTCGGGTTGGACCGGTCCAGGCGCGTGACCGGCGCGTGTTTCGACCTTCTGTCGGTGCGTAACGGCGTGTGGGGCCGAGTCTGAGGTCACGGTGGCATGTGACAGCTAGTTTTTGACGTTCCAGACCTGTTGGCGCAGGTTTTGGGTCGATCGGACATCGTTTTGGGGTAGTTTTGGGAGTTTGAAGTTGTTGCATTTTCTAGGCCAGCATAGATAGACCTCCCGGGGTTTAGGGGGTTTATATTTAAGGTTCTTATTATTAGTTGGTAATCCCGATTATTAATTTGGACAGGCGATACTGCTCCAGGAACTTCAGGGGAGCGTACAATTCGGGATTGAGCTTGCTTGGACAGGTTTGTGAGTGGACTTTTGGTTTATAAACTATAATGCATGCATAAATGTATCTTTGATTTAAATACTGTTATGTATGGGTGCAATGAATTTCTGGAATTTATAAATGATGTTGGACACATGTTTTCCAATATTTCAGTGAAAGTGTGTTTGAGAAATGGCCTGGTTTTTGTACTCGATTTTGATATCGTTTTGAAGTAGTAACTATTTGAGCCTATGATTTGGGTTTAGACCCGTAATTATGATATTATTGGTTTTGGCCATAAAATGATATTTCAAAGAATTTGGCTTAGGCCAAGAAACAAAGATTTCAAAATACGGATTTGGTTCACTGGTTTTCTGTCCCGATGGTTACAGTTGCTCTGACTGGTGTTGAGGGGCTTTACTCCGCTGGTTGTTGAGGGCTCCGACTTTGGTGTTGAGGGGTCTTGCTCCGCCTGGTCGCGAGGCTGTCTATGCGTAGTACAGATTTTAACACATCTCAAGGGATACCCTGGTGTGTTGTGGATATGTCGGGAACAATGGATTTGAGATATTATGTGTCCAGATTGAATTAAATGATTTTAAACTCATTTGAAGAGAGTTTTCAAACCAAGTTGTGGATCACGAGGTATTATCATTATACATATTTTATGTGAGTCCAACTAAGTGGTTTTAAAGAGAAATGGGAATTTTGGTGATTTACATATAATGTTTTTATATCATAAACTGTTTTATGTGATGCATGCATGATTTTATAAATGGAGGGGGGAAAATGTAATACTTCCTTGGAAAACGATTTATAAATGATTATTTTTGTCCATTCACAACTTTTGTGTTTAAACCCCCTTCAGGTAGTTGAGTTGACGTGGACACTTATCTCGAGGCAGAGGCATTAGTACTTTCGGCTGCGCTGTGTAGTTATACTTGAGTAGGATATCTAAATTATACTCTTGATCCTACTTAGACGCTCTGATATTATATTGTATTTGGTTGATCATTATTTACGGGAATTATTGAGTGCTTGAATCCCTTGTCTGACAAGTGAAAGTATTTATTATTATTATTATTTGTAACGATTGAAGGGTATTTTGGGAACCTTTCCTTAGGTTGTCAGACGGGATCAGGGTTCTTCCCAGGTTTCGAGGGGAAATTCGGGACGAGTCCTGACAATTGGTATCAGAACACTAGGTTTAAATTCCTGTAGACCGTACACTTAGTGTATAATTATTTTGGTATTGATGAGTTATAGTTCTTTTCAGCGTAATGACTCCGAGACGCGAGTCCCGTCAACAGTCTGGAAACAGTGGGGACACAAATGAACCTGCAGTAGAGCCTGATATGAGGCAAACACTAGAACAATTGGGTCACACTTTGACTTCTGTACTTCAGAGTAGGCCTGCTACTGAAGGGTCGGACATTGAGAAAGCCCAGAGATTAGGGGCTACAATACTTATGGGCGACTCTAGCCCAGATGATGCAGCGGAGTGGATTAGTCGTTTAGAGCGAGTGTTCTCAGTTATGAGATGTCCTCAGGGGGACAGGGTGCTGTTAGCCACTTTTTTGCTAGGTGGTTCCGCTTATCATTGGTGGAACGCATTAGAACTATCAGGCTGGGATGTCAGTACAATTACCTAGGCGACTTTTCGGGAGAAGTTCCTTGAGAAATTTTACCCTTGCTTGTACCGAGATGCCAGGGAGGCTGAGTTCTTGCACTTACAGCAGGGAGATATGACAGTGGCTCAGTATGAGAAGAAATTCATAGAGTTGGCTCGTTTTGCACCGGCTCTGGTGGCAACCGAGAGGGACAAGCGACGCAGATTTGAAAATGGACTGAGGGGCGAACTTCGGTCAGCGGTAACGGCTGCAGTTCATACTTCCTTGAGAGATGTTTCCGACGCTGCAGCTCGTGTAGAGTTGAGCATGGGTTTGCCAGTCCAGCAGCAGTTTAGGGGTTCCAGGCGACACCGGGATCGCTGGGATATTATCATTATACATATTTTATGTGAGTCCAACTAAGTGGTTTTAAAGAGAAATGGGAATTTTGGTGATTTACATATAATGTTTTTATATCATAAACTGTTTTATGTGATGCATGCATGATTTTATAAATGGAGGGGGGGAAAGGTAATATTTCCTTGGAAAATGATTTATAAATGATTATTTTTGTCCACTCACAACTTTTGTGTTTAAACCCCCTTCAGGTAGTTCAGTTGACGTGGACACTTATCTCGAGGCAGAGGCATTAGTACTTTCGGCTTCACTGTGTAGTTATACTTGAGTAGGATATCTAAATTATACTCTTGGTCCTACTTAGACGCTATGATATTATATTGTATTTGGTTGATCATTATTTACGGGAATTATTGAGTGTTTGAATCCCTTGTCTGACAAGTGAAAGTATTTATTATTATTATTATTTGTAACGATTGAAGGGTATTTTGGGAACCTTTTCTTAGGTTGTCAGACGGGATCAGGGTTCTTCCCGGGTTTCGAGGGGAAATTCGGGACGGGTCCTGACATCCGTGATCATGGGAATGAGGAGATTTCGATTAAAAGAACTAGAAGGGGAGACTTGGCCTTGAATCAAAGTTCAATTTCATTGGTTTTTGGGTTTTGGGTCGCACGGGTTCGGGGGAGGGGGTGTCCAAGACAAAGAGAGTGAGGTGATGATCAAGATCATATCAAATTGGGGGGTTAAAAATATCTAACCCCGCCAAAATTACCAAAATGCCCCTGACATTCTAGACCTGTAACCTTCGCACACGAACTCCGTTTCCCACGTGCCACTTGTATACGAACTCGTGAGTTCGACACCTATGCAACGGTACCCGAAACATAGCCTAAAGTGTCTCGAAACAAAAATTGACTTTCACCCCCCTTAAATAACCAAGGTTAAATCATCTTTTTACAAAATAATTTACGAAAATTCAACAATTAAATTTTCGGGTCGTTACATGAACTCTGATCACTAGTCATGACAACCGTCATGATATCATACAAGCAGGTAAATCCCTCGGCTGTAATATCAAATAAGCCGTTATAACCCTTGTCTATCATCTTATCATAACCCGGCATAACCCTCGACTATCATAATATCATAAGCCAACATAATCCTCGGTGATCATCATATCACGTCATCAGCCGACATGATCTTCGGCTGGCATAACACATAAGCTGGTATATCCCTCGACTATCATATCACATCATCATCCGGTATGATCCTCGGCTGGCATAACATATAAGCCACCATAACCTTCGGCTATCATCATATCACATCATCAACCGGCATGATCCTCTGTTGGCATAACACATAAGCCGACATATCATTCGGTAATCATATCACACCATCAACTGGTATGATCCTCGGCTGGAATATCATGACTCGATCATCATCTCAGGTATCCCAATGGTACTGTAGTCGCACGAGTCATGCGCACGTGACAGGATTGGGTGTCTTGGCTCGTACCACAACCACGTGAAGGACTGGGTGCAAGCACCATCACCACGAGTCCCCCTAGGAGCTCTAGGACCACATAGACTCATAAGAGCTCGGAGACAGGACTAATGTTGTTTAACTAGTATAGAGAAAACAAATGTGAACGATCACGTGGAGGACTGGTATGTGGCCTACAGACAGGTATGACACCAGTGATCACCATCAGTGCATACCATGACTCGACGCTGACGTACGACTCAACATGACTCGACAAGACTCAACAGGACTCACACATGACATATGACACATGTACTGTGCAGGCATAACTCCTCGGCAATAGTATCTCGACACTGACTCATGTGCTAGGCCGGTATGACTTCTCGGTGATAGCATCTCAACTCTGACTCATATGCTAGGCCGACATGACTCATCGGCAATAGCATCTCAATCGTATATCCAATATGTCTCGATCATCAAAATCTTCATATTATTCATTTCATGTTGATATCCGCCCTTACTCACAGTTCAAATATCTTAATCCGTATCTCGGAATCAAACCTCGAGATATTCCCTATAATTTTAGTTTATACTCATTTCGGAGTATCTTACCTTTTATGGGATTCACAACCCTTCAAATATCATAAATAATAGATGTCGGTCCTATTCTTACCTCCGGCATAGTCTATATATTTTCTACTATCAACACAATTTTATAGGGATCATAACCCTCTAATACATAATCAGTCAATGTCGAGACTTAACGTTAGCCCTTGGCATATTCTATACTTCTTATCATCACCAAAACCATCATATGCACTTTACTGTAATTCATCCACATTCCATAAGCAAACATACAAGTAACCAACATTCCACACAATTCAATTCATAATTACTCAAATCACATCCATCTATCACAAACACAATCATTTATCATTTCATAGATATAAGTTTAGGAAATGAGGTCCACTCACAGCACGTCGGGGAGAGCTCACCTGACATGATCCACTATTGCATGTACTTCGAGGCACTCAATCCCGGGAGTCTCCACGAGCTTCCTCTCGATCCATACGGCCCTTCAAACTCTCTAATATCGTAATGCCTCGCAAACAGGGTAATTTCCATTAATAAACAATTATCTAAACCATTACACTTAACTCTATATTTCTGGAAGTTCACATGCTCTGAGAAATACGTTTATAACGATTAACACTATCCAAGACAACCCATAAACAAATTCTGATAGACCCAAAACCTAAGCCAACGGATCCGTAATATCAAATTACATAAAACACGAGTCGCTGGAAGTCGGGGGTGGGGTCCACGCTCCCCCACGCGCCCTAGGTGTTTTAAGGGGTGCGACTATGGGGTTCAATCACCCCCTACATCGCACTTGTCACTGTAGCCGGAATTTGCATTTAAAGGCCGAATTTCAAGCTTCTGAAACTCCTCCAAATCTCAACCAAAATCCACAAGTTAATAGTCTAGATTCATCTACTCAACGAGAGGAATCCAAAAATAATGTCCAGATCGAGAATTATTACATCTGGTAGCTGGAAATCACCTTGAAAGATGCGGTGACCCATTTTCTTCACGGCTTGATGCACCTTGTACGGTAGACAGCAGCCTCACGCGAGGGAATTGTTGTGATTGCGAGGAGGAGATGAAGATGATGGTGGTGGCGCGACATCCTGGGTCGCCGTCGACCGACGGTTGGGTTTTGTGCCTTCCGGGAGAAGAGTCGCGGGAAGGAAGAAAGAGAGAGATGGAGTCTGACCAATGGGGAGAGGAGAGAGAGTATGCCCTTTTATAGTTTAAACATTTTCTAAAATTACTGATATGTCCTGATCGTTTTATATCTGTAACTTTCTCGTTTGAATTCTGATTTCTGCGTGCCACCTGTATACGTACTCGTAAGCTCGAGACCTACGTAATGGTGCAAGGAAAATTCTCAAAAGAGTTCTTGATCAAAAAGTAACTTTCGGGCCTTCAGGAAATTCAGGGGCAAGATGGTCAATTTTTAAATCTGACTTTTACTTCACGGCCCAAACAACATTGAACCTTCGTTAGAGGCCCAATTCCAACTTAGTTCAACCCAAGTAATTCACCAGAAAATTTTAACAATTCATAAATTGTATTTTGTTTTCAGGGACGGGTCGTAACACCCAGGCTCCCCATGGCCCCTATACAACTCCGCCATGGGGTGTATCCAGTTTACATGTATAATATAAGTAGATGAAATAGATGGTTACTTAATCGAGCACGTGGCCTGAATACAATCATTCGATAATTATTTTTAAGTCGTCCACTCATATATTATAACACGTAAAATAAAAACATCAACGTAAAATATATATATTTCAAATCCACATATATATATATATAGATATCTTTGTAGGTACTTTCGTGTAAACTTAAATGCATTAATTGTTGCATGCATGTCCCATAAGAACTGTGCGGAGAAATGTGTGTCCATTCCACAAGTAATCAAAAGTAGGGAGGTATACTTGGGGGATTGCGAATCAGAGTTGGTAAGGAGATATACTTGGCATGATTAACATTTCAAGTTCATGACTTTGGATTTTCTTGTAGTAATTAAAAGTGACTTATATTTTATATTTCATTGACCGCCATCGTTGAATGTAACGATAGTGTTGATATTTTGCTTGCTGAGGTGAAAAGGGGTCGAAAATGGACTTAGCCTCTAGGGCTTCATTTATGATCGTCTAGAAAATCCTATGCTTCGTTGTGATGCAGCTTAGTTAGTGGCTTTCGTCATCGGGACTTAGTGTCCAGGTGTCGGCCAACACCCTAGATTGCCGATATCAAGGTGGACATCTTGGGCGGAGTGTATCATTCATAATCTTAATTCTAATAAAACAAGAACTTAAGGAAGTTCATAAACTCCACTATCACTGTAAACATCCAAAAATGAAAAAAAAAAGAGTAGGAAAATAGAAATTAAAAATAGAACCCATACGAAATATGGAGTAAATACATTTTAGGAATAGTTGTAGTTAGAAAAGAAAATAAATAAATTAACAAAATAGGCAAATAAGGTAAAGAACAATTAAAAATTTAGAAATTTAAAAATTGTATATGGTAAATTAGTGTAGTAGTATCATATAAAAAATAATTTTCTTTGAAAATACATAAAAAATTTAGTACAAAGTTACAAAAGAAAATAAGAAAGTTATGCATGTAGATAAAAAGATTCAAATATATTTATCATTCTATGATAATTATTTAAATATGACCTAAGTATTATATTATATATATATATATAAAAGAAAATATAAAATATTGGAGTGGGGGCCCAATGTTACATTCCGTCCCGAATATACAACCGAATATCGAGAATACCGGGTGCTAGCCGACACTTGGGCGCTGAGTCCAGGTGACGAAAGCCCAACTAAAACGATGTGTTTTATGAAGTGTAGTGAAAAATAGAACATTAAACACTAAATTACCGTTTCACCGCGACAGCGGATAGCCCAGACCATAATGTAATAAATTATTATCATAATCAAAGCATCAATGCTGAACTGATTGTTACTTTGTTACACCCTCCATGGGTGGTGTCAGAGCTGCCAACATCTGATTCCCTCCTCGCACTCACGAACTTTCCTCTGCATACTTGAAGGGAGTAAAACAGAAAGGTGAGTGGGTCTAAGTATTTCTTGATGAAACACATAACTTATATAACATATGTTAGCCCCTAATTACTAGCATACAAGGGTTTCTCAATCTTATAGATACACACTAGAAGGTTTCACTTGTAACACCATCAAGGTCACCCATGTGCATACGTACAATCCATATCATACTCACCATATATCCGGTGCCGTTCATGGTACCTTAGCATTTGGGAGTAAAACAGAAAGGTGAGTGGGTCTAAGTATTTCTTGATGAAACACATAAATTATATAACATATGTTAGCCCCTAATTACTAGCATACAAGGGTTTCTCAATCTTATAGATACACACTAGAAGGTTTCACTTGTAACACCATCAAGGTCACCCATGTGCATACGTACAATCCATATCATACTCACCATATATCCGGTGCCGTTCATGGCACCTTAGCATTTGGGTCATCGCCTGTGGCATTATTTCATACTCAACAGTATAACCAATAAAAAAAATCAAATAACCTCACCAGGCTAGCAACGATACAACACAACCACATAATGGTTTACCAACTAACATTCACAATGAATCTTCATACATTGAAAATGACACATCCAATCCCATGAATGACAAAACTAGTAACACTTTGATACCACCGCTTCTCTATGATGGTATCGATCATCTCAAGGACACATCGTCCATACAAAACATGATCTCATCAATCGAGTCACCGCCCACACTAAACCCACTGACCTCGATAATGACCGTACCCTCACTGGCACATGAACTCTGATCACTAGTCATGACAACCGTCATGATATCATACAAGCTGATAAATTTCTCGGCTATCATATCAAATAAGCCGTTATAACCCTTGTCTATCATCATATCATCCCGAAATAATTATCGCTATCATCATATCATAAGCCGGCTTAACCCTCGACTATCATCATATCATAAGCCGACATAATCCTCGGCTATCACCATATCATGTCATCAACCGGCATGATCCTCGGCTGGCATAACACATAAGCTGGAATATCCCTCAGCTATCATATCACATCATCATCCGGTATGATCCTCGGCTGGCATAACATATAAGCCGGCATAAACTTCGGCTATCATCATATCACATCATCAACCGACATGATCCTCTGCTGGCATAACACATAAGCCGACATATCCCACGGTAATCATATCACATCATCAGTTGATATGATCCTCGGCTGGCATATCATGACTCGATCATCATCTCAGGTATCCCAATGGTATTGTAGTCACACGAGTCATGCGCACATGACAGGACTGGGTGTCTTCGCTCGTACCACGACCACGTGAAGGAATGGGGGCAAGCACCATCACCACGAGTCCCCCTAGGAGCTCTGGGACTCAAATAGACTCATAAGAGCTCGGGGACAAGACTGGTGCTGTTTAACTAGTATAGAGCAAGCGCATTTGAACAATCATGTGAAGGACTGGTCTGTAGCCTACAGACATGTACGACACCAACGACCACCAGCAGTGCATACCATGACTCGACGTTGACATACGACTCAACATGACTCGACAAGACTCCACATGACTCACACATGACACATGTACTACGCAGGCATAACTCATCAGCAATAGTATGTTGACACTGACTCATGTGCTAGGCCAGCATGACTTCTCGGCGATAGCATCTCAACTCTAACTCATATGCTAGGCCGACATGACTCATCGGCGATAACATCTCAATCGTATATCCAATATGTCTCGATCATCAAAATCTTCATATTATTCATTTCACGTTGATATCCGCCCTTACTCACGGTTCAAATATCTTAATTCGTATCTCGGAATCAAACCTCGAGATATGATTAACATTTCGAGGTCATGACTTTGGAGTGTCTTGTAGTATTCAAAAGTGACGTATATTTTATTATTTTTAATGTAAAATTATGAGGGCTGTATGGTTGGAGTCTTATTATCCATTCATTTCCTCATTTCCTTTCCACACAAAAAAAAAAAAAAAAAAAAAAGGATTTCATTATTTCCTTCTTGCAAAGATATAGATTAAATTCATATACAATATTCTTGCAAGCTTATCATAACTTGTAAAAGTAGGAAAAATGATGGGACGTTATTTTCTCAATCTTGATACGTTTTGTTATTTTCTTTTTATATTTTTTGTTATTTTGTTTTTATATGTTTTGTTATTTTCTCTTTATACGTTTTGTTATTTTTAAGTCATTCAGTTGAGTATTAAAATAGAATCAATAAGTATAAACAAATTAGCGAGTACAGAAAGCCATAAAGTAAAATGAAATGCGAAAATTACTTCCTTAAGCATTTTAGTGCTCATTTGATATTGAATATTACTTGTGTTTATAAGTAATTTTCTAATTAAGTTTGAATTGTTTCATATAACTTATAGAAATCACTTATATTAAATAATTTCTATTAATTAATAAAAGAACTCAAAAATGTTTTATATTTTTATTTCGCAAAAGACGTTTTGTTTCAAGTTAAATATTGACTATGTACGCTACTGTTCATACTCACCCACCAAACGCTAGCTACCTAAATTTTTTTTAGGCTAAATAGATGAAACCGTCCCTAAATTTTACCATAATTTTAGAAAATGTCGCTATACTTCAATATTAGTGTCTCATGTCTCTGAACTTTAACTTAATGTTTCCGTTAGTCCATTCGTCTATTTTTCAAACGAATTCCGTTAAAAAAAAGGTGAAATTATCAATTCAAGTGTGTTTCACGTGACTTTTTTTAACGGAATTCGTTTGAAAAATAAATGGAGGGACTAACGGAAACATTAGTTCAGGGACGGGGGACACTAATATTGAAATATATGGACGGTTGCTAAATTGTGGTAAAATTTAAAGACGGTTGCAATTATATATTTACCCCTTTTTTTTAATCAGACGGAGGAGGAGAAGCAGCGATATGAGACTAATGATTCGATGGACAGGATCAGATTCAAGCGTGGCGGCACTACCCAAAGAGAGCTTCTCCACATGAGGACACACCCCACCTTCCATTGCCCTACAAAGCCCGCCGATTCAATGTAAACCACCTTATAACGACTTAATCATGCATGCATATATAATATAATATAATATATATATATATATATATATATATTCACTTTCACAATATTAAATATAAAACTTATATCCAATTACAAGAGGTGGTGTAGTAGATGATGATTTAAGTGGAAATCCTCTTGCTAAAGTTCGATTTTCGTATATGCTTTTGTGGCCAGTAACTTTGGGCTGCCATTAGCTATATGTGTCTATATATAGTTGACTATCGCCTCATAGAATTTATCTTGTATCTCATTGCGAGTCGGAGATTAATCTAACACCAACGTGCATGTTTTGAGAAACTTTCAACTTAACAAAAATAATAAATGTAGAAATATCAACACTATAATCCACCTATATTATAATGGATAATACTTGCATCCCAGTCCTGGTGGTATCTCCTCGTAACATCCTTTCGATTTATCTAAAAATCCATATACATATATTATAATCGGAACCGTTCAATTCCTAAATAATTCTTTCATGATCATCCGCGCAAAAAAATCAACAACTTTGAAGATTCTTTAGTTATTCATATGCATGTATCAAATAAATCAACAGTATTGGTAGCAATGAAGATCCTCATGGTGAACCGTACGCTCATTTAGTTTACAAATATGAATGATTAAAGAACCTTCAAAAAGTTGTTAATTTTTTTAGGAGAAGATCTTGAAAGGATTATTTAGGAATTGAACGGTTCTAATTATGATATATGTACAAAAATTATTCAATATATCGAAATAGTGGTACGAGCAGGTATCACCGGGGTGGGATGCAAAACTGAATATACCATGTGAATATATTATTTGGTGTGGATTGATCAAGCAGGCGAGGTTGGTCTGTAAAACCCGAGAACCAGAGGCTCCGAATACAGAGAGATATTACAAATCCATTTCTCCACAAGCTCCTCCACCAATCTCTCCATCACCTATTGAGGTGGTCCATGTTTAGGTTCTTCAATTCGTGATATATTCTCAATTCAGAAGCTACAACTAAACCAACACACAAACACAAAGATGAGGAGTTGATGTAATTACCTCCAGCAACAGCGAGAACCTTGATGAGTCGCTGCGACGCGTATCTAAATTTTTCGTTGTAAAATCTACGAGCGGCTTTAGAATATTTGGGTTCGGTTGTGGGCACGTGATTCTCGGCGCTCTCCTTCTTCTTCTTGGTGCTCTTCGCCTTGGTCTCCATGGCCTGTGAGCCTCTGGTTCTCGGGTGTTCTTGAGATTTGTTTGAGATGATAGATGAAGGAGCTAGTGACCAAAATGACCAAAATACCCTGCCACATAATCATCCTTAACGGCGTTAGTAACAGTGTGAGCGAAATGGTATAACGTTTTTAACTGTGTTACTGTTCAGGATGCAAACTGAAGCAAATTGCAGTTCTTTGTGCATTTTGAGGCGTGTTTTGAGTGCATTTTAAGTAATAAGCCTAAATACTTTGGTGATGTACCACTGCTATTAGAATATAATTAATTAGTAGCGTTTCCCGATCATCCCCTGTATAGTGAGAGGTCTTGAATTTGATTTCAAAGATGACAAGAACTTCAAAAAATCAAGGAATATGAATTGAAAATGCACTAGATGAGTATATAACAAAATTACTAAACAAAGAATTTCTTTGTAACACCGATCTATATAGTTTTAATAGTTTAAATATTTTCTAAAATTACCGATACGTCCCGATTGTTTTAGACCCGTAACTTTCTCATTCAAACTCTGATTTCTGCGTGCCATCTGTCTACGTACTTGTAAGCTCGAGACCAACGTAATGGTGCAAGGAAAATTCTCAAAGGAGTTCTTGATCAAAAAGTGACTTTCGGGCCTTCGGGAAATTCAGGGGCAAGATGGTCAATTTGTTAATCCGACTTTTACTTCACGGCCCAAACAACATTGGACCTTCGTTAGAGGCCCAATTCCAACTTAATTCAACCCAAGTAATTCACCGGCAAATTTTAACAATTCATTAATTGGATTTTGTTTTCAAGGACGGGTCGTAACACCCAAGCTCCCTTTGGCCCCTATACAACTCCGTCACGGGATGTATTCAATTCACATGTATAATATAAGTAGATGAAATAGATGGTTCCTTAATCGAACATGTGGCCGTAATACAATCATTCGATAATTTTTTTAAGTCGTTCACTCATATATTATAACACGCAAAATAAAATATATATGTAAACTTAAATGCATTAACTGTTGCATGCGTGTCCCACAAGAAATGTGCGTCCATTCCACAAGTAATCAAAAGTAAGAAGATATTCTTGGGGGATTGCGAATCAGAGTTGGTAGGGATATATACTTGGCATGATTAACATTTAAATGGCATGATTAACATTTTATTGGCATGATTAACATTTAAAGGTCATGACTTTCGAGTTTCTTCTAGTATTCAAAAGTAACGTATATTTTATTATTTTTAATGTAATATTATGAGCGCTACATGGTTGGAGTCTTATGATCCATTCATTTCCTTATTTCCTTTTCACAAAAAAAAAAAAAAATTCATTATTTCCTTCTTTCAAAGATATAGATTAAATTCATATAAAATATTCTTGCATGCTTATCATAACTTGTGAAAGTAAGAAAAATGATGAGACGTTATTTTCTCGATCTTTACACGTTTTGTTATTTTCTTTTTTTGTGATAAGCGCGGCCCCGAAGGTAATATCTTTTTATACTTCTTCATTTTCCGTCCTATCTGAACGTTCGTCGGTCATTTGTCAATCTTACGGCCTATTGCCATATATGTTTTGTTATTTTTAAGTCATTGAGTTGAGTATTAAAGTAGAATCAATAAATATAAACAAATTAACGAGTTCAGAAAGCCAGAAACTGAAATGAAATGCGAAAATTACTTCCTTATGTATTTTAGTGCGCATTTGGTATTGAATATTACTTGTGTTTATAAGTAATTTTCTAATTAAGTTTGAATTGTTTCATATAACTTATAGAAATCGCTTATATTAAATAATTTCTATCGACTAAAATAACAATCTAAAACAACTCAAAAATGTTTTGTACTTTTAATTATTTTAAAACTAAACAATTTTCAAATTTCAAATAATATAAAAGTAAGTGCAGGCCCAAGACAAGCAAGAACATGCCGTCAGCACCGATCAGGCAGGAAGCAGACAGGATCATTCTCAAAAAGATTTTTTACCAAATTTGCCCTTACTTTAATTAGGCGATCACAAGATTTGAAACATCCAATTATCATGTTTTACTTTTTAAGTCTAATGTCCATAATCATAGTACATGTTCTATTTTTAGTTACTTTTAGTTATTTTCTAACGAGTCAAGTACTAAAGCTAGCTCTAAACTAAAACGAAAACGAAAATAAATCGATCCCTTTATTTACCGCAATCACATATTAGTTGTCACGTATTTAAAGTTTAATATTATATTTTTAAATTGTAATTCTTTGATATTATATTTTAAAACCATAATTCTATTTGTTTATTTCTAACGTAATTAAGAATTAAGATACACACCCTGCTGGGCAGTCGCAAACAAATTTACACAGTAGCTAGCCTTCTTACATCAATGATTTGGCTATAAAAAGGGTCACTTGTGAATCTATTTTTGCAGAGAAAGCTTAAGTTTTTTCTAAGTGTCTCTCCCTCGGCTCTTCTCGATCAACACACACAAGTACGTAGTACAAAATGGCTGCAGAAACTGAAGCAACTCTTCCCCTAGTTCTTACCCAAAGCCTCTCGTTTTCTGGAGATTTTCTTGATGATGAGTCCCTTAAATCGTGTGATTATATTCCAAACCCAATAGTTGACTACTCCATGCTCATCTCCAATGATCCTCCCACAAGGTCTCAAGCCATCACTCACCTCCACCAAGCTTGCCTCAACTTTGGCTTCTTCACTGTATGTAATTAAATTTACTTACTCATGCATGATGAGTTGAATTATATTACGTGTTCTATCTTTATTTCGTGAAAGACGTTCTTTCTCAAGTTAAATCTTGACTACGTACGCTACTGTTCATACTCACCCACTAAACGCAAGCTACCTAAATTTTTTTTAGGCTAAATATATGAAACCGTCCCTAAATTTTACCATAATTTTAGAAAATGTCGCTATACTTCAATATTAGTGTCTCATAGCCCTGAATTTTAACCTAATGTTTCCGTTAGTCCCTTCGTGTATTTTTCAAACGAATTCCGTTAAAAAAAGGGCGAAATTATCAATTCATGTGCATTTCACGTGACTTTTTTAACGGAATTCGTTTGAAAAATAAATGTAGGGACTAACGGAAACATTAGGGTACTTAGTTCAGGGACGGGGGACACTAATATTGAAGTATAGGGACGGTTGCTAAATTGTGGTAAAATTTAAGGACGGTTGCAACTATATATTTACCCTTTTTTTTAAGCACCATCTAGATTTCGACATTTTACCTATTGTGATTAAATGAATTAAAATCCCAAAAATCTCGGTAGTTTGACGTCATTACATGATATGTGACAAGTCGAAATGTTAGTTTCTCGAAAAATAAGTATATTTTTGCATGTTACTATATCACCATGCATTCACTAGTGACCGTTCGATGATTTCGTAGGTGACAAATCATGGGATCCCAGATAGCCTGATGGGGAGTGTTATGAATTGGCTCGCCGAATTTTTTGATCAGACGGAGAAGGAGAAGCAGCGATACGAGACTAATGATTCGACGGACAGGATCAGATTCAAGCGTGGCGGCACTACCCAAAGAGAGCTTCTCCACATGAGGACACACCCCACCTTTCATTCCCCTACAAAGCCCGCCGATTCCACGTAAACCACCTTATAACGATCAAACGCACGACTTAATCATGCATGCATATATAATATAATATAATATAATATAATATATATTCATTTTCACACTATTAAATATAAAACTTATATCCAATTACAAGCGGTGGTGTAGTAGATGATGATTTAAGTGGAAATCCTCCTGCTAAAGTTCGATTTTTGTATTCGCGCTTGTCGCCAATAACCTATTTGGGCTGCCACTAGCTATATGTGCCTATATATAGTTGAATATCACCTCATAGAATTTATCTTGTATCTCATTCAGAGTCGGAGATTAGTCTAACACCAACGTGCATGTTTTGAGTAACCTTCAACTTAACAAAAATAATAAATGTAGAAATATCAACACTATAATTCACCTATATTATAATGGATAATACTTGCATCTCAGCCCTGGTGGTACCTCATCATAACATCCTTTCGATTTATCTAAAAATTCATATACATATATTATAATCGGAACCGTTCAATTTTTAAATAATTCTTTCATGATCATCCCCGCAAAAAAATCAACAACTTTGAAGATTATTTAGTTATTCATATGCATGTATCAAAAAAATCAACGGTATTAGTAGCAATGAAGATCCTCATGGTAAACCATACGTTCATTTAGTTTACACATATGAATGATTAAAGAACCTTCAAAATTCTTGATTTTTTTAGGAGAAGATCTTGAAAGGATTATTTAGGAATTAAACGGTTCAGATTATGATATATGTACAAAAATTATTCAATACATCGAAATAGTAGTACGAGCAGGTATCACCTGGATGAAATGCAAAACTGAATATACCATGTGAATATATAATTATATAAATATAAATATATATATATATATATATGAACAATTACATTTCTCTTGTTAATTTCTACATAATGTTATCATATATAATTTGCAGGGTCTTACAAGAATATTGTGAGAAAGTGCGAGAGATGGGAATCCAATTAATTAGAGGGATTTCAAAATCATTAGGGCTTGAAGAACACTACATAGAAAAGACAACGAATTTGGAATCGGGCTACAATGTTTTTGGACCAAACTATTATCCTGCACTCTCGCATTCATCGGACGGCAAGAATCAGATCGGCCAATTCCCTCATCGTGATCCTGGTTTACTTGTTCTCATTGCACAAGACGTGGATGGGGGTCTTCAGATAGACCATCGCAAGAAATGGTTTAACGCAAATTTCCCTCCTAGTTCTATTTTTGTCATCGTTGCCGACCATATAGAGGTACTAGTTTTAGTAACTAAGTTGCTCAAATTCTCTATGATAATACTTGCATTTCAATTTTGAGATATACTGATCGTTAATTCATCTTATTTTCATTTTTTATTAACGACTTTTTTCTACACATATGTTTTAATCGGAATCATTCTTAAATCAATGATGGAAAAGAAAAATCCATTAAATTGAGATTGTTTAGTTGTTTATATGTATAAAAGAAATCAATTGCTGATAACAATTATAATTTCCACCGAGAATAGTCCATTTTGTTAATGCATACCAATGCGTCTTGATGTCTTGCCATTATGTTCTTTAAAAAAAGATTTGGAAATTAAACACAATTATGAATATGACAGTTCATCCCATATGATATAATCGGAATCATTCATTTCTTAACTAACTCATCGTATTAGAAATTATTTATATGTATCAAAGAGATTGACAGTGATGGTAACAATCAAAATTTTCACTGAAAACCGTTCATTTTGTTGATACATACGAATGCCCAATTGATTCTTATCATGATGACCTTTGAAGGAAGATTTAGAAATTGAACACAATTACGAATATGACAATTCATCTCACTTTGATTACCGATGAGTTTTCTTATCAATTGAGTGGGAAAAAAATCCCCACTCAAATTGAAGATCTCTCGATATCATTTACATGTATCAAATCAATTGAGTATATGACAATTTTAATAGAAATTTTTAATCATCTATTTTGTTGATACATACAAATTACTGTTTGCTTTCATACATGGCAGATTCTTACAAATGGGAAGTACAAGAGCTTGTTGCATCGGGTGGCTCTAAACAACAAAGTAGAAAGGATGAGTTTACCCTTCTTTTTTGGACCATCATTGGATGCAATTGTGAAGCCTGCACCAGAGTTCGTAGACGATCAAAACCCACCATCATATCGTGAAATGACTTATAAACAATACCTTGAATTAAACCAGCACCATGTGATTGAAGCCAGAGCAAACTTGAATCAGATTCGACTCTAAATCATGCACCAAATTAGTAATAAGCTTAATTTTCTCTTTTAAGATATTATTATTTACCGTTGTGTGCTCAAGCCTAGAATAATTAAGATGAAGGAGGGTTATGAATTGACTGTTGATGTTAATCCTAATTAAGTTGTTATTGTTTCATGAGGACTCTTGATGTTAATCCTAAATAAGCTGTTATTGTATTACGATTTTCGTTTATGTATAAATTTGTAACGGTGTAGAGCACCGGCGTTTTATCTATTTCATATAAGAAAATACTTGTATTCAATTTAAGCAAATTTATTGCACATTATCATAATCAAAAGAGCCCTGATTAGTTCGAAACTTGCTGTGAGCACTTGATATCGATTAATTTCACATTCTTCGGATGCGGAGACACCGTTGGTATTTACCCAAAAATAATTTATATGGAGTGATACATCTTGCAAATGATTAGATAAAATATATATATATATATATATATATATATATCTTGCAAATGATACAGTTGTCTATTATAATGTTGTAGATTGAAGTGATTGATCAAGTAGATCGAGCTACGCATGAATGTAAAGAGTTTGTTAACAATGAGAACATGTTATTAACTCTTTGATCTCCACTGTAAGGATATTCTTAATCTCAATATACCTGTTTAATTAGAGTTTAGATATGAACGGACTCAGACAAAATATATAAGCTGACTTCGTTAGACTAAATACGTAGACGAAATATTAAGGTATTCTCCTTCAGTTACAGGTGAATAGTCTATTATAATATCAAGGTTATAACTCTGAATGGGGAGGATCTATGTCATTTGAAATCTTATATGGATATTTGGGTTATTACTTAAAATGCACTTAGAACACGCTATTCATTCTCAAAATGCACTTAGAAGACGCTACTCATTCTCAAAATGTATAAAGAACTGCAATTTGTCTCAGTTTGCATCATGAACAGTAACACCGTTAAAAACGTTGCACCATATCGTTCACACCGTTACTAACGCCGTTAAGGATGATTATGTGGCAGGGTATTTTAGTCATTAGCTCATTCACCCATCAACTCAACCAACCAACCAACCAAGTGGCTCTATTTGCTTGTTTTGCTTCTCCAATCTCATCTCCGACGGATGAACAAAATCTTCGCATACCCGTAAATTCCTTTTTGTAAGGAATAGCAAGAACAACTAACAAAAATTAAAGTAAAAAATGAAAAATTACTCACCCCAAATCCTATATAAACCCCTACCCAAATCCTATATAAACCCTCTTATCCACCCCACTTCCCGACTCCATCACCAAAACCTTGAGTTCAAAGCAACTTCTGTATTCTAAACAAACACCAAAATTTGCTCAGATTTCCCCAACAGCAAAGGAAAAGATTATTGGCAATAAGGTTTCCACATCTCACAGCGATTTGATTAAACCTATATATACAATTAATCTCGCCTCTCCATTCGCCAATCAAAAATCATTTAATCGAAAATCAAAGAGCACTACATGAGCCGAAATCGTCAAAGCTTCCGAGTTCCTATGAATCTAGATTGGTGTCAAGGAATGGGAGGGGAGCTGATGGAGGTGTGTGGGGGCGTGGAGATAGGAAATTACCTTGTGGAGGTCTGTAAGGGGCGTGGAGATAGGAAATTACCTTGTGGAGGTCTGTAAGGGGCGAGGAGATGAGAGGGAGGATTGGATGATTCTGGTGCGGTGGGAATGGAGGTGCGATGGTAATGGAGGTGGGTGGGATGGGAATGAAGGTGGATGGGCCACTGGGGTATGTGTGGGGATAGGACCTTCTCTAGTAGGAGTTTGTTAATCTCGTCGTTGAGTCGCCCAGCCCTTCGTTCTGGATCTCGGTGACTTTTTGGCCTATCTCTACTAGGATCTGCTGCCGCCATTTGGAGGCCAGATATGGACATCGCTATTTTGGTTTCTTCTTCTCTTCAGCTTTGAGAGTGAAGAATCGATTGAGCATAGACTGCGCTTTCTCTTCGTTACAAGCCATGGCGATTTGTTGTGGATTCATCAAGCAGGCGTGGTTGGTCTGTAAAACCCGAATACAGAGAGATATTACAAATCCCTTTCTCCACAAGCTCCTCCACAAATCTCTCCATCACCTATTGAGGTGGTCCAGGTTCATGTTCTTTAATTCATGATATATTCTCAATTCAGAAGCTACAACTAAACCAACACAAAAACACAGAGATAAGGAGTTGATGGAATTACCTCCAGCAGCAGCGAGAACCTTGTTGAGTCGCTGCGACGCGTCTCTAAAAATTTCGTTGTAAAATCTACGAGCGGCTTTAAAATATTTGGGTTCGGATGTGGGCACGCGCTTCTAGGCGCTCTCATTCTTCTTCTTGGTGCTCTTCGTCTTAGTCTCCATGGGCTGTGAGCCTCTAGTTCTCGGGTGTTCTTGAGATTTGTTTGAGATGAAGGATGAATGAGGCTAATGACCAAAATGACTAAAATACCCTGTCACATAATCATCCTTAACGGCGTTAATAACAGTGTGAGCGAAATGGTGCAACGTTTTTAACTGTGTTACTGTTCATGATGCAAACTGAGGCAAATTGCAGTTCTTGGTGCATTTTGAGAATGAATGGCTTGTTTTGAGTGCATTTTAAGTAATAAGCTTAAATACTTTGGTGATGTACCACTGCTATTAGAATATAATTAATTAGTAGCATTTCCCGATCATCCCCGGTATAGTGAGAGGTCTTGAATTCGATTTCAAAGATGACGAGAACTTCAAAACATCAAGAAATATTAATGGAAAATGCACTAGATGAGTATATAACAAAATTACTAAACAAAGAATTTCTTTGTAACACCGACCTAGATATCAAGTAGTTAGATATAAGTGTTTCTATATATAGTATCAAGTAGTTTGCTATAAGTCCTTCTATCAAGTAGTTACCTATCAAATAGGTTTTTTTTTTTTAAAACAACAAGAGCGGGGCGATTAAGGATTAGGCGAGCAAAACTACAAATTAGGGCTCAGTCATCGGACTGCTACATCAGCCTACCCTCCCAACGCACAAAGCAATTGAGAGGGAACTGAGCCCCCGATAGAACGCCCCCTATCCCTCTAACACCTACACTAGCCAAAATTTATTAAGAAAAAGAATACAATGAAGGGGACATAAAGCCAAAACCTCGCAAATAGAATACAAAAAATTATCCATACCTATATGAAACGGAAGTTGCGTATACCCAACCAATCCTTATGACAAAAAATGTGAAATAAAAGTTGGGGGAGAATCCCACCAAGTAAAATTGGACCCCATAGCACCATGATTTACCAAAATATCCGCGACACCATTACCTTTACAAAAAGTATGAGATATCATAATCGACATGTTGCGGAGATGATCCATGTAATTTTTCCAATCCACCCTAAGCTGCCAAGGGAATTACCTATCAAGTAGTCAGCTATCAAGTAGTTAGCTATGAGTCCTACTAAACAAAGAATTTCTTTATAACACTGACCTATCAAGTAGTTAGCTATAAGTCATTCTAGTTGAAGTTACCCCATGTATATAATACAATCTCTTTCTCCATATCATTCTATATATCTATATATATATATATATATATATATATATATATATATATATATATATATATATATGGGGTTGGATGATAGAACATCAAAACATCAAATCACATGGACTTATCTAAAATTATTGGATGACACATACTAATACAGGTGAGTTTTATTTTTATTTTTATTAGTGGGTCCTATTTTTACAAATGTGATCTATAAATGTAGTCTCCCTATATTTAGGAATTAATTACTTCTCATATGCTTTCTTTAAAGAATAATATATACTTGTATTCCACACTGGTGACACATTCTCATACCACTCTCTCAATTTATTGAATTATTGTTATGCATATATCATAATCAAATTTTTACACAACAACACCGAATTTACCCTTAATTTAATTAAGTCACAAGATTTGAAACATCCAATAATTATCATATTTTATTTTTCAAGTTTAATATCGATCAATAATCATAATACGTGTTCTATTTTTAATTACTATTAGGTTACATCATGCTAACTTTTTAATCGAGTCACTAAAGCTAGCCCTAAACTAAAAAGAAAATAAATCCATTTTTGAACCGCAATAACGTATTAACTGTCAAATTCAAATTCAATATTATATTCTAAAATTATAATTTTATCTGTTTATTTCTAAAGTAAATACACACCTGCTGGCCAGTCGCAAACAAATTTACACAGGAGCCTTCTTGCATCAATCGTTTGGCTATAAAAAGGGTCACCTGTGAGTCTATTTTTGCAAGAAACCTTAATTTTTTCTACGTTTCTCTCCCTCGACTCTTCTCAACACACACACAAATAATACAAAATGGCTGCAGAAACTGGAGCAACTCATCCCCTAGTTCTTACTCAAAGCCTCTCGTTTTCTAGAGATCTTCGTTTTCTGGAGATCTTGATGACCATAAATCCAATGGTTGACTACTCCATGCTCATCTCCAGTGATCCTCTCACAAGGTCTCAAGCCATCACTCACCTCCAACAAGCTTGCCTCAACTTTGGCTTCTTCACTGAATGTAATCAAATTTGCCTTTTATTCTATATGTGATCTTCCTCCTTCAATTCTCATCCATATCCATTCATGCAAATGCAATAGAGACCATTTTATTTAGAGAAAATTTTGTTCATGTGCATGTACTGAGGTTAATGAGATTGGGTTAATTTCTTGATAGGATTTTTCCCACCTGTAAAACAAGGGTTAAAATCACACAAATAATACCTGCAAGAGTACAGGGCTGTTGTAGTATAGCACTGAATGCAGGGTCGATTTCCTCAGGGACTGATATGGATAATTCTTATTTTTAGAATTCACTTTTAATTAATAATAAAATAATCGCAATAATTTTGGTGACTGAATAAAAATTAAGTAAACAATGTAAATAAGTACTAGGGCTCAACTTTCACCATTAACAATCATATGTGACTTAGAAAAGAATCTATGAATCAATACATGCAACTTTGAAGGTTAGATTTTTCGAAAGCATATTTTCCTCGTGGGCATTCAAGTGAAAACGTATACCTAACATGCGATTAGTCTATGGCATTTAGATCTAATTCTACATGCAAGATTCATTAAGTTCATGAAAATCTTTTATAACCATGCAATCTCTTAGTTATGGTATTTAACCTAGATGTATTACAATCCTTAATCACAAGAAGCTAATCCCAATTTTTAGGTGGGCATTCCTATAAAATTGCATCAAATTACTTGTCTAAATATCCTAAGGGTGATCAAGCATTAAGACATAAAGATAGTTTTAAACAGTGATTAAAGATTCAAAGCATGCATATACGACAACATAGGAAAAAGATAAATCACATAATCATGTTAAGGCTTAGGTCTAACCCTAGTGAGAAAATTAGTTACTCATGCTCATAATGAATAGAAATAATTTCATTAAAATTGAAGTTAAGAGAACAAACAGTTTGTAGAACAAGGGTAGCCGAAAATCCCAGCTTGCCGTGCTCTTAGATGAAGAATTGTATTCTGAATTTTTTGGTGTCCTTAAATCTAAGCCAAACTTGGGTATTTATAAGGAAATATTCCTAATCCTATTCTGGAATGGAGTAAAATAAAAATAATCAAATCTAATTCCTAGTTTGAACATAAATAGGAGAGCATATGCCTTCTCCTTCTTGAATTGGGATTTTTAATTGATATACTTCCTTCTTTTGCTCCAAACACTCCTTCTAGAATAAACCTGTCAATATAATCAATTCAAGTATCAATTCTTCCCAAAATAATAATAATAACTAATTAAATATATGGGAAAATTCAAGTATATAATTGACTCATCAAATACCCCCAAACTTGAATTGTTACTTGTCCTCAAGTAAATAAAACAAAACTAAGAAAACAAATAAAAGAAATAAAATGCCACTTTCGCAGGGAACTCGATAGTGTTGAGCAAACACTACACGCCTTTAAACCCCTAGGTGTCCCTAGTAGGAGGAGTTGTGTCTCCTGAGGGTTTACCAGTTACGACACCCACAAACGCTTTCAAAATTTGTTAAACTTAATTTAACCTTCCTTCCATTGAATATAAAGTAACACTTATAAAAGCAAAATCAAAATTCTCAAGTCATAAGCAATGCTAAAAGAGAGAGCAAATCCACACTTTCAAAACAGAAGATTACCAGATTCTGGTGAGCAATCCATAAACCATATTCGTGTAATGTGAATCTCAACAAAATTGTAAGTGTTAAACCAGTCTCTCACTTGCATTACATCTGTACCCACCAACTGTAAAATCACTTAACTTATCACCATCCAAAGCATTCTTGCCTGAAATTTTTATTTTTATTTTTATTTATTTATGTTTTGTTATTTATTATTATTATAATATATATATATATATAATTTTTTTTTTTTTTTTTTTTATTTTTTATAACAAAGGATGGAATTTTATTTAACATTAAGCAAGCTTTCTATCCAACCCATGTAACGAGCGTTAGATCGATGACTCCCAAATCAGATGACTTTAGGGCACCAGACAACAAACGTCCCAAAAGATTTACTTACTCGAATTGGAAAGGCTAGCATGTTATTGATGGGTAAATGCACACCCTTATTTTAGGGCTCGGACTCACCTCCGATTTATTTATGGCTTTCACTTTTTCGAACCTTGGACGGTAACAAATTAAATGACCCACAATCTTAGGGTAAGAAAATTTAGCATGCTTGAAACAAACTTAATTTTTACAAATAAGTTGATGTGCATGTTCGAAATTGAATATGGTACGAATTGTGTGCAAAAATCAACTATATGTTCTTGGTGGTCATGCTCTAATATTTAATCTCACTTATGAATTTTCAAATTTCGATCATAGCAAATAGAGTGCATTAAAAATAATTGAGGAAGGAAAAATCAAATTAAGTCTAAACAAAAATCGTTGTGATTTTATGTTTATTTTCTTTTTTCTAAAATGTTTATTTTATATATTTTTTTTTTGTTGTTTAATTTATTATTATTTTTTTTTTTTATTAGACACAAACAAAATAATAGTTTTCTACCCCCAAACTTATCATGCAACATGTCCCCATGGTGCAAAAGAGAAAAGAAGAAAGAAAATGAAAACACAATAAAGAATTAAGCAGAAAATGAAAAAGAACAAGGAAAAAAATAAAAGGAAAGAAGAGCACCTGGGGGGTCGAACCCGAGACCTGAGCTGTGCTCCCAGCCAGTAAAACGGCGTCGTTGTGTGTGAGTTGAAGGTGGACCGAAAACGCCACCGTTTTGAGCAGATATAAAGCCCCCTTCTTCAGACTGAGGGCTTCATTTCTCACCCTAGCCGTCCAGGAGCAAGAGAGCAGAGAGTCTGAAATCTACAGCGCCGAAAATACCCACCACTCGGTCACGCCGTGATGCGTCCCCGATGACTGCCAGCGACGATCCACCACCGTTGGGCAAGCGAGAGACACCACGAACCTCCCCATCGCCGATACCTAACGAAGTCCGAGAGAAATGGGCTCCAAAAGCGTGGAAATCCAAGCACCCGTCGGAGCCCAGGACAGCGGAAAGGAGAAGGCTGGGACACTGTCCATCACCACACGGCTCCAGCGGGTGAGAGGGAACCAGCAGCAGCGACCGGAAGTGGGCACGAGGTAAGGATTCCGTGCTTGGTCCGATTCGGCGTCAAGTGGTTTTGTGTTTGTTTTTTTTTTTTTTCTTTGATTTTCTTTTGATTTGTGCGTTGTTCGTGGCCTCCGATGTGGAATCGGGTACCGGTGTGTAGGTGGGAGAAATGGAGGTGGGATGGAGGAGAGACCCGAAGCGGGCCAGGGAAGCGGACAGAAACCCTTGAAAGGTAACAGACCCTCATTTCTGCAAATCTGGTATGCAGATGTGTGTATTTGAAATGTCTGTGTGGGCCATCACCGGCTGTCGGAGGCGATGTTGGTGATGGTGGGTGTGCAGGGACTGACCGGAGATTGGAGGCCGAAAGTGGGTCAACCGGTCGATCGTGAGCTCACTCCAACGGCGGGAACACTCGGGGCATACGGCTAGGGGTACCCGGCTCGGAAAATGGGCCCGATGGGCTCATGAGTACGGGAAGGGAGGACCAGGTTGTAAGCATCGGGCTAGTACGGTCGATTGGCGTGGGCCCACGAGGAAACAGGCCATCGGAGGCGGAGGTGAAGTGGGGTGGAGCCACCATAGGCCCGGTCCATTATCGGCTGAGGTCCCCGAAATTGGGCCTGATGTGATGGCAGGCCTAAGAGTAAGGCCCGAGTTTACCGCGGGTTGGGCCTCGGTCGTGGTTGGGCCGGTAGTCTGTGTGGGTCTAAGTCTAATCAGGCGGGGATGTATCGTGGGCGACCCGGCTAGTGTGGACCTGCCCGGAACCTGGGCCCAAGATGGGATTGGTCCTAGTAGTAAGGCACATGAGGGCCAGGTTGGGTACCCACGTGACCGTCGCTTGAGTGGGCTTGGACGGCTGCGGCTGCTTGACTCGAGCCTGGATGCAGCTCACGCTTGGGTGGGCCGGCAGGTAAACTCACTACGATTCTGTCCGTAGTTTATTATGATTATTTTTTTATTTTCTGGTTATTATTATTTTTTTTTTTTTGAATTTTTTTTTTTTTTTTTTTTTTTTTTTTTTTTTGAACAAATGATACTGACCCAGACTGGTGTGTGTGCAGGTACTACCCCCAAACTTAGAGTAGGGTGTAGATTCCTAGGTTATTCAATTCGTTTGATGTAAAAGTGTTGTAATAATAGACCTAGGATCACGATCATCATCAGCCCAGGTATGACTCCTCTATCCTTGGTATTTAGATTTTGAAGCATGTCTACATTTTGTTGTATGATTATACCCGACTGCTAGTGGATAGGGCGCGCCAATCAAATCAACCATGTATGCCTGGAATCACACTTAGTGCTAGGTAACAACAGAAAACGGTCATTGCATGTTAGTTAAGTAAAACAAAAACAAATATGCTATTGTAAAGGATATAGGTGGGTTGCCTCCCCTTAAGCGCTTAAGTTAACGTCTAGAGCTCGACGTAGGGCTGGTAGGATCATGGAGTAGGCGGTTGTAGAGCCACGACATCCTTAGCTAGGTCGTAGGGTGACTCCAAATAAGGTTTCAGACGATGTCCATTAACTGTGAATTCCTTTCCGGTTTGGACGTTCTTTATTCCCACTGCTCCGTGTGGTTGTATATGGACAACTTCAAATGGTCCATACCAGCGGGACTTAAGCTTTCCTGGAAAGAGTATGAGTCTGGAGTTAAATAAGAGTACCTTTTGTCCGGGATGAAAGTCCTTTCTTAAAATCTGGCGATCATGAAAAAGCTTGGTCTTCTCTTTATAGATCCTTGCATTGTCGTAGGCATCATTCCGAATTTCTTCCAGCTCACTGAGCTCCAGTTTACGCTGCTCTCCTGCCTCATCATAGGCAAGATTGAGTTGCTTGACTGCCCAGAATGCCTTGTGTTCTAACTCCATTGGTAAATGACAAGCTTTGCCATAAACCAGTCGAAATGGGGACATTCCAATTGGGGTTTTATAAGCTGTTCGGTACGCCCATAGTGCATCGTTCAGCTTTGTACTCCAATCCTTCCTTGTAGCAGACACTGTTTTCTCTAGAATTCGCTTAAGCTCGCGATTAGAAACTTCAACTTGCCCAGATGTTTGGGGGTGGTACGGTGTTGCCACCCGATGAGTGATGCCATGCTTTGCAAGTAATGAGGCAAAAGGCTTATTCAAGAAGTGCTTGCCTCCGTCACTTATGATAGCTCTGGGGACTCCAAATCTAGGAAAAATTATACCTTGTAGAAATTTGAGGACCACCGATCCTTGATTTGTTGGACTGGCGATGGCCTCCACCCATTTAGAGACGTAGTCCACAGCCACTAAGATGTAGAGATTGCCGTGAGATGAGGGAAATGGACCCATAAAGTCAATTCCCCAAACGTCAAAAATTTCAACAACCAAAATGCTCTGCTGGGGCATCTCATTGCGTTTGGACTGGTTTCCAACACGCTGGCAGCGATCGCATGCTTTGCACCATGTGTAAGCATCTTTGAATAAAGTAGGCCAATAGAAACCGCTTTGTAAAATTTTTGTTGCGGTTCGTTTGGGACCGAAATGACCTCCACACGCAGATTGATGTGCAAATTGTAGGATACTTTCCTGCTCTTCACTTGGCACACACCGTCGAATAAGTTGGTCTGCACAGTGCTTGAATAGGTAGGGTTCATCCCAGAAATAATATTTGACAGTGGATAGGAACTTTTTCCGCTGTTGGGATGTAGTGTCAATCGGAAGTTTTCCACTAACCAGAAAATTCACAATATCTGCATACTAGGGTGTGTGTAGCATGAGGGTGAAAAGCTGCTCGTCAGGAAAAGTTTCTTGGAGTGGCAATGACTCAGACTCTGCTGCGGTGGTGTTCACCAGCCGGGATAAGTGGTCTGCCACTACATTCTCACTCCCCTTTTTGTCACGAATTTCGATGTCAAACTCTTGTAATAGGAGAATCCATCGTATGAGTCTAGGTTTTGAATCTTTCTTAGCAAAAAGGTATTTTAATGCTGCGTGGTCTGTGAAAATAATTACCTTTGCACCGATTAGATATGATCGGAACTTTTCCAATGCGAAAATCACTGCTAAGAGCTCCTTCTCTGTTGTTGAATAATTGAGTTGTGCATCGTTTAAAGTTCTGCTGGCGTAGTATATCACACTTGGTAGCTTGTTTTGTCGCTGTCCTAGGACAGCTCCAACCGCATAATCTGATGCATCGCACATGACTTCAAAAGGTAGGTTCCAGTCTGGTGCGGTGATAATAGGGGCTGTGGTTAAAAGTGTCTTCAGGGTCGTGAATGATTGGAGGCACTTGTCATCGAATATGAAGTCTGAGTCCTTGGCCAATAAATTGCACAGTGGTCGACTAACCTTAGAAAAGTCTTTGATAAATCTTCTGTAGAACCCCGCATGGCCAAGAAAGGATCTGATATCCTTGACTGATGTGGGTTGTGGCAGGTTGCTGATGACGTCAATCTTGGCTTTGTCCACCTCGATTCCACGGTCTGAAATTAGGTGCCCTAACACGATTCCGTGCTTCACCATAAAGTGGCACTTTTCCCAGTTCAATACCAAATGTGTCTCTTTGCATCTTTCTAGAACAGTGGCCAAGTTGTCTAAACAGTTGTCAAATGAATCTCCATATACGGAGAAGTCATCCATAAACACTTCAATTATTCGTTCCACCATGTCTGAGAATATGCTCATCATGCATCGCTGAAATGTGGCAGGTGCATTACACAGTCCGAAAGGCATACGTCGGTAGGCAAAAGTGCCAAATGGGCACGTGAATGTAGTTTTGTCCTGATCCTCAGGTGCTATAGGAATCTGATTGTACCCTGAATAACCATCTAGAAAACAATAAAATGCCTTACCCGCTAATCGCTCCACCATCTGATCGATGAATGGGAGTGGAAAGTGATCCTTTCGTGTGGCTGAATTTAGCTTGCGATAATCAATACACACCCTCCACCCTGTGGTTAACCTTGTAGGGACTTGCTCCCCTTTTTCGTTAGTATTAACCGTGATTCCTGATTTTTTAGGAACAACTTGTGTTGGGCTTATCCATGGGTTGTCTGAAATTGGGTAGATAATGCCTGCGTCTAGAAGTTTTAGGACCTCACTTCGAACAACGTCTTTCATGATTGGGTTCAATCGCCTTTGAGCATCAACAGTAGGCTTGCTGTCCTCTTCCAGTAGGATACGATGCATGCAGATTGATGGACTGAGGCCTTTGATGTCGGCTATTGTCCACCCAATCGCCTCTTTGTACTTGCGTAGGATTCTGAGTAGCTTGTCTTCCTCTAGGTCGGTGAGGTCTGCTGCAATGATCACGGGCAGAGTTTCGTGGTCACTAAGGTGTGCATATTTGAGATGGGCTGGAAGGGGCTTCTTTTCCAGCTGAGGGGCTATCTCAATGGAAGGCAGTTGTGGCATCTTTGGGGGCCCAAGTGCTTCAATCTGAGGTCGCCACCGTGGATAGGGTGGTCGGTTGCTATCTAGTGCAGCCATAATTTCTGCAATATCTTCCTCGTTTTGGCAGAGGATGGGGTCCATGAGTGCTGCCTCTAGAGGGTCGGTAAAGAGCATTTGTCTCTGTGCCATGCAGGTTACCTCCTCCAAAACTTCAATTCTGCTACACTCTGAAATTTCAGGGGGTCTTTTAGCCATGTCAAACAGGTTTAATACCACAGTTTCATCTTGCACACGGAATGTAAGAGTGCCAGCTTCGACGTCTATCAGTGTGCGGGCTGTGGCCATGAAGGGTCGGCCAAGGATTAGGGGCGTCTCTTTGTCTTCCACCATATCGAGTACCACAAAATTGATGGGTAGATAGACTTTATCCACTTTGATGATGAGATCTTCAATGATGCCCTTAGGGTAAGTGAGGGATCGGTCAGCCAATTGGAGAACCATTGGTGTAGGTCTGAGCTGTCCTGCTCCTAATCGCTTAAATATTGAGTAGGGCATAAGGTTGATGCTTGACCCCATATCTATTAGAGATTGCTGAAATTCGGAATTCCCTATTGTGCAGGAAATAGTAAAGCTGCCCGGATCTTTTTTCTTTGGTGGCAGTTTGTGTAGAAGGGCTGCACTACACTGTTTTGTCAAAACCACTTTTTCCAGGTCTGAAATTTTTTTCTTATTGGCGCATACCTCCTTCAAAAATTTTGCATAGGAAGGGATGTGCTTTATAGCATCTAGTAGAGGTAGATTGATATGGACCTTGGCTAATGTCTGCATGAAGTCAATGGTCTGTTGGTCTTTGTTTGAGCGGCGCTGCTGCCTTTGTGGGAATGGCAGTGGCGGAGTGTAGGCAGGGACGTTGGATGGAGCAAATTTAATTTGTGGGGTGAATAGTTCAACCTGAGGTTCAGGTTCAATATGTGACTCGGTGGTATTATTTTCTGAATGGGATGTCTTTGATGCCTTCCGATTGTCATAACTTTTTCCCCCTCTTAAGGTCCTTACCATATTGCAGTGCTCGGCTCCTCTTGGGTTTGGTATAGGTTGACTAGGAAAAACCCCTTTACCCCTTTCAGAAATTTCTTGGGCCAGTTGGCTAACTTGCTGCTCCAAGTTTTTAATTGATGCTTGGGTGTTTTGTTGATTCTGGGTAGAGATCTCAATAAACCTGGTAAGTTGCTCTTCTACACTCAATTGGCGTGGTGCGGCCGGTTGGGTCTGATTGTTGAGTGGCTGTTGATAATTCTGCTGATAATTGGATCGGACCTGGTGTTGTCCATTCCACCCAGAATTTGTATTATTTTTCCATCCAAAATTATATGTATTGGGGTAGGCATCATTACGGGGTCTTGGGAAGGAATTCATGCCATTTACTTGTTCTTGGACAAGGTCGGGATACCCATCCTTCTGAGGACATTGGAGGACATTATGTGTAGGGTCCTCACATATGGCACAAACCTGTGTTGTATTTAGGGCAGCAGTGGTGAGCATCAAACTGTTGATCTTCTTTTCCAATTGGGTGATTTGTGCTGCAATATTAGGGGTACCATGTCCTTGCACTACATCATAGACGTGTCCCCTCGTATGAGAGCCATCATCCGTCCATTGTTGAGATTCGTTAGCCATTAGCTCAAATATTTCAAATGCTTCACGGGCTGTTTTGGATATGAGAGAACCACCTGCGGATGCGTTGACGTAACTTTTGGTGATGTGGTTGAGTCCATCATAAAAGATGTTCATCTGCATGTCTGAATCCAAACCATGGTGGGGACAACGCATATACAAGTCATTGTACCTCTCCCAAGTATCATGAAATGACTCATTCGATTTCTGGGCAAAGGCCAGTATTTCTTTCTTCAAGGCAAGAGTCTTGGATGATGGGTAGAATTTGTTTAGAAACCTTGTTTGTAACTGTTCCCATGTTGTTATGCTCCCTGGAGGTAATGAATGTAGCCAAGCCCGAGCTTTATCCTTCAAGGTGTAAGGAAAAAGCCTTAATTTAATTGCCTCATTTGAAATTCCTCGAACAATGATGTTGTCACACCCTGACAAGAATTCAGATATGTGCATGTTTGGATCACTATTTGGGAGTCCATGAAAAGTGGGTAGAAACTCAAGCATGTGATGCCTGATCTCAAAAGTGACTCCGTCTTGTACCTCGGGGTACACGATGCATTGTGGGGTTCCATTCCCACGTGCTGCAAGGCTTTTGCTAAGCGGTGCGCCGACTTCAGGTATTGTTAATGCCATTGGTGCTGGCACTGTGTTGTCTATCTCCGTGAACAAAGCTGCAAGGAAAGTGCCTTGGAGTGTGAACCTTGCGTTAATTGCTTGTAGTTGTCTTCTTCTTCTTGCTGTTCTTTCAGGTTCAGGATCGAATTGTGCTAGAATCGGGTTCGTAGATCGTGTAGCAATAACCATGCACAATTAGATAGTCCTGCAAGAGTAGATACATGTGCGTAAATGTTGATTTGGTGAAGTATAGAAAAAAAATGAAAACAAATAATTAACTAAAAGTAAATTAAAATAAGAATTATCGGCACAGTCCCCGGCAGCGGCGCCAATTTCTTGATAGGATTTTTCCCACCTGTAAAACAAGGGTTAAAATCACACAAATAATACCTGCAAGAGTACAGGGCTGTTGTAGTATAGCACTGAATGCAGGGTCGATTTCCTCAGGGACTGATATGGATAATTCTTATTTTTAGAATTCACTTTTAATTAATAATAAAATAATCGCAATAATTTTGGTGACTGAATAAAAATTAAGTAAAAAATGTAAACAAGTACTAGGGCTCAACTTTCACCATTAACAATCATATGTGACTTAGAAAAGAATCTATGAATCAATACATGCAACTTTGAAGGTTAGATTTTTCGAAAGCATATTTTCCTCGTGGGCATTCAAGTGAAAACGTATACCTAACATGCGATTAGTCTATGGCATTTAGATCTAATTATACATGCAAGATTCATTAAGTTCATGAAAATCTTTTATAACCATGCAATCTCTTAGTTATGGTATTTAACCTAGATGTATTACAATCCTTAATCACAAGAAGCTAATCCCAATTTTTAGGTGGGCATTCCTATAAAATTGCATCAAATTACTTGTCTAAATATCCTAAGGGTGATCAAGCATTAAGACATAAAGATAGTTTTAAACAGTGATTAAAGATTCAAAGCATGCATATACGACAACATAGGAAAAAGATAAATCACATAATCATGTTAAGGCTTAGGTCTAACCCTAGTGAGAAAATTAGTTACTCATGCTCATAATGAATAGAAATAATTTCATTAAAATTGAAGTTAAGAGAACAAACAGTTTGTAGAACAAGGGTAGCCGAAAATCCCAGCTTGCCGTGCTCTTAGATGAAGAATTGTATTCTGAATTTTTTGGTGTCCTTAAATCTAAGCCAAGCTTGGGTATTTATAAGGAAATATTCCTAATCCTATTCTGGAATGGAGTAAAATAAAAATAATCAAATCTAATTCCTAGTTTGAACATAAATAGGAGAGCATATGCCTTCTCCTTCTTGAATTGGGATTTTTAATTGATATACTTCCTTCTTTTGCTCCAAACACTCCTTCTAGAATAAACCTGTCAATATAATCAATTCAAGTATCAATTCTTCCCAAAATAATAATAATAACTAATTAAATATATGGGAAAATTCAAGTATATAATTGACTCATCAAATACCCCCAAACTTGAATTGTTACTTGTCCTCAAGTAAATAAAACAAAACTAAGAAAACATTGAGAAAAATAAAATGCCACTTTCGCAGGGAACTCGATAGTGTTGAGCAAATACTACATGCCTTTAAACCCCTAGGTGTCCCTAGTAGGAGGAGTTGTGTCTCCTGAGGGTTTACCAGTTATGATACCCACAAACACTTTCAAAATTTGTTAAACTTAATTTAACCTTCCTTCTATTGAATATAAAGCAACACTCATAAAAGCAAAATCAAAATTCTCAAAGTCATAAGCAAGTCTAAAAGAGAGAGCAAATCCACACTTTCAAAACAGAAGATTACCAGATTCTGGTGAGCAATCCATAAACCATATTCGTGTAATGTGAATCTCAACAAAATTGTAAGAGTTAAACCAGTCCCTCACTTGCATTACATCTGTACCCATCAACTGTAAAATCACTTAACTTATCACCATCCAAAGCATTCTTGCCTGAAATTTTTATTTTTATTTTTATTTATTTATGTTTTGTTATTTATTATTATTATAATAATTTTTTTTTTTTTTTATAACAAAGGATGGAATTTTATTTAACATTAAGCAAGCTTTCTATCCAACCCATGTAACGAGCTTTAGATCGATGACTCCCAAATCAGATGACTTTAGGGCACCAGACAACAAATGTCCCAAAGGATTTATTTACTCGGATTGGAAAGGCTAGCATGTAATTGATGGGTAAACGCACACCCTTATTTTAGGGCTCGGACTCACCTCCGATTTATTTATGGCTTTCACTTTTTCGAACCTTGGACGGTAACAAATTAAATAACCCACAATCTTAGGGTAAGAAAAATTAGCATGCTTGAAACAAATTTAATTTCCACAACTAAGTTGATGTGCATGTGCGAAATTGAATATGGTAAGAATTGTGTGCAAAAATCAACTATATGTTCTTGGTGGTCATGCTCTAATATTTAATCTCACTTATGAATTTTCAAATTTCGATCATAGCAAATAGAGTGCATTAAAAATAATTTAGGAAGGAAAAATCAAATTAAGTCTAAACAAAAATCGTTGTTATTTTATGTTTATTTTTTTTCTAAAATGTTTATTTTATATTTTTTTTTTGTTGTTTAATTAATTTTTTATTTTTTTTTTTATTTTTTTTTTAATTAGACACAAACAAAATGATAGTTTTCTACCCCCAAACTTATCATGCAACATGTCCCCATGGTGCAAAAGAGGAAAGGACAAAGAAAAACTAAAGAAAAGAAAAAAGAAAAACAAAACAAAATAAAGATTTAATCATAAAAAGGAAAAGAAAATAGAAAGAAAGAAGAGCACCTGGGGGTCGAACCAAAGACCTGAGCTGTGCTCCCAGCCAGTAAAACGGCGTCGATTTCTTGATTTTTTAGGAACAACTTGTGTTGGGCTTATCCATGGGCTGTCTGAAATTGGGTAGATAATGCCTGCGTCTAGAAGTTTTAGGACCTCACTTCGAACAACGTTTTTCATGATTGGGTTCAATCGCCTTTGAGCATCAACAGTAGGCTTGCTGTCTTCTTCCAGTAAGATACGATGCATGCAGATTGATGGACTAAGGCCTTTTATGTCGGCTATTGTCCACCCAATGGCCTCTTTGTACTTGCGTAGGATTCTGAGTAGCTTGTCTTCCTCTAGGTTGGTGAGGTCCGCTGCAATGATCACGGGCAGAGTTTCTTGGTCACCAAGGTGTGCATATTTGAGATGGGCTGGAAGAGGCTTCTTTTCCAGTGAGGGGCTATCTCAATGGAAGGCGGTTGTGGCGTCTTTGGGGGCCCACGTGCTTCAATCTGAGGTCGCCACCGTGGATAGGGTGGTCGGTTGCTATCTAGTGCCGCCATAATTTCTGCAATATCTTCCTCATTTTGGTGGAGGATGGGGTCAATGAGTGCTGCCTCTAGAGGGTCGGTAAAGAGCAATTGTCTTTGTGTCATGCAGGTTACCTCCTCCAAAACGTCAATTCTGCTACACTCTGAAATTTCAGGGGGTCTTTTAGCCATGTCAAACAGGTTTAATACCACAGTTTCATCTTGCACACGGAATGTAAGAGTGCCAGCTTCGACGTCTATCAGTGTGCGGGCTGTGGCCATGAAGGGTCGGCCAAGGATTAGGGGCGTCTCTTTGTCTTCCACCATATCGAGTACCACAAAATTGATGGGTAGATAGACTTTATCCACTTTGATGATGAGATCTTCAATGATGCCCTTAGGGTAAGTGAGGGATCGGTCAGCCAATTGGAGAACCATTGGTGTAGGTCTGAGCTGTCCTGCTCCTAATCGCTTAAATATTGAGTAGGGCATAAGGTTGATGCTTGACCCCATATCTATTAGAGATTGCTGAAATTCGGAATTCCCTATTGTGCAGGAAATAGTAAAGCTGCCCGGATCTTTTTTCTTTGGTGGCAGTTTGTGTAGAAGGGCTGCACTACACTGTTTTGTCAAAACCACTTTTTCCAGGTCTGAAATTTTTTTCTTATTGGCGCATACCTCCTTCAAAAATTTTGCATAGGAAGGGATGTGCTTTATAGCATCTAGTAGAGGTAGATTGATATGGACCTTGGCTAATGTCTGCATGAAGTCAATGGTCTGTTGGTCTTTGTTTGAGCGGCGCTGCTGCCTTTGTGGGAATGGCAGTGGCGGAGTGTAGGCAGGGACGTTGGATGGAGCAAATTTAATTTGTGGGGTGAATAGTTCAACCTGAGGTTCAGGTTCAATATGTGACTCGGTGGTATTATTTTCTGAATGGGATGTCTTTGATGCCTTCCGATTGTCATAACTTTTTCCCCCTCTTAAGGTCCTTACCATATTGCAGTGCTCGGCTCCTCTTGGGTTTGGTATAGGTTGACTAGGAAAAACCCCTTTACCCCTTTCAGAAATTTCTTGGGCCAGTTGGCTAACTTGCTGCTCCAAGTTTTTAATTGATGCTTGGGTGTTTTGTTGATTCTGGGTAGAGATCTCAATAAACCTGGTAAGTTGCTCTTCTACACTCAATTGGCGTGGTGCGGCCGGTTGGGTCTGATTGTTGAGTGGCTGTTGATAATTCTGCTGATAATTGGATCGGACCTGGTGTTGTCCATTCCACCCAGAATTTGTATTATTTTTCCATCCAAAATTATATGTATTGGGGTAGGCATCATTACGGGGTCTTGGGAAGGAATTCATGCCATTTACTTGTTCTTGGACAAGGTCGGGATACCCATCCTTCTGAGGACATTGGAGGACATTATGTGTAGGGTCCTCACATATGGCACAAACCTGTGTTGTATTTAGGGCAGCAGTGGTGAGCATCAAACTGTTGATCTTCTTTTCCAATTGGGTGATTTGTGCTGCAATATTAGGGGTACCATGTCCTTGCACTACATCATAGACGTGTCCCCTCGTATGAGAGCCATCATCCGTCCATTGTTGAGATTCGTTAGCCATTAGCTCAAATATTTCAAATGCTTCACGGGCTGTTTTGGATATGAGAGAACCACCTGCGGATGCGTTGACGTAACTTTTGGTGATGTGGTTGAGTCCATCATAAAAGATGTTCATCTGCATGTCTGAATCCAAACCATGGTGGGGACAACGCATATACAAGTCATTGTACCTCTCCCAAGTATCATGAAATGACTCATTCGATTTCTGGGCAAAGGCCAGTATTTCTTTCTTCAAGGCAAGAGTCTTGGATGATGGGTAGAATTTGTTTAGAAACCTTGTTTGTAACTGTTCCCATGTTGTTATGCTCCCTGGAGGTAATGAATGTAGCCAAGCCCGAGCTTTATCCTTCAAGGTGTAAGGAAAAAGCCTTAATTTAATTGCCTCATTTGAAATTCCTCGAACAATGATGTTGTCACACCCTGACAAGAATTCAGATATGTGCATGTTTGGATCACTATTTGGGAGTCCATGAAAAGTGGGTAGAAACTCAAGCATGTGATGCCTGATCTCAAAAGTGACTCCGTCTTGTACCTCGGGGTACACGATGCATTGTGGGGTTCCATTCCCACGTGCTGCAAGGCTTTTGCTAAGCGGTGCGCCGACTTCAGGTATTGTTAATGCCATTGGTGCTGGCACTGTGTTGTCTATCTCCGTGAACAAAGCTGCAAGGAAAGTGCCTTGGAGTGTGAACCTTGCGTTAATTGCTTGTAGTTGTCTTCTTCTTCTTGCTGTTCTTTCAGGTTCAGGATCGAATTGTGCTAGAATCGGGTTCGTAGATCGTGTAGCAATAACCATGCACAATTAGATAGTCCTGCAAGAGTAGATACATGTGCGTAAATGTTGATTTGGTGAAGTATAGAAAAAAAATGAAAACAAATAATTAACTAAAAGTAAATTAAAATAAGAATTATCGGCACAGTCCCCGGCAGCGGCGCCAATTTCTTGATAGGATTTTTCCCACCTGTAAAACAAGGGTTAAAATCACACAAATAATACCTGCAAGAGTACAGGGCTGTTGTAGTATAGCACTGAATGCAGGGTCGATTTCCTCAGGGACTGATATGGATAATTCTTATTTTTAGAATTCACTTTTAATTAATAATAAAATAATCGCAATAATTTTGGTGACTGAATAAAAATTAAGTAAAAAATGTAAACAAGTACTAGGGCTCAACTTTCACCATTAACAATCATATGTGACTTAGAAAAGAATCTATGAATCAATACATGCAACTTTGAAGGTTAGATTTTTCGAAAGCATATTTTCCTCGTGGGCATTCAAGTGAAAACGTATACCTAACATGCGATTAGTCTATGGCATTTAGATCTAATTATACATGCAAGATTCATTAAGTTCATGAAAATCTTTTATAACCATGCAATCTCTTAGTTATGGTATTTAACCTAGATGTATTACAATCCTTAATCACAAGAAGCTAATCCCAATTTTTAGGTGGGCATTCCTATAAAATTGCATCAAATTACTTGTCTAAATATCCTAAGGGTGATCAAGCATTAAGACATAAAGATAGTTTTAAACAGTGATTAAAGATTCAAAGCATGCATATACGACAACATAGGAAAAAGATAAATCACATAATCATGTTAAGGCTTAGGTCTAACCCTAGTGAGAAAATTAGTTACTCATGCTCATAATGAATAGAAATAATTTCATTAAAATTGAAGTTAAGAGAACAAACAGTTTGTAGAACAAGGGTAGCCGAAAATCCCAGCTTGCCGTGCTCTTAGATGAAGAATTGTATTCTGAATTTTTTGGTGTCCTTAAATCTAAGCCAAGCTTGGGTATTTATAAGGAAATATTCCTAATCCTATTCTGGAATGGAGTAAAATAAAAATAATCAAATCTAATTCCTAGTTTGAACATAAATAGGAGAGCATATGCCTTCTCCTTCTTGAATTGGGATTTTTAATTGATATACTTCCTTCTTTTGCTCCAAACACTCCTTCTAGAATAAACCTGTCAATATAATCAATTCAAGTATCAATTCTTCCCAAAATAATAATAATAACTAATTAAATATATGGGAAAATTCAAGTATATAATTGACTCATCAGGTAGAGTACTGGATTAGATTACTTTTCACATTATTGAGACTTTAAAATTTCGTTTTACTTTTTCGGATATTTTTCATTTAAAGCGAATGAGATTGGATTAGACATAGAGGGGCTCATTTGCTGAGTGAGATTGGATTGGATTAGATTGGATATATAACGCATTAAATTCATGTATCTTGAATGTAAAAATGAATTTGTTTTCATTTGTAAGGAGATTAGAGGGGAGCAGACATAAAAAATAAAAAAAAATAAAAAAAAACTTATCAATGTTCCAATCCCCTCAAATTTGTAGGATTAGCATATGTACGTTTACTTTCACATCTCATCCCCATCTGATCATCTTACAACTAAAACACATCATTTTTTATTTTTAAGATACATTCAATTGACGAGTTATCTTTTAAAAAAAAATTGATGAATTATCCCATTCAATTTTACCTACCAAATGGGGCCAGAAGGAAACTCAAATGATCTTCTCATTTTAGCTACTATTTTGATATGATTGAATTAGATAAGTTTCATTTTGTGTTTACTCTCCTCTGATCCCGACCCTCTAATCCTCTTACAATGAAATCAAAACTCACCCACCAAATGTGGCCTAAATGTTTTTTAACCACCACTCAGATTTCCACATTTTGCCTATTTGGATTAAATAAATGAATCAAAAGCCGAAAAATAATATCTGTATTTAGATGTCATCACTTGATATAGGACAAGTGACCGTTTGATCGATATGATTTCGCAGGTGACAAATCATGGGATCCCCGATAGCCGAATTGTTTGATCAGACGGAGGAGGAGAAGCAACGATACGAGACTAATGATTCAACGGACATGATCTGATTCAAGCGTGGCGCCACACACCAAAGAGAGTTTTTACACATGAGGACACACCCCACCCCAACTTTCATTGCCCTACAAAGCCTGCTGATTCCATGTAAACCACCTTATAACGATTAAACGAACGACCTAATCATGCATGCACATAATACTTTCACACAACTAATTATAGAACTTATATCCAATTACAAGCGTGGTGGTGTAGTAGATGTCGAGTTAAGTGGAAATCCTCCAACTAAAATTCGATTTCCGTATTCCCGTTTGTTGCCATTGACCTATTTGGGATATTCCGACGGCATATAAACCTCCCCGACGTATGTTTAATAGATTACCCGACGGATAAGGAAGACCTTACCCGACGGTCTTATGATGTTGACTTTATGTTGCTCGACGAAGATTTCAGCGACGAACTTTATCGCCGGACATTATTTAATTGCTCGACGAGGTCACTGTGCTCGTCGAGTAAACTAAAAGCCCGACAGCGGTAGCCCGACGCCTATTGCCCGACAGAGATTCGTTGTTGTATATGTTACTCGACGGATGATTTACGTGGCTCGACGAACTGTTTTCGCCGGGCAACTTCTAATTTCTTGTAGTGGATGCCACTTACTACATGTGTCTAATGATGACTATAACCTAATAGTGTTTATCTCGTATCTCATTAAAAATGGGAGATTGGTCTAAAACCAACATGTGCTGAGAAACCTTCAACTTAACAAAAACAATAAAAAGTTATATAGAGGACTCTTACCCTAATATGACAATTGGCCATGAAAAATAATCAGCCTGTATAATATGATGGAGTAAATGACATTACTTTTAGAAGTCATTTTATTAGGAAAAGGCTAACTTATTCTACAATGTCTAAATTAGGTTAGGGTATTATCCGGCTTCTTTATTTCATTTGATTACTCATTCTTATTCAAAAGTATTGTTGTTCTTATGGTCCGACCCAATTATTCATTCGATGGAAATTATCATTGGATATTCTTTCAAGCGAGTTCGCCGTAAATTATAACAGAATTATCCGCTATAGTTAATTTGTCCCTAATTATTAATAGTATACTATAAAATGTGGAAACGTCAACATTATATCGTTCACCTATATTATAATTCATAAACTGAATATACCTTGTGATTATATTATTATATATATATGAACAATTACATTTCTCTTGTTAATTTCTACATAATGTTATCTTTATTATTATAAAACCAGGTGGGTCAAAAAGCTTCTTTAAAATATTTTGGACGAAAATACCCTTATTATGATTTAAAAAATATGAACAAAATAGTAAAATCATATATTTTAATTAAAATATTAAATAATAAACACTTAAGTTAAGGAAGTGGGTAATTTTTTTGTAGGGAGAAAAAGTGGGTATGTTACTCTCTCTCTCTCATTCCTTCTTAATTATTTTTTATCTTTTTCGATTTATTTTTCATTTAACTTTATTTTTAAAAAATCACACGCGTAAATGTGTGCATGAGACTAATCATATATAATTTGCAGGGTTTTACAAGAATATTGTGAGAAAGTGCGAGAGATGGGAATCCTATTAATTAGAGGGATTTCAAAATCACTAGGGCTTGAAGAACACTACATAGAAAAGCAAATGAAGTTGGAATCGGGTTACAATGTTTTTGGACCAAATTATTATCATGCACCCTCGCATTCATCGGACGGCCAGAATCAGATCGGCCAATTTCCTCATCATGACCCGGGTTTACTTGCTCTTATTGCTCAAGACGTGGATGGGGGTCTTCAGATAGACCATCACAAGAAATGGTTTAACACAAATTTCCCTCCTAGTTCTATTTTTGTCATCGTTGGCGATCATATTGAGGTACATGTTTTAATAAGTAAGTTGCTCAAATTTTCTATGATAATACTTGCGTTTCAATTTTTGGGATTTACGTACTGATCGTCAATTCATCTTATGTTGATTTTTGGTTAACGATTTTTTTCTACACAAATGTTCTAATTGGAATCATTCTTAAATTAATGTTGGAAACGAAAAATCCATTAAACTGGAGATTGTTCAATTATTTATATGTATGAAAGAAATCAATTGTTGATGTAACAATTACAATATATTTCCACGCACCGAGAACCGTGCATTTTGTTAATGCATACGAATCCCTCTTGATGTCTTGCCGTTATGTTCTTTAAATGAAGATTTAAAAATTGAACACAATTATGAATGACAGTTCATCCCATTTTGACTAATGAGTTTTTTCTTTACATATGATATATAATCGGAATCATTCACTTCTTAATTAAATCATCATATTAGAAAAACAAATTCCATCAAATTAGAGAACGTTCAGTTATTTATATGTATTAATGAGATTGACGGTGATTGTTACAATCAAAATTTTCACTAAAAACCATTCATTTTGTTGATGCATACGAATGCCTAATTGATTTATTGTCATGATGACCTTCAAATGAAGATTTAGAAATTGAACACAATTACAAATATGACAATTCATCTCACTTTTAATAACGATGAGTTTTCTTATAATCGGAATTGTTTATTTCGTAAATTATGATTGGGAAAAAATCCCCACTCAAATTGAAGATCTCGCAATCATTTATATGTATCAAAGATGTAAAGTATATGGGAATTTTAACAACAATTTTTTCACTAAAAATCGTCTATTTTGTTGACACATACGAATTAATCTATGCTTTTATGCATGGGCAGACTTTTACAAATGGGAAGTACAAGAGCTTGTTGCATCGGGTGGCTTTAAACAACAAAGTGAAAAGGACGAGTTTACCCTTCCGTTTTTGGACCATCATTGGATGCAATTGTGAACCCTGCACCAGAGTTCGTAGACGATCAAAACCCACCATCTTATCGTGAAATGACTTATAAACAATACCTTGAATCAAACCAGCACCATGTGATTGAAGCCAGAACAAACTTGAATCAGATTCGACTCTAAATTAAGCACCAAATTAGTAATAAGCTTAATTTTATTTTTTAATTAATAATAATTGGATTGCAATAATTCCAAGGTATTTACCATTTTGTGCTCAAGCCTAGAATTGGTTTCATTTTCCAAATAAATGTCCCTATCATGATTCATGAGGACTGTTTATGTGAATCCTAATTAAGTTGTTATTGTATTACGATTTTCGTTTATTTATAAATTTGTAACGGTGTAGAGCACCGGCGTTTTTCTCTATTTCATATAAAAAAATACTTGCATCCAATTTAAGCAAATTTTTATTACACATTGTCATAATCAAAAGCGCCCAAATTAGTTCAAAATTAACAGAAATTTAAAACTCGCTAGAAGCACTTTGTGGCCAGAGATAAGTCGCACCTCAAACGAGGATTAATTCCACCCTTTGGGTGTGGGTATTACCAGAAAAAAAAAACCCCCCCATTAAAAATTTAACTATAACGACCTCTTGCTTTACAATGAATTGATGAGTTATCCAATCAAAATCGACACGACTCACTAAACCTGGCCATTATGCGCATTCCCGGACTAATTCCAAGCACTTTCCCCCTTCAAGCACAAGAAACTGCCTTCCCAAAACTTGGCCAGTAACACAGTTTCTGCTTGATGATATCAAACCAAGCCAACTTCAATCAACATAGACATCAGTAAATTGATTTTGAACTCTGAAAACCAAATTTTCACCGTAAAATGGCTCGTATAATGACTTGGCTTTCTTTCATACTGAAAACTCGAAGCTAAAAGAATCTGAAAACTCCTAGAGAGATTAACTTCAGACAGCAATAGTTCAAAATTCTGGATTTCTTTTCTTCAGTGTTCTCCCAATGTACTCAAAACAAAACTATAACAATTGATTCATGGGAAACTATATTAGTCTATACTAAATGCAGAGTGATTCCGAAATTGCAACAATGCAAACCCAGCTAGTAAAGATTCATCACCTTAGAGCGGGTAGAGACTTCTCTTCTTCCGTAATCACAAGCTTGCCCTCTGTGAATTCACAAGCTGCAAATGGAACACTAAGCTGCCTCTGCAACTTCTTCACAACAAAAACTTCCGACTCTTCGCATATTGTCACGACAGTGCCCTTCCTGCCCAGCCTGCCAGTCCGACCAGCTCGGTGTGCATAATGGATTGAGTCAGTGGGCAAGTCCAGATTGACTACAAGGTCACATTCTGCCACATCCAACCCCCTTGCTGAAAGTTCGTTTGTCACGAGAACCCTAACCTCCCCATTCTTGAACTTTTTCAGCGTTGTTGTCCTACCAAGTTTACCAAGATCCCCATGTAGCTCTGCTGCTACCATTCCACGAGCCTCCATCTTAAAGACAGTATCTTTTAGCTGCTTGGTATGATTCATGAAGACTATAACAGACTTGGCATCGAGAGCATGAACACATCTTCTCAACGTATCAACTTTGTGCTGTAACTTAGTGACACAATAGTAGTGTTTAAGAGATGGTGGCAGGCTCTGTATTGCAGCCTGAGTCTGCAAATTTGAGGATGGATCGGAACTGGTTGACTGTCCTGACAAATTAATGGGTCCAGAGGGAGAAATAGAGTCGATGGAAATGACTTTTTTGGCTTGGATGAGAAGTGGATCATGCCCCCAGCTCCTGGCTGCTCGTATCACTGCAAACGGTACAGTGGCAGAAACCAGAATAGTCTGTCGCTCAGGCCGCTTGGCAAGTGAACCTTTTGTTCCACGAGAGTCTCCACTGGATTTCCTCCCTACATGTTCCAATATCCGGTGCATGTCCTCCCGAAAATTAAATGAAAGCAGCTGATCAACCTCATCTATAACCAGGAACCGGCAGCCATGGGTGTGAAGCTTCCCAGCTGCACTAATCTCTGAAATCCTTCCTGGGGTCCCGACAACAATGGAAGGTTTATTTTTCCTTAGAGCTTCCTCCTGTCTTGATCGATTTGCACCCCCTACAAGCTGCTGAACAAACTTTTTGTTTGCAGGTCCTAGTAGCTTCTCAAACTCCCTCACAATTTGCATACCCAGCTCCCTAGAAGGAGCCACAATTACAGCTTCTATATCTGTTTTCTTCCCATGTTCACCATCACCATCAGACGCTCTCGTCTTTAGCGGGCCCACTTCAGAGAGGATGGGAAGAAGATAGGCCAATGTTTTTCCTGACCCGGTGTAAGATTGAATCACAACATCATGATCTTTCAGAATCGTTGGAATTGCAGTGGCTTGAACATCAGTAGGAGTCTTGAAGCCCTCCCTCTCTAACCTCTCTATCAACAATGGTGGAAGGCCGAGCTCAAAAAAGGATTTCGCATTAAAGATAGTCAAATCTATTTCAAGCGATTTTCGCGTCCCAGCTGCCTTGATTACATCCCTTCTAACCGCCTTGGCCTTACTTTTCGAGACCTCTGTAAGGGAAACCGGCATCTTGAGCTCATTAACATTCTTATCGTCTAGTGTTTCATGATCACTTGTTAAGCCAAGGCTTGCAAGACTCAGACTGCATACACTTTTATGGAACCAAGCATTCCTAGAAACATGGGGAAACTTATGAAACGAAAGAGACTCTCCGAAAAGGAGCAACCTTGGCGAGATTAAAGCAGGCATCTTTACAATGTCCAAAGACACAACCAGTAGCTACTGATTAAATACCATCTGATTCAACTGAAGCTACACAAATTTATTCCAAAAGAAACTTGATTTAGATAATAGAGCTGTCAAAACAAAATGGGCCATCCTCCACCATGTTAGTGGAACTAGCAGATGAAAGAGTATCAAAGTAAGAATTTTCATAACCAAATATAACAAAACTTCAAGAAACTTCAACAGATTGCACATAATTATCAAAAATGAAACTTCATACATGAAACTTTGAAGCATAGAAGCAATAAGGGAAATGAAACACCAGATTACACACAATTCAGCAGGAATTAAACATCAAGATAGAAATTTAACCATGGAGTAAAAAAAGAAAAAGGGAAATCAAGTACCTTTTTGTGAGTGATGGGTTAAGTCATCAGCTTTGAAGCAAGCTAATGATAACTGAAAAAGAAGAAGAAGAAATCGATTCAGAAATTCAGACCACAAGTTTTACTCGGAGCCAAGAGGGTTTAGGGGCACTGCGGGAGGAGGTGATGAGTAATGGGAAGATAAGGATGGGCTTGGTGGGCTTCTGGGCTAGTGGGCCTGAAAGAAACAGACTTTTTTTAGATGGCCCAAAACACTACAAAATACCATTTCCGAATTTCGGCAAGTCATCATCATCTCTGTTCAGTGGGCGAGAAGGAGAGAGGCGAGCTAGGGAGAACTGAGCTGAGCTCGACAGAGTGTGACGGCGTCGTATTGAAGGTCGAAAAGATGAACACAGACATCACAGCGTCGACGAAGCCCGAGTACACGGTCATCGATCGGAACCCTCCATTTACCACAGTCGTCGGCAACTTCAGCACCCTCGATTACTTTCGCTTCGCCACCATCACTGGCGTCTCCGTCACCGTTGGCTACCTCTCCGGTATCTATCTCTCTCTCCTTCACTCCCGCCCTCATAGCTGCCTCCTTTCCGATTTGTTTTCGTGTTTTCCAAATGAAGCAGCAATTTTGATCATGAATTTAATTTTTGTAACTTTTAGGGATCAAGCCAGGGATTAGAGGGCCGTCTATGGTGACCGGAGGTCTGATTGGGCTAATGGGCGGGTTCATGTACGCATACCAGAACTCGGCTGGACGGCTCATGGGTTTTTTTCCCAATGATAATGAGGTAGCCCGTTACAAGAAATGAAATGAAATGAGTTTCAGAGTTTTAGGGTTTCCAATAATCAGATTGTTCCTTTTGTGAATTCTTCTATGTGATTTGAAATTGTGGATTTTGAGTTCAATGCAAGTGCTTTCATTTGAGTCGGTTTTAAAATTTCATAGAACTGATAATAAAATGCTGTTGTTGAATGCCTCTTTGTGTGATTCTACACAAAGTGATCGAATATTTTGTTGTGTTAGCTCTGAACAATTTGATTTTATTTGTGACTCTTTCCTATGAATGTGGCTGTTCTTTTTCCATGATCTTTTAGCTTAGCGTTAGAAGTCAGCTCTCTCAATGATTTCATTTAGTCAGATGTTCATGAGATTTCACTGTATTTTGTCAAGCTTAACCTGAAGTTTTCAGATGCTCGTTTTCGTTTTATGTGATTATTAATTATGAAATGCTCCGGTATGTACTTTCTTTGAACTGTTGCATTAACAAATAATCTGTTTTGGGATCGTATAATTAGAGGTATGTGAGATTTCACTATATTGGGTCAAGCTTAACCTGTAGTTTCCAGATGCTTGTTTTCTTTTTATGTGATTTTTCATTAAGAAAGCCTCTGGTATCTACTCCCTTTGAACTGTTGTATAAGATGTTCAAGTTTAACCCCCCCCTGCCCTATTGTTCACATTTCTCTCCTTCATGATAGCCTTGAATTGGTCATTACTGTGAAATGGAATTGAATCTATAAACTCGATGGTCTTAGAGTAGAAAGTTTTCTTCTTTATATGCATTTGTGATTAGGATATGAGGAGGACATCAGCTCCAATCAAGAAAACATCACATAAAGGAGAAGAGGAAGTGAGAGTAGATAGGTCTGTTGTTTTATTTTTGGTTATAAAGGATAGTTATGAGTTTGTTAGCCTATGTCTTACTCTTCTTAGAGGAGGCAGAAAACGGGTGGAGGATTTTACAAAAGAGCCAAGGCATAAAGCCCGGTTGTTGTGGGAGATTATATTTGATCGGATAACTCTTCAATTCAAGGTACTTTGAAGGTAGGAGTGAATTTTTTATATCATTGTAAGGAGGTTAGATATGGAAGGAAGATTATCCAATCCAATCCCTCAAAATGGTAGGATTAGAAGAGGTGAGTTTCTTTTTATGTTTAATCCCTTTACTATGAAAACACATTCACTCCTATCTTTAAAATACATCGACTTTGATGAGTTATTCAATCTAATACAATATTCTTCCCATGGAATATAGAGCAAGAGCAGAAAGTAAAGGGCTTGTTTAGATGGATAATGAGCTCAAAGGGGCTTTGCTTTGTGCAAGAATATTGGGCATGCCATCATCTTCACAGCTAGTATCAGAATTGTTGGAAATGTAGTGGCTTTGACTTAAGTTGGAGTCTTATACCAAAAACTCAACACAAAATTTTCTTTCCAAAACAGCATGCGAAAACCCAATACGCAACTTCTTCGACAAAACTCTAAAGGGTAAATGGTTATCAACGTTCATAAATTTTATCCATATCTTATCAATTATCTTCAAATTTCAATATTAGAGTTTATCATTCCTGACATCTCTATTTTTAATTTTAACCGAAAATATTTAAAAAATTGATAGAAGGACTATCGTTATATATTTAAATAAAATTCAAAGACGATAGACTCTAAGGACATATTTATTTATCAAGAAAATCAAACTTAATCTGCGAACTTGATCTACAATATGTTTACTTATCAAGAAAATCAAACTTAATCTCCTAGAGTTTTAACGTATCATTTCCTTCCGACATAAAGCTAGTACTTAGCATAAAGGTCACAAATTGAAAAGAAATAATAATTTGGTAACGGTGTAGAAAAGCCAAAACCACAACAGCATACGCGGTACGCCCAAAAACCCCTTGGCTTCTGAAACCCATGAGCAACCTTCTTAAACCCCTCCGCCACCACTGCCACCGTCTACGGTGGGCCCACCACAAGGCCCAAAAGGCAGCTGCGAGCCCATCTCCACCGCCCAGACCGCCACGGCCGCCGCAGAAGCCCGAAAGCTTCACCTTCCATGACCACACGTGGGAGGACCAGTACAGCTGGATGTCGAAGCTGAACGACAAGGTGGCGATGCGCCACCTGGACATGTACATGGAGCAAGAGGAGAAGTACACCGAGGCTGTGATGTTCGGTACCGACCGCCTCCAGAGCAAGCTTCAGTCGGAGATGGCCTCTCGCTTCGCCTCCGACCTCTCCACTCCTCCCCTTCGCTGGGGCCCCTGGTATGAACCGTAATTATCATTTCAATGTTGTCCCTTTTTTTATTTTCCATTCTCTTTGATAACCGGAGGCTCTCAGGTTGTACTACCGGCGTGTGGAGGAAGGGAAACAATACCCGGTGCTCTGCCGGAGACTCGCGAGTTTAAATGATGAGTTCATTTCGCATAAATCGCCTTCTGCTGGTTTCGATTTCACTTCAGGAAAGAGAATTGAGCAGAAGCTCCTTAATTACAATCAAGAAGCTCAAAGATTCGGAGGTAAATTTCTAATCTTTTTTTTTTTTAATAATTCGTTTAAAAGCTCAGATTTTTATTTTTGGATTTAGTTTTTTAATATAATTTTGTGTAGGTTATGCTTATGAAGAGTTATCAGAAGTGTCTCCAGATCATAGATTTATTGCCTACACAATGTATGACAAGGAGAGTGACTTCTTTAAGTTATCTGTTAGGAATTTGAATTCTGGTGCATTGTGTAGTAAGCCTCAAGCAGAGCGTGTTTCGAATTTGGCATGGGCCAAAGACAGTCAGGCATTGCTTTATGTTGTTACTGATCAAAATAAGCGGCCGTGTAGGTTGGTAATTTGCAAAGTTTTACAATTATGTGTGTTATTATGTTATACTGGAATGAAATGTTAGTAATTTTAGCTTTTTGATCAATCAGGATATATTGTAGCATGATTGGATCAACCGATGATGATGTTTTGATCCTGGAAGAATTGGATGAAAATGTTTATGTTAACCTTCGGCACACCAAAGATTTTCAGTTTCTGACTGTACATACATTCTCTATCGCATCCTCCAAGGTATTGCTTTGAAGAAGACTTTGTGATTGGCTAAAGCATCATTTTTAGCTCAAGTGATATAGTAATTGTGACCTCTTTTTAGGTTTTTTTGATAAATGCAGCTGATCCATTGTCCCGGATGAACTTAGTTTGGGAGTGTGAAGGTATAGCCCATGGCATAATTGAGCATCACCAAGGATATCTGTATCTGTTTACAGATGCACCCAAAGAGGGTCAATCGGTTGACTACCATTACCTTCTTCGTAGTCCTTTAGATTCTTCTTCTAGTCCAAGAGTATGGGAGGTCTGTGGCTCAACCTTTCGTTATGTGTTTGAAGTTTTCTGCTTTTGGCTGTTTGTCGTTCTTTGCTTGCGATGTGTCCTATAGCTCATTTATCGTTATCCTTCCTTTATTTGTATTTGGCTTTGATGTTTTGATTAGTAACTCTTTTTTCTCAAGTATGAGCATTACAGTTTGAGTTCTGTTTTTATTGTCATGATTTTTCTTGGTAAATCTGGATAGTTACCGCCAGACAATAATTTACTGTCTTATTTATTGCAGAATGTTTTCACCCATGACCTGGAATGGATTGTTGAGGATCTTGATTTCAGTCATACACACTTGGTAGTTATATTAAGGGAAGATCGGAACTTTAGACTTTGTTCAGTCACTTTACCTTTGCCTGCTGGGAAGGTAGGTTAACAACACCAACTTCTTTGGGGTATGTCCATCATGCAGTCAAGAACAATTTTCAATATGAAAGTATTTGAATATGCACTGTTATTGTTCTCATTTTTTTTTAATCTCGTTATGTATCAGGGACCAGTTCATCTAAAAGAACTTCAACCAAAATTTCTGCCTCTTCCAAAATACGTTTCGCAAATTTCACCTGGACCAAATTATGACTACCATTCATCAAAGATGCGCTTTACAATATCATCACCTGTGGTATGTGGAGAACTTAGTAAAATATCGCTTTTGGTAGCACCCCATTCTTATCCATTTATGAACCCAAATTTCTGAACTTTTACAGATGCCAGATGCTGTGGTTGATTATGACCTGTCAAATGGGCAATGTAATATTGTTCAACAACAGAATATTCTTCATGAAAGAACACGGGTTTTATATGGAACAACTTCCATAGCAAGCATCAGCGGCGAAACCATGAACTCAAAAACTTGTGATTCTATAAATGAAGTCAGGTCTGATGATCATCAGTTGTGGAATGATCTTGCTGAGTTTTATGCTTGTGAACAATATAATGTCTCTTCATATGATGGAGTTTTGGTTCCATTAACTGTTATACACTCCCGTAAAAACAAGAAAGAGGATCAGAACCCCGGGTTACTTCATGTCCATGGAGCTTATGGTGAGCTGCTTGACAAACGGTGGCGCAGTGAGTTGAAAAGCCTTCTTGATCGTGGTTGGATCATTGCGTATGCAGATGTTAGGTCGGGTTTGTGTTAAATACTGTTTCTCAGGTTATATTTTTCTTAATTCCAATCCTACTAGATAAACTTGGTAATGGATTGGGGGCCTTTTTCTCATCTGATGCATTGCAAAACTCGGGTGTGCCTTCTAACCATGTTGTTTTGATAATATTTCCAGAGGCGGAGGAGGTGGAGGTAAGAAGTGGCACCATGATGGAAGAAGTACAAAGAAGATTAATTCCATCAAAGATTATATCTCCTGTGCCAAATTCCTTGTTGACAAAGAAATTGTCCATGAAAACAAGCTTGCTGGTTGGGGTTATAGTGCTGGAGGACTTGTGGTTGCTTCAGCCATCAATCAATCGCCCCATTTATTTAAGGCTGTAGTTTTGAAGGTAAACATGCATCTTCATCCGCTTTTGGGTTTCACTTCTGTTTGGATTCTCATTAGTTTTGCTATGGTCAAATGGAGTTTGTGCTTTTTGGAGTCTTTATCTTTTTGGCTTCAGCATGAAGAGAACCTCATTGTATTCTCTAAAAATTGTATACATTTTCATTGTAAATTAATCTATATTCCCTGTGCATCAGGTTCCATTTCTAGATCCCACGAACACTCTTCTCTATCCCATTTTACCACTTACAGCTGCCGACTATGAAGAGTTTGGATATCCTGGAGACATCGATGAGTTTCGCGCAATACGTGACTATTCTGCTTATGACAATGTTCAAAAGGATGCTCTTTATCCAGCTGTCTTGGTATCCTCATCTTTCAACACACGGTAATCTTAAAATTTACTTCTGTTAGTTATCAACTGTTATGCCCAAAAGGATGTGAAATATGGTATCTCAATAAAAATGTGGCATGGTGTTCATGATATTTTTTGCTTTGACATGTTTCAGATTTGGAGTATGGGAAGCTGCAAAATGGGTTGCGAGGGTTCGTGAGCTTACAATCTATGACCCAAAACGCCCAGTGCTGCTTAATTTGACAACGGACATGGTGGAGGAAAACAAGTACCTCCAGTGCAAGGAGTCGGCATTGGAGTCTGCATTCCTTATAAAGGTAATGGAATCATAGATTTTGTTTTTCCTCCCCCATCGGTTAATTTGGTGATCGGAAATACAGAAGCTAGGTGTTAGAAGAATGTGTCCGGGATCAATTCATTATCAATACATTAGATGAAGGTTTTATATTCAATTCCGGGTCCTTGTTTGATCACCGTAGGTCTTCGTACATAAAGAAATGGTCTTGTTAAGATTCAAGATTAGACAGAAGAGAGTTCTTTGGTCCATGATTTAGACACTCAAATTGTGATATAGGTAGCTGTAAAATATTGTGATTTTAATTTATCTTTGACATTTGTTAGTATGGAGAAGCTTTCTGATTGTAATATTTTTCTTCATCATTATTTCTTGGATCGATTCTGATGGCGATTTTGAACCGGCACGAAATTTGTCAACTAATCACTGTCACCACCCACCATGTAAAAGTTTCCTTTATGGGTGGCCTTCCCCAATTACCTACATGGTTTCTTCAGACTTTTAACAAATCACATCTCCTCAACATTTGAACTACCATTGACATTCTGTGTATCGGTATTGTTTGGTAATCGATCAATAGTATTACAAGTCCAGTGGTATTTTTATTCATTAAATAGTTTGAGGTGTCGAATTCGATTTTCATAAGGCCGGGAATTTGCTTTTGGTGTACAATTAGTGATTAGAGTCTCTAAACCAACCCTTCAAGAAAGAGAACTTTCTAGCAAAAAAATAAGAAGGGAAGAAACAAATTTCCACCTGCATTGATGACCATTTTGTGGAAGAAACAAAAGAATATAACTACAATGGAAGCTGAAAATGACCTAATCAGACAGCGGTAACAAATAATTTGAGGAATCGAATGGATCTTTCTCAAATTCGAACGAAATCATTCCCAGATGTTGCAGATTTTGTCTCAGATTCTTCATCAACAGTTGACAGACCACCCTCTCTGATAAACCCTGGATTAAGAAAATTCGCCACAAAAGCCCATAACTTGTATACATCTTCAAAGTTGGTAAGAAATCCCAAAGAAGCTGTTACAACCTCAACCCGAACAAACCCGCCTTTTCTACCATTTTTACCATGTCTGCTCCCATTTTCCATTGGCCTGCAAAGGGTGGTGTCTTGAAGATTCAAAGTCCCATGTTGCTGTTTCGGGGTATCCATGATTCGAATGTGACTGAGGAAACCAATGCCAAGAGCAATACCTTGTTTCTCGGCGAGCTTCTGGACAACTTCTGGATTGATGAGCACTCTATTCCGGTCTCTCACGTTGATCACATTGAACGCGACAGCTGCTCCCCTTTCGTACTTTATCTTCGGGCCATAGATGTGAACAAGATTTGTTCTTTTATCTCCATCTGAACCAGGCAACCTTAGTTGCAGCAATGAGGTCACAAGCCAATTGATCAAGAATCTGAGCCGGAAGGTGGTCTTATTGAGACCTAAACTATTAACATGATCAAGATGCCGGCATATTATCTCCGGTTCCCTTCTGTCCCAGTCTTGCCCATCACCATATTCCCCTTCACTACTGTAATCTTCATCCTCCAGACTTGCCACGGAAACTTCTCCTCCCTCAAGAGTATGACTTGCATGATGATCTTTTTGGTTATCCTCTGTGCTAAACGACACCCTTCTCTCCCTGCTTGATTGTTCATTATTCTCTTCCAAACCGAAAAATCTGCCATTGCCATACTTACTCCCCTCCCGTCTCCCTAACAGCCTAAAATCACCTTCGGTCTCTCTTCTTATAGCACCACCTCTTATCTCTGCGCAACTTTCAGCAACTGATCCATTTTCTAGGCTCTGATGATGAGAATTAGAAGTTGAAATGTTGCTACAAAGCCCATTTGTGGATGAACTCAAAAACATTGACCCATTACACAAGGGTTTTCTGGTTTTATATTCTACCTGCTGGATCTCTCCATTTTGATGATCAGAACCCCTATTGCCATTTCGTGAGGTTGGGCCGGTTTCTGCAAAATGTTCTTCATTGACCTCCTTGACACAGTCCAGCTCCTGAGAGATTGATAGGACAGCAGCATCAAATGATACTACATGAGAGTCATCGAATATGGGGCTGCCATGAATCCGAGAAGTAGGTTTTGGGGAAATTTGCTTATGATTCTTCCGGCTAGAAAACCAAGACGGGGGTAAAGGGGAGGCTATCTTCTGTTTGCTAATCTGACCTCCACCACTGTCAGAACCCAATGGACTGTGACCCAAATCAATCCAATACGAATTGTCTGATGATTCGTCTTCTTCACTGAAGATTGGACTCTTCATCACCTCCCCAGCTGAGATACTCTCAGCTTCTTCAAATAAAGTGCTGGTCGCATTTATTTCAGAGCTGATATCTTGATCCATCTGTGTCTCAAATACATCCCTCACCTGAGAAGATGTGTATGCTCCAGAAAAAGCAGGCATTTGCTTTCCCGGCCGATCAGGGACTATCTCACCATTTCCAGGTACTTCATTATCTTCAATTCCATCCAAATTGTCCAGACCATCCGCAGAATCACTCAAATATAATGGGAACTCAGGTGTAATCTTCACCATTCCTGAACCAGTTAACCCAGACTGATTTTGAAGGCATCCGATTACTGACTTCTTAATCAAAAGACATCCAAACCCAGTCGGATCATACCCAAAAACCTTGAAAAATGACGTGATGATAAAATCAGGCCTGAACAAGGACAACCCAAGGGAATCCATGTCCTTGGGACCCAATGACCCAGCATCAAGCAGGACATGCCAATTGTTCTGCTGAGCCAGTGCCATCCATAGGTAAGAATACTTTGCCCCAGTAACTCTAGACTGAACCGGAAACACAAAAAGACCAGCCGCTGAATCCTTCTTCCTCCTCTTCTTGATTGAGATTTGCTTTCTCAAATCAGTGGAGCAAAGTTTCAATGTTGGCCACTTAAACCAAGCACTGTAAACCTTTGCCCCTTTATCTCTAGCACTCTGAGCCATCCAATTCACAGACTGGCTCTCATAATCAAACATGGTCAACAATTTCTTGTTTGTTTGAAAAGGGTATGATTCAGCCAACAATTTAAATGCAGACCCTCTACTCACAGTAAAAACAAGACCATACTCATTCTCAGGAATGTTCAAATAATCCATAATCCTAGACTTTATATCATGTTCCACAGAGCCTTTCTCAGCACCACCATAAAGAGCATGGTTGTTCAAATTTGCAGTTATCTCAGACAAGCTAAATGTAGAAGAATCCCAATAATGTAGGGTTTGAAGATACGAAAAAAGACCAAATCCACAGTAATCAAGGCATACCTTTGGAGACAAATGTGAGTACTCCTCCAACCTCAGCTGATCGATCTTCTCCGAAGACTGGTACTTTGGGTACATTGTGAGGAACTTAGTGAAAGCTTCATGGAGGTCAGGGATGGCGTCTTCAGACTCAAAAATGCGGTCAGCGGCAAGAGCAGTGGCGCAGAGGAACTCTCGCTGAGCATGGAGCCTAGCAAGCGATCTGGACCGTCCGATGCCCTCATCTTGGTCGGCAGGGGACTCATTCTCTATGTCTTGAGATTTAAGAAGCGACCCATCTTCTGAAGCTTCCTCAAGAGCTTCCCTGAGCTTGTTCTCTTGAAGTTTTCGAAGAATTGACGGGTTTCTTTTGGTGTCCAAGTCTGAATCAGACCCATCTTTCTTTTTTCTGCTCTTCTGCTCCATGAGAAGAGCGGCACAGTGAGAGATGTGCCTCCACACTGAAAAATGCATCAAAGCTTGTTGAATGTTGACAGAATTTAACCCTCTTCAAAACCCAGAAGGTAAATTTGGCTCAGACCAAAAGAAGAACTTAAAGGCTTCAGCTTTAGCCAATCAAACCCTAATTCCTCTTATGCAGAAAGAGATTTGAGGCAGATGAAAGAAACCCAAATTAGATTTCTTCAGATTTCAACTAAATGGCACCAAAAAGGGAGCTACTTAGCCCAGATAGAAAAAACCCAATTGTAGAAACCAGTGACTGAGTGAAGCAATTTCCAGGTTAAATCCCACCCACAATTTCACTCAAGAAACCCCATTGCCACCAAACATCAACTGTCACTGCAGGACACATTTAATAGCAAAGCAAAAAGCTCATTTACTCACACAGGCTCTGGTAAACCCAAAAGCTCTCTGTTTATCTTTGACCCATCTCTAAAATTCTTTTCTGTCTCTCTATCTCTATAATCCTCACCACACCAATCCCTTGCTAACAACCAGAGAGAAAGGACATTGACTTTCACAAACCCAATGCCAATTGATGTTGTTTATTCATTTTTTATTTCACCAAAAATAAATTCATTTTTTATTTTTATTTTATCTTTATTTTTTCAGTTTTTAATCAATCCATAATAATCAGGTTCGTTTTTGCTCTGTTGATGGTGGGACCCAGGGAAGCTGCTTTCCTCCTATGGTCAATGGAGAAAAGTCAAATAATCAGGTGGCTTTATGGAAAGCTGATTTGTGTCCAACTAGGCAGCTATAATGAATCACATAGTTCAAACTTGAAAATTCTAAACATGAAATCATGAAAATTGAAAACCCTCCATCATTAACTTTTGTAATCAGCATATAAGTTCTTATTAAAGATTTTTCCATTATTCTTAGGGCCCATATTCTTATTGACTCCCTTATTTGTTCCAATTTATCGTATGCCCTTTGATGAGTGGTTTTATTTATGTGGTTGCTCTTGAAAATTTTACCTTGTAAAAGAAACAGCATTGGTACATTGGAGATTGACATTGGCAAGTATACTGTATACATCATATTTGTATATATATAGTCTGAAAATTACTTTATAAAATTCTAATAATAGAATTCACTTTTAGTCCAAAATATTTTTCTTTCTAATATTATTAAATAAATCTCAAATTCGAATCCTAGATCCTATTAGTACAAGAAAATAAGATAAGATGTGGTAGATAAATATGGATGTGGAATATTCTGCTTCCTCAATACAAAAGTAACAAGCAAATTTTCTTATGAATCAATCAAATGTAAACAAGAGGGTCTTATGTAATTTGTTCATAGTATAATATACTTATGAACTTAGTCTTACTTCACCTCTGAGAAACTAAAGCAAATCTTAAAGAAAAAGTTAGCAAAGTGATCATGAGGTATAAATCCCACCTACCAAGAAGGAATTTCACCAATAGCTTCCCAATTTTGGATAAATTAGGAGTCAAACCTAACGTGCTATAACTACCATTCTGTATGTATAAATGAGCAAGTAATTTGCCTTAGAAAATGGGATATGTTTTTGCTGCTTTGGTGTCTTCTATTTTGTATCTTTGCAGGCCCTAAAATTATGAGCAACAAATCCTAAAAGAAGCATGCAAATATACAATTCTATGCAGTGGCAATACACAAAAGCCAAAAGTGAAGCATATGGTGATGCATACATGCTGCTTTTATCTCTATAATTTCCAGGGAAACAAAACCCAATACTCCAATAGGCATGACTCATGACTCATGGCCCATCCACTTAAAGCCACCCACTTAGAGCCACCCACTATTTAATTGTCCTCTACTTTTCTCAGCCTCATGACAAACTTCACATTCAATCACTCCAAAAAAATAAAAAATCTAATTAAGGAACCATTCAAAAGGATGCAGAAAAACAAGGGCAGAAGGCAAAATCTGAATTTTCTTACTATAAATAAAACTACTACTTACTCCATGTACTTTGCAAGAGCAGAATAGGGACTAAATGGGACTGACTAGTTACAATCCTAACTCTGCTTTTGCATTACCATTTGTCAAGATGATACAAATGTCTAATGAAACCAACTCTACAAGAACTCAAAAGTGAGAAAATGAAGAAACATACACAGAAATAACAAACATGAATCAACAAATTCATCCGCCTGCATTGATGAGTTTTTCGAACATGAGCAGAAAGAATCTAACCATAAACAGGAATCAAACCCTTCCCATTCATTTCCGCTTGAAAATCCATCTGCTTAGATGTTTCGAGAGACCACCAAGTAATTTCCCACTTCAAACGATAAAAAAAGAAAAATCACCTTTCTCAATTCAGATCAATCTCATTGATAGATGTTTCAGATTTCGTCTCAGACTCTTCTTCCACGGTAGACAGCCCACCCTCTCTGATAAAGGATGGATTTAGAAAATTCGCCACAAAAGCCCATAACTTGTAAACATCTTCAAAGTTGGTGAGAAAACCCAAAGAAGCTGTTACAACCTCAACACGTACAAACCCGCCTTTTCCATTTTCCATCGGCCTGCACAGGGTTGTGTCTTGAAGATTCAAAGACCCATGTTGCTGTCTCGGGGTATCTATGATTCGTATGTGATTGAGGAAACCAATTCCAAGAGAGATACCTTCTTTTTCAGCCAGCTTCTGAACAACTTCAGGACTGATTGCCCCTCTATTTCGGTCTCTCACATTGAAAGCCACAGCTGCACCACGTTCATATTTTATTTTAGGGCCATAGATGTGAACCAGATTCGTTCTGCTGTCTCCATCTGAACCAGGGAACCTTAACTGCAGTAAGGAAGTCACAAGCCAATTGATCAAAAATCGCAGTCGGGACGTGGTTTTATTGAGGCCCAACATATTAACATGATCTATATGCCGGCATATGATCTCTGGTTCCCTCCTGTCCCAGTCTTGTCCATCACCATACTCTGCATCACTGGTGTAATCTTCATCCTCCATACTAGCTGCAGATATCTCTCCTGTCTCGATAATATGGCTTCCACGGTCTTTATGGCTATCTTCTATGCTAAACGATACCCTTCTACCCCGGCTTGGTGGTTCACTCTCTTCCAAACCAAAAAATCTACCATTAGCAAATTTACTCCCCTCCCTTCTCCCTAACAACCTAAATTCACCTTCGGTTTCTCTTCTTATAGCACTCTCTCTGACCTCTGCGCAGCTTTCAGTGGTTGTTCCATTCTCTAGGCTACGATGCTGAGAAGTTAAAGTTGAATTCTTGGCACAAAACCCATTTACGGCAGAGCTTTTCACCGACCCAGTAGGTAAGGGCTTGCTGGTTCCACATTCTTCCTGGATCTCTCCATCACGATGACCAAAACCACTTTTACCATTTTGTAAACTGCGGCCTGTTTCTGCAATTTGTTCTTCTTCAGGGATTTCCTTGACAGAGTCCAAATCCATTGAAACTGATAAGACAGCAGCATCAAATGATAGCACTGCGGAGTCGTCATGTGGCCCTGAGCTTACCTCTTTGTCATCATAAATTGGACTGCCATCCATCTTCGAAGTAGGTTTTGGGGAAAGTTGCTTATTGTTTCTCCTGCCAAGGAGCCAAAATGGAGGCAAAGGAGAGCCATTCTTCTGTTTGTTAATCTGCCCTGCATGGTCGGAACCCAATGGGCTCTGACCTAAATCAATCCAAATTGAATTGTCTGACGACTCATCTTCACTGAAGACGGGACTCTTCATCATGTCCCCTACAGAAACAGTATCTGCTTCTTCAAAAATGGTGCTGGTTCCATCCCTGTCAGAGCTGTTATCTTGATCCATCTCAGTCTCAAATACATCCCTCACCTGAGCAGCCGTGTATGCACCAGAGAAAGCTGGCATCTGTGATCCCTGGCGAGATTCAGATGCTTTATCACCATTTTCAGCTACTTCATCATCCTCCGTTCCAGCCAATTTGTCCAGACCATCAACAGAATCACTAAGATATAATGGGTATTCCGGGGTAATCTTCACCATCCCTGACCCAGTTGACCCAGATTGATTTTGAAGGCATCCAATTACCGATTTCTTAATCAGAAGGCAGCCAAATCCAGTTGGATCAAACCCAAACACCCTGTAAAATGATGTGATGATAAAATCAGGCCTGAACAAGGATAAACCAAGTGAATCCATATCCTTCGGACCCAACGACCCAGCATCAAGCAAGACATGCCAATTGTTCTGCTGTGCCAGTGCCATCCATTGGTACGAATACTTTGCCCCAGTAACTCTAGACTGAACTGGAAACACAAAGAGACCCGTTGCAGAATCCTTCTTCTTCTTCTTCTTATTTGAAATTTGCTTTCTCAAATCAGTGGAGCAAAGTTTCAGCGTTGGCCACTTAAACCAAGCACTGTAAACCTTTGCCCCTTTATCTCTAGCACTTTGAGCCATCCAATTCACAGACTGGCTCTCATAATCAAACATGGTTAACAATTTCTTGTTTGTTTGAAAAGGGTATGATTCAGCCAACAATTTAAATGCAGACCCTCTACTCACAGTAAAAACAAGACCATACTCATTCTCAGGAATGTTCAAATAATCCATAATCCTAGTCTTTATATCATGTTCCACAGTGCCTTTCTCAGTACCACCATAAAGAGCATGATTGTTCAAATTTGCAGTTATCTCAGACAAGCTAAATGTAGAAGACTCCCAGTAGTGCAAAGTCTGAAGGTACGAAAAAAGACCAAATCCACAATAGTCAAGGCATACCTTTGGAGATAAATGCGAGTATTCATCCAATCTCAGCTGATCAATCTTCTCCGAAGACTGGTACTTGGGGTACATAGTGAGGAACTTGTTGAAAGCTTCATGGAGCTCAGGAATGGAATCCTCCGACTCGAAAATGCGCTCAGCAGCAAGAGCAGTGGCACGGAGAAACTCACGCTGGGCATGGAGCCTAGCGAGGGATCTGGACCGGCCAAGGCCCTCATCATGGTTGGCAAGGGAATCAGACTCCATGTCTTGGGATTTTTTGAGTGATCCATCTTCTGATGCTTCCTCAAGAGCTTCCCTGAGCTTGTTCTCTTGAAGTTTCCGGAGAATTGATGTGGTTTTCTTGATGTCAAGATTTGAATCGGAGCCATCTTTCCTTTTGCTGCTCTTCTTGTCCATAAGAAGAGCTGCACACTGATATATGGGCTTCCATAGTGAAAAATGCATGAAAGCTTGTTTATTTGAACTCAATCTGATCAAAACCCAGATGGGAAAATTGACTCAGAGAAAACAACACAAGGGTTTTGGATTTAGCCCATCGACCATACAGAAAATCAGCTTCAAACCCTATGTACTCCCAGGCAAGACAAAGGTTAATGATTTTTAGCAGATCAAAGAAACCCAACTCAAGATTTCAATTGAAAGCCATAAAGAAAGGGAATTTAGGTTCTAAACAGAGGATTGAGAGAAGAAAGGAAGCAGCTTTACTTAGAAACCCAAAACCCCTATCAAAGTGAAAACAGTCGAACAATTTCCAGGTCAAACCCCACCACAAATATCATTCAAAAGAACCCCAATTTCCACAAAACGTCAACAAAGAGAATTATTCTGGAAAAAGCGAAAATTTGAAGACCCAGGAAGGAGAAAAAATCAAACTCAAAAGGGTCAAACCTGAAAACCCAGATCTCAAAAATGCCCCAAGGAACAAACTTTGCACAAGAAAATAAATCGAAAATAGACAAATGTTAGAATTTTCTTCAAGAACCATAAGTCTTCCACTGATTCGAGCATAAATCAAAACCCACCTCACCAAATGCCAATTTACTCAGATTCTGGTACTGGTTTTCTCAGACCCACTCTCTCTCTCACACTGACTTTCTCTCTCTCACTGACTTTCTCTCTCTAATCTTAACAAACAAAGAGAAAGAACATTGACTTTCAATAAACCAAACGTAAAATGGTGTTTATTTATTTGTTTATTTTTATTTTTTTTCAAAATTTTTTAATCAATCCATAATAATCAGGTTGGTTGGGTTTTGGCTGTTCTGGTTGTGGACCCGCGGAAGACACCATCCTCCCCATGGTCGAGCCTTCAAAAGTCAAAAACTGATTTCTGTCCAGCTAGGCACTCTATAAAAATTTCCATTTTCAGTTCCATGTGGTGTGATTTTTAGTATTTTACAATATTTAGTGAGATGTAGATTTTAATTTTCACTTCTTTGAAAACATTATTATTCAAAAGGACTTAAAACTGTTAATTTTGCATAATTTCAAAACGCTATTGATTAAGGATGTTTACCTTATATTGGTACTTAGAAATATTCCGTCTCACTTTTAAGGCTTTTTTTTGAAGTCCTATTTTGCTCACCACCAAAGATTGGTAGTGACGCTTACTATTAATCTCACAGCTCGACATGTGTCATGCAAGTTAACCATAGTTAGGAATTCAATTAATATATAAATTACTTAATACAATACGAGAAAATATTATTCTTTCTATATTGATAATAAGTAAATATTTCTATATTTAATTTTATATCTAATTAATCGTACCTCAAACCAAATTTGGATTATACTTAACATATTTATAAAAAGATATAAATCAACTTTTTGTGTGTACACCTTTTTAACTTTATTATTTTGTAAGTGTTTTATATCTTTTTCTTTTGAAGAAGTCTTATATTTTTTATAAATATGTAAAGTATAATTCAAATTTGATTTGATGTACGATTAATTAGATATAAAATTAAATATAGAAAGATTTACTCAATATCAATATGGAAAGAATAATATTTTCTCCTTTTTATATTAAGTAATTTATATATTAATTGAACTTACTAACCATAGTTAACTTGCAGGACACATGACGAGTTATGAGATTGATGGTAAGCGTCACCACCAATCCTTGGTGGTGAGCAAAATCAGACCTTTTTTTTTACTGGATTACTTTAACGCACTTTCACTTCTTTCAAATGGTGCGTTAAAGAAAAATTAAATGAACTCAATTTAATCACCGTATTCTAGGGGTGTAATCTGGGTTGAACCAACCCGAACCTGCTCAAGTTCAACCTAACTTTTAACCCGATTGGGTAGGTTTAAATTAGGAAGAAACACGCCTGAATTCAATCCGACTTCAACTCAATCATTTGTTGGGTTGAGTTGAATTGAAATACTAATCTGCCCTAATCCGATCCAATCCAACTTGTATTCTAACTAACTCAATTGGGTCCAATTTTATACTAAGACTTCATTTAAATACATATGTAATTCTATCCTTTGGAGTTCGCATATGTACTAACTAATAATATATATATATATATATATATATATAAGTATATATTTATATATACATATATATCTCCCCCAAATCATTGTATAAAAAGAATTTTAAATACTCCTTAGGCTTATGTATATTGACCTTATTAATTTTATCCGGTGAGTCGTTTATGGTTGCACTCAAGTCAACCTGTAGAAATCAGAATTATCATGTACGCACATAAACTCAAGTTAATTTGAATCCAACCCAAACCCTAGTTGTGAAGGCTAGATTTAGATAAGTGGTCATGACAGTTGGTTGTTGCACTAATCTTCCTAAAAATTTTACTTAACAAAAATAAGTTCATTGTGATTATGATTAGAAGGAATTCTCTCGTTAACAAAATAAATAAATTGGGAGGGTCATTCTTTCTACCTAGGATTTGTTTTGTATTTAGGATAGGAGTTTTTTTGACTTCTTGGTCTCTTAACACCCATCAATTTCCATAAAACACATGAAGTAAACAAATTTATCTTCTAAATTTCTGATGGGATCCTTTGTGTACTACAAGATGTGCCCCCACTTTGATAGGTATTTGTATGATGCCTTTGTTTTTCCCAAGCTAAATACTCATGAGATAAGTTTTCTCAATTCTTCAAAAACAATGGACAAATACAAAATAATAGCAATTACAAAATCTTATCAAATAAAATTGGCACATCAAGTTGGGAGCAAATTGTCCACTTGCTCTCTTTTTCTAGCATATTCTCTCATGAAAAATAAAGAAATAAATAAAGTTAGGTAAATAATTAAGCATATTGCCCACTAACATAAAATGACATCTTATTAGTCAACTCTTAAATCAATCAGACAACACAAGACTTTGTAGAGTTTTAAGTTGGTTTTGGTTTTGGTTTCCTTAATTTGTTTAGTGGTTTTCTTGGATGTTAACCCCACATCAATATATATATATATGAATAAAAACTTGGGTAGTTTTGATCTATCTAAGATTTGTTGATTCAAAGTTCAACAAGAAAAAAAAAACAAAGTAAACCCTAAATTTGTTGTTTTGTAATTTGATTACTCGTTTGTTTATCAAGTTGAAGATATCTCTGTACACATTGTTGTGCGATTAATTAATCTCCAATTTATAATGAGATGTCGGATAAATTTATAGAACGATAATCAATTCCAAATTCACAAAATAGCATCTCAAATAGATCTATGATCACAAACACGAATACAGAAATCAAACATTCGTATCTCCAACATATATCTTGGTCATTAGTGATTTTTTTTTCTTCTTTTCTTTCATCATCATATAACTTGAATGCATAATGCATGATTAATCACAATCCAGCCTTAAGTAGACTGGAGGCATTATCTAGAAACAACACAGCTAACTATTGATAACGAAATTATCTTATATATTATCTTTTTTTTTCTTATTTATTTTTATAAAGTCTTTATATATTCTTTAAGATCTATGTTAAAAATAAAATAAGGAAGAATATTTTTCAATTATATTATTATATACTAGTTACAATAAGTCTAATTAAGAAAGGAAAATATTCCATTATAATTAAGCAAGATATCAAATCAGAATATACAATCGATTTACAGTATTAAATCAATTTAAGATACTAAATCAATTTAAGATTTATTACGATTTTATTTCTAACATCTTTCTTATGTTTTATACTATTTGGTTTATGGCATGCTTATCCTCTAGAGCTTTTGGTAGAGTTGAGTCTCTGACTCTGTGCCTCCATGAAATGATCAGGCTTAAACTTCATGAGATTCTCAAGTATAATCAATGCTATATATAATATATATATATATATATATATAATTTTTTTATTTTATCATTATGAAAATTGAAACAAAATATAAACCAATGAAAATTGAAACAAAGAATGTTTGTTTCAAGATGAGTAGATGCTTGGGGAAGGAATTCTTTAAGGTCTTGATAGTTTAATGCATGGTGGGGTTTGAACTTTGAAGTGGTAGGATACCAACGAAGAAGAACTAACTTCTAGACATCAAGGCACCACAAAACATTTCCTTAATGCGGCACATCTTATTAAGATGAAGTTTTTCGGTAGGTGGTCATAGTTAATTTGCTTATTTGTATTGCACTACATGTTATGTATTCGATTTCTTCTGAGATCAGACTAAGATTTAAGTGGAAGGTCTTTGCAGTAGGTTGACAAAGATAGTCTAATGTGCATCTCCCTTAAATGGATTTCGTTAATAAACAAAAAAAAGAAAAATCACCACGGCCTCTCAAAATTTCTCACAATTAGCATCACGGTTTTAACGGTTAAGACTTTAAAATTTTGATATGCATAGCAGTTTGAAGACGTTTTTAAAATTTGATGTACGTACTAATTTCAAAACGTCTTTAAATTTCTATCGAATTACTTAACGAACTAACCGTGTCTCAAAATGGTCATAATTATATGTATAGAAAGCAAAACCAAAACTCAAACACACAAGAAGGGAGAAATGACATTTGGCCTAAGTTTTTTATGTGCAGCCAGAAATAGCATCCAAATTTTATAGCAAGCACTCAAGAAAACACATACAAATGAAATGAGACAATCCACAATTATACAAAGCTCCTTTGGATTCCCTCTCCTCAATAAGAGAGACTTGGTGCACAAAACCCTAGAGGCCTGCCTCACAAGAGCCAAATTGCAACATTTTAGTTTACTTTTTAACTTTGGACGCATTATATTGACTATTAACAAAAAGTTAAAGAAAAAACAAAAGGTCAAAAAGAAAAAAAAAAAAATTTGCTATGAAATGTGCTTAGACAGGTGGATCTTCTAGGTTAAAATTTGATAGCATAGGATATTATATAAATTTTGATTGATGTCTATCTTTCTATTTAAGCAACTAATTATATAATACATTTTTTATATGAAAATTTCATGTCATTATCAAGATGATCGTAATAGACTCAGCTTTGTTCGAAAAGCATTAGAAAATGAAGTATATGCTTAAACCAATATTTGAATTGATTAATTAATCTTACTCTTCACATAATTAAGGGTATATTCATTGCATTTCGGATATTAAAATTCATGTCATTATCAAGATGATCGTAATAGACTCAGCTTTGTTCGAAAAGCATTAGAAAATGAAGTATATGCTTAAACCAATATTTGAATTGATTAATTAATCTTACTCTTCACATAATTAAGGGTATATTCATTGCATTTCGGATATTAAAATTCATGTCATTATCAAAATAATCGTAATCTATGTATAGTATTATTTGAAAGATATAAAAAAATGGAACCAACAATCAAATTCATGCTTAAACCAATAATAGAATTGATTAATTCCATTCAAAGTAGACGTTATTGATACACAAGATCAATTATATATGTATTATTTTGAATGTAATAGGCAATAATAGTCCAAACAAATTTATTCAAAATTAAATCGAAAGTCTCCCCTTTGACTATATCACAAAAATTTATGAAGGAGACGTTACTTATCCTTCAAATTAGAGGAAAATTCTTTGGCATGGTTTTAAATCTCTTTTATATGACAATTGAGGCACTCTTCAATTGTTGACCAACAAGCTTAATTCTTCATTAACTAAAAATGTCTAGTCATATCACATGCGAGGACTACGTTAAAGTAATTTAAGAAAAATTGTTTAGATTTATGAATATATCATTATCAATCGATTATTTGATAATGTTATGAACTCACGTATTATGATAAAAATGTATGTTAAAACCATGCTTTTGTTCATGCTACATGGGATCCACCATCCAATTCATGTCCATCAAGATACATGAAAAATGATGTGCCTCAAAGCACAAGAACACCAACTTTGCCAAAAGTGGGAATAGCTATGATCTTTGGTTGCAAGTAATGAGTAAAGGGTCATCTCTTTTTTGCTATCAAAGGCCCTTTCTTCTCTTCTTCTTTTAAAGTGGGACTTTTCCTTTTTAACACACTCCTTTTAAGATATTGGATTCTCCTCATGTGTTTGGTTTTGGATGTTCTTGCACTTATGCACTAATTAGGATCACACTTTGGTTTTTGCTTTTCTCTACTATTATTATTTATCGAATGTTGGAAAATATCCTAAATTCGAAATTTTCAATTCCAAATAATAAGAAAAAGCAAACATCCCTTATCGAAAAGACTTCACTAAATTATTCATAAACCAATTAAGTATCCTATGTATTTGAAATACCGAATAATTTATTTTAAGAAGTGTCGATAATAATTTCTCAAAAGAAAAATTGATAATCATAGTTAGTAGAACAAAGCACGTGGAGTTAGATATGTGTCATATGGTTAGATAGGATTGCCTAAAATTTGGCTTAGCATCCAATGAAATTGATAAATGAATCACATCTATATATTCCACTTTCCCCCTTAACAAACAATTGAGGGTTTCTTTTTAGCTTCTCGAACAAAAATGTTTTTAGTAGCCCAGCTAAAGCTTAAAGTCAACGGTCAACTCGTAACCTATTGTGCCCAACTCCACCATAGCTCAGTAAACAATAATGAAAGATTACCAAATCTATTAACTTTTTTGTTTTTGTTTTAACGAATAAGTCATTTCAAAACATTTCAAGACAGAGTCGCATTGGATTCATCTTTGTTAGGTTAAACTTCAGGAAGACTAGCGCACTAATTCAATGTCACGACTCTCCATCTTCCACTTAAATCTTATTCTGATCCTAGAATGAATCAAACTCATGAGTTGTTTTACCCACAAGCTCAAATTCGCCCAAACGACTAGACTATCCAACGTAAATCCATAACCTTTCTTTGGAAGGCTAATTAGCAATTCAACAAATAAGGTGAAATATAATGTGACCATTAAATTAACACTTGTCACAATTGTCACGCCCTACATTTTACTGGATCATAACAAGACAGGAGACTTTGACAGAATTCAGAAGGTTGCAAACCAAACTTACATACAACAGAAACATGGTTTCTTGCAACATAAGGAATTCTGCCACACAAAATACCTGACTCAATCCTTGCTGAAACGAAGCCTACGGATTAGAAAGCGCCTAGAGTTGGAGGGAGATGATCCCACCGGTGTTTGCATCATCATGGCTATTGCCCCTACGCCTCAGCCTCAATCTTCCACCAATACTGTCTGGACTTGGTTCAGCCACAAGAGCAAGAGCACGCTTCTTCTTGAGCTTCGAATTTGTGTCCAATGCAGTACATGGCTCACCATTTTCTTTCTCTGCTTCCTTCTCCGACAAGATTTCAAAATCCGGGCTTTTCCCTTTTGCCTCCTCATCATCATGGTCATTTCCTTTCCTGCGCCTTTGTCTTAGTCTTCGAGCAATACTATCAGCATTTGGTTCAATGTCCAGAGCAGGCTTCATATCCATCAAATGCAATGCATTCTCTTTCTCACCTTCGAGATCATGTCTGCTGCTATCGGTCTCAGATTGAAGCTTTGGAAATTCAACCTTGTCGTCGACCTCAGTTGATTTAAAATCTTCAGATTTTAGAAAGGACACTGACCTCTTTTCAGGAGTTTGGTTACTCATTTCTGGATTTGTACTCTGCGCATCATTATCTACTTCACTCGTAAATTCCTCATCTCTTTTGTGCTCAGCTAGGGGTTTTATTGCTCCACCGTCGTTGTAATCGTCCTTGAGAATTTCTTCAGATGATGCATCCACATCTGGGAACTTCAGTGACTTTTTCGCAGAAACTTCATTGGGGATTTCTGGATTTTCTCCTGAGTTTGTCTGTGAGCGTTGGGTTTGAATGAGATAGTGCGCAACCGATTTGAATCCTAGTTGTGATATCTGGAAAGTAGACATAAGTCACATAACTAATCTTAGCTCCAAAACAATTGCACAGGCCAATAAGAAAGTAAAACAATTAGTGGCATGGTTTTGAAAGGAACCTTCTTGTAGAGAGTGCCAGTGGGAGGCCATCCTTTTGCTGTCCGACACAAACTACAGTTGCAAATTCCCCGGCAGACAGGGCAAATCCAATCAGGATTCTGATTGGCTTCAAGTACATGCTCCCCATATCTGCTCCAGGAAGATAGATAAATTAGAATAAGCAATGCATTAGCACTTTCTAGAATTCATATACAGCAACCAGGAAGCTCCAAGGCTACTACATAAGAAGGTTAGATAGATAGCCTTCCTATTGAGTATAAAAGCATGATTCTCTGTGTGCCAAATGTGTCGAACATAAGTGAGGCGGCACCTCTGGACATGTGAAATTTAATCAATGGAACATACTAACTATCCAATATGTTAATCATTAGTTCTTATTGTAACATTCAAAGTCGACTTTCTTTGGCGTTTTCCAATCTGCAAACATAGCTTCTAGCGAAATTGAAATACTTTCTATATATGTTCAAAAATCTTCTTTCAGCTTGTTCTATTCCCATAAAAGGTAAGGCAATTGATACAAGTTTTGTAAGAGAAGCACAGCGAAGAGGTCCATGTTGTAATGCAAATAAAAGAAATAAGAATGGAAACTATGTATCAACATAAAAGTAGGGACATGTGCATAAGGAGAGTCGAGTGAACATAAATTAGCTGGTACAGCCAAAACAAGTGCCTGAGAGAAGCATCCAGGAATCCGTAGTCATTAACCCTTTCGTGGCATAAGTAAGAATTAAAATTGATGCTAATGTGTTATGTATAAACCTAAAATTAGGGACATGTGCATAAGGGGAAACCCAATAGCCATTAAATCAGCAAGTCATAACGTTTTGACAATCAAAACATGTGCCTAAGAGGAGCATGAGCATGACAGGAATAAAAAGTGATCTACCCCTTCAAGACATCAACGATAAAGTTGTGCCCAAGGTTTACAGATAGGCATGACGAAAGCAAAGGGATGAGACTGATAAGTAGATGTTACAACAGAAAAGAAACTTTTAAAGGTGTACATTTTACCTCATGTACAAACAGTCTCCGCAAAACTGTCCTTGGACCTTGTTGCATTGGCTGCAGTGAGTATGATGACCCAGAGTTTTCTGCCTGTAAAACAGTATTTTAATCCTTACGAATATATTAAGCCAGGAGCACAAATCCAGAAAGACCTATACAACAACACTTGCCACAAGAGAAGATGTTACCATACTGAAATCAGGGAGGGGTGAAGGGGGTTACATTAGTACTTTGTTACCATACAATGAGCAAAATAATGAATTATGCAGTTACAAATATCCACATTCAAAAGTTTGGGAAAAGAATTGAAATCCATGTACCTTACCTTGTTCTTCATCCTAAATTCCTAATAAATCTTCTTTTGAATATTCAACTAGTTCTGTGCCTAAGACATTCAAAAGTCCTCTTTCTCTATCTCTCCATTTCCCCTAAGCCTAACAATCTCTCAGCATTCAGAAAGGACATTAGTCATAATGCAACACATTTCGGCACCAAAGGTTATACCTGCATTGATGGCAAGTCTTTCCTCTAACCTGGTCATAAACCCGCTTTCCATCTTTGCCATAACCATCCACAAATAGAGTCCAGCTCTTATCAGTATGACCCAACAATTTTTCATGCTCTTCAGTATAAATCTCCGGTTTTGCGCCCTCCTCCAGCACTATACCCTTCTTGCCCTTAGCCTCGTCCTTTTCCAAATGCACCTCCGAGTAGCTTACTGGGGTCGCATTCTGCAATCTGAACACCAAAACCAATTTCTGAAACTAATCCACACCAAAATCAAATATTAAAAAGCATTCACAACCAGAAGCAGCTTCTGATCAACCAGAATCACAGACCCAATCGATCAAAGACTCAATCTTTACAGCAAAAAAAAAAATCTATAATTTTTTAGAATTTGTGAAACCAGGAAGTATTCAAAGTCAGAAACAGTCAAATACCCACTAGAATCAGATAACCATTAGGTTAGAGATTACAATTTCTAAAGCCCCAAATGTTACTAAAAGTCATTTATCACTAAAAAGAAACCATTTTTTCTCAACAGAAACATTCAGATTCATCCAGAGGGGCTGCAATCCAAGAAGGTATAGAGAGGGTATCAAAAGATTACCTTGAAGAGCGACGAACGGGCCCTCGGGGCCGAATGGGAGAGGGTGTAGACGGCGTCGTACTTCGTTTGGAAAAGCTCATTGTTGTTGAGCGTTTGGGTTGAGAGTTGGACTTGAGCTGAAGTGAGATATCAACAATCCCGAGCTTTTGCATTCTTTCAAGGTTTTCTTTGATTCGATCTTCTCTCAACTGCTCGTACTGAGACTTGTTCTGGGTCTGAGTGGTTTGGGATCCCCCATTGTTGCGTTGAGAATTAGGGTTTGCAGAGGCCACACTCGCAGTCTGAGTGGTCTTGGGCGGAGTTTGCATTGTGGACTCGCTTGTCGGTCTCTGTTTCTCAGTACTGAGTCTGAGTCTCTCTTTGTCTGAATTGAACTTTTGAAGTCCGCAGTTTTAAATTGTGCGATTTGAATCCCTCACCCTAACGGTCGAATTTGAAGATTTTTCCCTAATTCGAGGGAAATTAGGGTTTGGGACATAAAAGGTCTTTTTTGTTTTCCATTTTGAGAATTTTTTTTTTAAGGGATGGTGTTTATATTTATCTTTTTCTAAATTTTGAAATATTTTCCTTTCTGTGTTGTTTTACTGTCATCCATACACTAGGAAGGCTTTAGAAATTTATCGATTAATTTCTTTTTATCTACTAAATTTTATAGTTGAATAAATAAAGGAGTGCATGAAGAGAAAAGTGGAGTTTGAAATTAAGTTCTTTATTACTATAGTACTATGATAATAGGTAGAGTCTAACTTTCAAGTTGTATAATTGAATGTAATTCTCGTAATTAATAAATTATTTCTTAACATTTGAATATGTGACCAATAGTGCCATGATTTAGTGGGATTTCTTGAATAAAAAGGTTATTAATACAATGATTTAGTCGTATTCTTCCCCACCCTATAATAGAAGGTTTCGAGTTCGACTCGATGTCGTTGCGCAATGCGTATAAACTATTAAGTCATGGAGTCGACCCTCCCACTATGAACTAAGAGTGCGCACCATTAGGTTAAATGGTAACCTAACTTGAGTATTGCAGTTTGCTAAAAGTTCAAACCGAAACAGGTGAAACCACTTGGTTTCCTAAACCAACCAGACCACCTCAAAACTTAAGTTAAATATAAGTGTTATAGAGTTACGAACTTTTCAAGTCTGACTCACATTAAACTCAGGTAATTTCGGAGAATTACCGTCCTTACTGCATTAATTCACTGTCACGACCTCCCACGCAGATATTAGTTCAATCACAAACCTAATAAATCAAACTCAAGACCCGTAAAAAAATACATAAAGAAAAATCCGTCTAAACCATCGGACAATGGTCAAAGTCGGGTAAAATTTCTCATTTTTGAGTGCTCCATTGTCCAAATTATTAATAAATAAATCACACTCTCCTTCTTAGATTAATAAACTCAGTGCATGCTTTATCAATTATTAAATCTTTGAATTAAATAGCAGTTTCAACTCCTAACCAAACAACACCTATAACTTTTTCCCTTCCCCAATCATCTCTTAGTAGGTGATCACTTTTGCTTAGTTGCAGAAGCAACCTAAAGTTTCTGAGAAAATTAGAAGAAAAAAAAAATTGCACCAATGTTGATCAACCACCCTCATCAGAAATCGTGACCATCATCGACTGCCACAACACTTTAAATACTAATTTAATTACCTCGGCAAACCAAATGCAGCTGGATTTTAAAATCTCAATCTTACAAGTTTCACCAATGACTAATCTTTCTCCCTTTAGCTTCTCTTATATACTTCCTCCCACAATTCTTAGTTTCAACACTTAGTTTTTTTTTTTACCATCAGCTTTGAGACATAACTTGTCAATAGACTCATCAATATGGCCATGGTTCTTTTGGTCATGATGATCTTCAATCTGATGAGCTATGTGGCAAATGGAGATGGTAATAATCGATGGTTAGGAGCTTCTTTCATCTTTGGTGATTCTCTTGTTGATGCTGGGAATAATAACTACTTGCGAACGTTATCCAAAGCGAATACCGTTCCCAACGGGATTGATTTCAAACCGTCCGGTGGAAAACCCACCGGGAGGTTCACCAATGGCAGAACCATTGGCGATATAGTCGGTAATGAGAATATATAAACTCTCTCTTATGTATATTTGTATTAGAAATGTGATCTGTAGCGTAACTGAACGTAACTTGTGCAGGTGAAGAATTGGGACAATCAAACTATGCACTCCCGTATTTGGCACCAAATGCCAAAGGGAAAGCACTTTTGCATGGAGTGAATTATGCATCAGGAGGAGCGGGGATTTTGAATGCAACAGGAAGAATATTTGTTAGCCATCTCTCAAACCCTATCTATTCTTTTTATACAACGATATCATAATAGAGAATATGTATATTGAGTATTGACCTCAGTTTTACAAGCGTCGAACTCGAAACCCGAGACCTCCCCGTCTGAAACCCTCTATTACTAGAAGATGTCGCTAGAGTTCAAATTTTATAAACGACAGTTACTAAAAAAACTTAGCGTGTATGTTTTGCAGGTTAATAGGGTGGGAATGGACATCCAAGTTGATTTTTTCAACCAGACAAGGAAGCAGATTGACAAGGTACTGGGGCCTTCACAGGCAAAAGAGTACATCACCAAAAGGTCAATTTTTTCAATCACAATTGGGGCCAATGACTTCTTGAATAATTATCTACTACCAGTCCTCTCCATTGGAGCCAGAATTTCACAGAGCCCAGATGGGTTTATTGATGATTTGATCACTCACTTCAAGGACCAACTTACCGTACGCATCTCTTCCTTTCATACAACCATATTACTATACGTTTCTCAAAATTAAACATCTTTGGTTTTTGCCAGAGACTTTACCGATTGGATGCTCGAAAATTCGTCATCGGAAATGTGGGACCCATTGGCTGCATTCCTTACCAGAAGACCATAAATCAACTTAACCCAGACCAGTGCGTGGAGCTGCCTAACAAGCTTGCACTTCAGTTCAATGGCAGATTGAAGGACCTGCTTGCTGAGCTCAATGACAACCTCCCTGGATCAACATTTGTTTATGCAAATGTGTATGACCTAGTGAGCGATCTCATCACAAATTATGCCAAATATGGTAAGTCTAAATCTATATCGTGTCATAAAATCACACGTAGGTTCATATAAAGAGCACGAATATTATAAATGCAGAGGCGCAAATTCATCTTTTATTATAACCACTAATGACTGTACACAATATTTTCCAATCATAACTACAATTTGTTAATGGATGGATTACCTTAGAGTTTGGTATATTTTGTTAAGTCATTAGTTCTTATATTTTATTTTTCACGGACGATTTATTAATTAGAACAATAAAATGAAATGCTTTATATGTTTAAAATCATTTTTTTTTAAAGCACCAAACGCTTCAAAATTACATTACACTTCTCTACATGCGAGCATATAAAAAATTATCAAAAAGTTTTTTCGTAAAAGCACTATATATATAGACACAATTGCTATTAATCAAAACAAAGTTTTGAAACACTTTTTTTTTCCTTTGAGCACCGAAGGCTTCAAAATTACATTAATTATAAGCGCTTCTTTACATGTGGACATACTAGAATATCAAATTGTTTCTTCGTAAAAACAGTATAAATACGGATGCTATATTAATCAAAAGAGCTGTAGAAAAAAGGCTACCAAACAAGCACTTAGTGCGAAAAAAGGATGTACGAACTTAGGATTTAACCAGTCTTTCAAGATTACGAACAAAAATACGAGCCAATTAACTTGATTAACTAATATTGAATGTGTATATATATAGTTGGGCATATATACTAGAATATCAAATCGTTTCTTCGTAAAACACTCTACATACAAGTGCTATTAATCAAAAGAACACTACCAAACGGGCACTTATTTAGTGCCAAAAAAGGACGTTCTAACTTAAGATTTAACTCGTCTTTCAAGATTACGAAGAAAAATACGAGGAAATCAACTTGTTTAACTAATATTGAATGTGTATATAATTGATAATGCAGGATTTACGACAGCAAGTGTAGCTTGCTGTGGAAATGGTGGGCAATATGCAGGCATAGTTCCATGTGGTCCAACATCAAGTTTGTGCAAGGATCGGGCGATGCATGTTTTCTGGGATCCATACCATCCAAGTGAAGCCGCCAACCTTATACTCGCCAAAAAATTGATTGATGGAGACACAAGAATCATCTCTCCGATGAATCTCAGACAACTTCGAGACCACTAATCACTAATAATGTATAAATGTAAAAGCTCTTTTAATTTTGATCATCGTCTTGTTTCAGAGAGAGTGTCGTTCATATTTCTCTCTGTTTAACCTTATTTGGATGGATCGACGGACTGGTTTTGGCTTAGACATTTCATATATTTTCAATTTCATGTTTTAATAATTTACAACTTGATTTGCATATCCTAATTCGAAGATATATATGGTGTTATGTTAGTTATAATAACCTGTGATTTGCAAGTGATTCTCGAGCGATATGATGAGAAAAATAGTCCGAGAAATAATCTTGACCTAAAAAAATTCGCAGAATCATATAGGGTATACCAAATCGACTAATTGAGAAATTCGAAATCTACCAATCGGTACGAATCTTCTTACTCCCTCCTCCCCTCTCACTCTCTTTGGCAGCCAAAGAATTCAACCTATATGTACACATAAGTCAAAGACAAATTGTATAAAATCTCCAAACTTTAAGTTTGTGTATGAATATGTAAATGACCAATAATTCAAAATCGTCTATGCCATACACAACCATACGTTCAAGATCTTAAAAAATGTTTTCCCGTATATGCTATTTTATTTGTTCCCTTCCCAAGCACGACTCATTTCTTCCTTTTTTATACGACAATATAAAGAAACAAAAATTGATATCGATTTCACTATTTATAAAAATCAAATCTAAAATAGAAATAGCATTAAATAGTAGTTTTAGTAGTCTATTTTTTTTAATGATAATACTTGCATCCCATCCCAAAGGGTACCTTCTCGTACCACATTTTCGATTTATCAAATAATCTTTGTACATACATTATAATAAGAACCGTTCAACTCATAAATCATCATTTTAAGATCATCTCTGCTAAAAACTAATAACATTTGAGGTCGTTTAATTATTCAATGTATATTAAAAAAATCAACAACATTTGAGGTCGTTTAATCATTCATATGTATATAAAAAAAAAATCAATAGTATTGGTAACAATTAATATACTCATGATTAATTTGTCTATTTAGATTATATATAAAAATGACTAAATAATCTCTAATATTGTTTATTTTTACAAAGATGATATTGAAATGATAATATAAAAATTGAATTATTATAATTATGCAAGTATTGTTTTTTTTTAAACACAAAAATGAAAGTAAAATTGTTATAAAAACCTGCTTAACCTTTGTTCACAAAACCATTGATTTCGGGTCGTGGAGACTACATGATAGATGTGAACATTATATCTTCTCAATGTGAGCTAGCTAGCTAGCAGAGAGTCAGAAACCCTAATGCTGCGAGTTATTATTGATTCATGTGAAGGCTAGCTAGGAATCATGTCCATGGCAGAAAATGCCAAATATAAAAGAGTGAGACAAAGCCAGAGATTGAGAGAGAGAGAGAGAGAGAGAAAAGCAGGGAGGCATCGTCAGTGTTTATGGTCCGCGACCGAATAACGCAGTATAATTCAGAGTTCTACAGTAAGCCGGCCCTAGTAGGGACGGGGAAGAGACTGAAATGAAAGGGACTGCTGCTGTGACTGACAACTTTGAAAACGACCGATGATGCTTGCCGGAGACATCTCTAAACCTAAGCGTGCTATTCGCCTCTCCACCGACAACCACCTGTTTTCTCTCTCCGCTAGCTAGGTGTCACTCTGATAGGGCCACTCCCTCACGGCCCCACCGGACCCCCGGCTCAACGGACGTACACTACTTAGTCCTACTTAGACCACATTTTGGGCGGAGATCGAGAGACTAGAATCACCCCCCCTTCATCTTATCCAAACACTTTCAAATCAACGCAACATAATTTACTCCACTGTTATTGTGAGTTTGCGTCCTGAATGTTATTCCATAGATCCTTGGTTCAAGGAAGCGAAATCCAGCTCAGCGAAATCTTCTTGGAATTTAACTTAAATTTGAATAGGAGATTATAACGGCTAATTACTGCGTCAATTTTCTTAAAATTTAATTCAATGGGACTTTACCGTATAAGTTTACACCATTGAAAACAATCAACTTACCGACACAATTTAATATAATACAACGCTTTTCTTCTTGTGGAAATGGTTATGGTAAGGGTTTGAAAAATAACTAAAAAAAGAAGAAGCAAATTTCATTATAAAAATACACTGGCTAGGGTTCTAAATGGAGCAAATTTGGGTCCAACACAAAGTAAGGAAGTGTCTTTTACACTCAAAAGAGACAACTAATGCATACATTCTTGTAAAATGAACAAATAAAAGCATGGTTTTGTTATTAACCATGTAAGGGGGAATACCCCTTGTATTTATAATATAAATGAATGAGGTTATTTGAAATCTTTCGATGTGGGATAAATGTCATCTCTTAAAGTGATGATACGTGTGCCGGTGGAACATGAGAAGCAAAAAATGAGGCTTGCCCACTAGAGGCTGTTGAGCGGTTTATGTTTGTGGCAGGGATACCGACCATCATAAACTGGTCGACATCCTTGGTGGCTGCCTGATAATTGTTTTGTCGGATTGCTGTTTTTGTTAATGTGGGTGGCGTTGGTCGCTAAGTGTCGATCAGTCGTATTAGATATAAACAATATATATTTCAATAAGTCCGCATGTTGTTATATTTATGCATGATTAGTTCGTAATCCTTCTTTTTATACAAATATATTATATTCCAATAAGGAATTTTGTGGTTGTTTATCCTCAATGATCATAATATCTTTAATTCGAGCACATTTTATAATTATTCTTAGGGTCTATGAGACTATGATTATGAGAAAATTAATTTACGATCATGAATAATTTAGAGATGGTGGTGATTCGTGGATTGTGTGTGTTTATGTGGGAATGGGAATCGGAATCGGAATAGGAATAGAAATAGGAATAGTAGAGATTTGTCTTGTTTGGTAATGAGTATAGTGAAGCGAGAAATGCGGTGAGAGAAAGGAGTACGGAGGAGGAATCTGATGCGGACATGACGCGTCCGAAATCAGAGGAGAGACCCAATAATTGCTCCCACGCTGTCCGACATCTATGATTCTGTCGGCACTGACCCACCTACTCCCCCTTCTCCGGCTCCACCCATCCACAACCCATCAATCCCTATCAATCTCCCTCCTCTCCACTTTGACGGGTATTCCGCTACCTATATTGCTACTTCTATTTTGTTTTCTCATTTTCATTAATCCAAACACTCCTTAATATTTCCCACCCTTGGATCATAGTTTAATTCCGGTGAAAATCGAACTAATGAAATGTGAAGCAATGTATCGACACAAATCATTCTAATCGCTAAAATATCTAAAATGCGTGTTCTATGTGTATAATTAAAATGCGTGTGTTACGTATGAATGAAATAGAAATTTATCTGGCAATAATTTATGTGTATTGATGGATAAGTGCGGAGGCAAAGAGGGACTAGAGGGTCTTAGGCCCCTTTTGTGATTTTTTTTCATTGTCTTTTTTATTTGTATATGTAAATTACATTAATATTATTAAAATTCTTATATTTTATTTCTTTTCTATTGCTTATTTTTTTTTTCTAATTATCTATTAACATATCAATTATACTTAATAAGTATGGAAAATCTAATTGCACGAGTATTTATTTTGCATTCTTTTGAGAGCACTCAAAATAGATAATTACTATAATTGCTGTTAAAAATGAATAATATATATGCCTATAAAATTCTTTCAACTATCAGCCTTAATATTGACATTATATTAATAAATTTGTGTTTTTCTGCCATGTATTGTCTATATAAGCGTAACATTAACTTCTTAATTCATAATGAAATCAAAGAACATATTTTCTTTCGACCAAAAAACAATTATAAGCATTTATCTTTATAAAGAGGCCCTCCCGACTTAAATTCCTGGCTACCCATCTGTACATTGATACTAATTAACGAATTTTTAGTTTAATAATGATTTTTTAGAGCTACATTTGCTTTAATACTAAAGTGAATGTGCTTATTCTTTCATTCTCTCGTGCTCCTATAATTGATTATCGAATACTTCATATTCAAAAGTAATAAACATAACCGTTGATTATTTAAAATATAGAGTAATACTTTTCTTTTCAAAAAAACAATATGTATAACGTAGTCATTCATTTGTATCAATTAAAATATTAATGATTTATTATAAACATTTTAATTATTAACAAAAATATTGATTGCTTTGATGTATATAAATTATTAATCAAACGATCTATAATTTCGTTAATTTCTTACATAAATAATGTTTATATAATTTAAAAAAAGCAATATTGCTGAATATCATACTTACATACGCAAAATCCAATAATCGAACATTAGAAAAAGACCACATTCATTATTAACGTTGAAAATGAGTTAACATGTTTGAATTTTCTTCCATGATTAAGTGACAAAGACATAATCATTCATTCTCAAGTGTTTCATAATCTTATAAAATTTATGTTTCATGGGGCTTAGGAATTACCAAACTGCCATTCGGTAAAATTTCGTTTTTCCTTGCTTGTATTGTAGAATTGCAGCTTTAATAACTATGTGGTTAATTTCAATTTCAGGTGGTAACAAAGGTTGAATCGAACCACCTTGTGAAAAAATAGATGTTGCCCCATTTTCCCAAATATAAATTTGTCTCTATGTAACTCTGAATAATTGCTTTCTCGTAAACGATCATATTTAGTGATTATAGAATAATTAATTTTAAATATCTTCGTACTAATTACATTTTCTTTTCAATAAGTAAAATTCGCACAATAAAAAAAAGTTACTTATGAATTCATTTTGTTCGAGCAATTATTTCATTGCAGTATGACTGTGTTCGTAAGTTGCAATACAGTTCTTCCCCAAATATGATTCATGCATGCTGCCATAATATTTCATTCGCCTGGTCATTTCATTGCAGGAGGAAGGTCATCATGAGTTCATTTTTTTGACCATGCTCGTATTATTTACAGTTAACTCAAGCGCACTACACTTTTTTTCCTTCGACTAGAGTTTTGTCCTACCGAGTTTTTCCTAGCATGGTTTTTTAACGAGAGAGCAACTTGGGCATCCAGTCATTACTCTTCGTTATTGTTGTTGAAGTTTTTATTGCCGATGGTTAAATTTTGTACGAAATTAGTAGTTATTGTTTTCGTATTGTTTTTTTTATTTTTCTTTTTGCCCGTAGATTTCCTCAGGATGCAAATCTTTTTTAAGATTCTTCTATTATTTTTTATATTTACTTTAAACATATCTATTGTATTATCTTACGGTCTTTCGAATAAAAGATCTCTTCTAATTAATAACTTACTCGGTTCAATTATAAGCTAGAAAACCTTGAAGAGCAAGTGAATAATACGAATCAACTTGGTTAATTGCATGCAACTAAACTCCTTTTTTTCTAGAGAATGTACGGACGTAGTTGAGTAGAGACAAATACAGTAGCTAGCTAGTAGCCAAAAAGAAAGTATATTAATAACATAACATACCAAATTAAATTTTAGGGTTTATAATTAAGGGGTAGTCCCCCAACCCAAGGCCATGCACAGTGCTTCAGTAGGACCCAGCAGGCCTAGCTAAGAACGCATGCATGCAAAAGGTAAAATGAAATCTGAGACCCACTGGCCCTACCTATTATATATATATATATATATATTCAATTATTCACACATTACATACATATATAGTAGAGAAAATGTTTACTTTTTCTTTTGTTGGTTTTGTTATGTGTTTCGAAGAAACTTATGGACCCTATATATATATATATATATATATTCCTCATCGATCCTCACGAGAACATTTTCATTCTTTCGAATTATATTATATATCTTGTAATTTATTATAATTTCTTATTCGAAATATAGTGTTTTTTATGCGTTAAAATCAATTAATCGTATATATTATATATTGTAATTTCGTTATATTGTAATTTCGTTTAATTTAGTAGCACATTATAATATCGTTTGTCTCTAGAATTAGAGGATTGAGTTCCCGAATGGGTACATCCCCTTCCCTCACTCCCGCAACCTATGCGAACTTTGGAGGTAGCCATGAATTTTGATGGAAACTTGATAAATTAACCAATTTTTATTATTCATTATTACTGTTCGTTTACTTATATTTCTATCCATTATGTACTATTTTTTCCTATGTACGTATATATCCAATATCGACTAGTATTGTTATATTAAATATGTACGAGTCAATCAACTCATGTGTTATCAATACATAGTGTTATCATTATTACTTATTCATGCGTATCAGTCATATCAAATATGTTGTGCAACATGTTGATATAAATACGAAAAAATGATAGATGCCCTAAATTTTAATATTAATTTCGAATAATAATTGATGTGATTGTTTTTATTCATTGTGAATAAAAAAAACAAGAAATAGACAATAAAATACTTATGTATTAAGTTAGTACATAATTTTTTTTTTGAATAACGTCATTAGAGGGGTGATAAAGGATTAGGCGAGCAGAACTACATAATATAACTGAATTATCGGACTATTACAACAGCTTATCCTCTCAACGCATAAAGCAAATGAAAAGGAACTGAGTTCCCGATAGAACAAACCCCTCTTAGTACATAAATTTCATACCTCTATTACTACTCTATAAAGACGATGGATAATATAAAAATCTCTGGCTTCGCGTTCCACTCTAAATCACAAATTCGTAGCCGTTTTAGCTAGGGAGCTTAATTAATGAACTATAATTTTCAGAGCCCAAAAATTAATTATACCAAAATTTATTATTATTATTTTTATTATTAACTTGTCTGAGAATTAGAGAGAAGTTAGGGGGGTTGGAGAGGCCGCATTATAGCTGTAGTTTTAGCCGACCCAAAACCAACAGAAAAAAAACAGAGCCGACTGAAAATGTCGTGCTTATCAGAACCCACTCTGTAAAAGCCTGCTCTCACTCTGCTTCATATATCCCTCAAAATTCCTGTTCTTCACCACCCTCCATAAAAACCCACCTTCACTTTCACCTCCTCCTCCAAATCACACTCTTCAATTCTCTCTCATCGTCTCAAATTAGCCACATTCATCAAATACAAACGCCAATAACACTTCAAAATTGGAGAAATTGAAGACCAAATGCCGTCGGACTCGGGTGACTCGCAGAACAACAACCACAACCGGAGGCCGGCCAAGGCTCAGACCGCGGGAGCCCCGCCTCCGGAGCAAGAGCACCTCCCCTGCCCGCGCTGCGACTCCACCAACACCAAGTTCTGCTACTACAACAACTACAACTTCTCCCAGCCCCGCCACTTCTGCAAGTCCTGCCGCCGCTATTGGACCCACGGCGGCACCCTCCGCGACATCCCAATCGGCGGCGGCACCCGAAAAAACTCCAAGCGCTGCCGCACCGCCGCCGGGAATTCCGCTGCTACCTCCGCCATGATTTCTGCCACTTCCTCGGTTTCTGACCACCCGATAACATCCACCCCGGTTTTCCTCAACGCAGGCTGCGGCGCGTCCGTATTTGGGGATTCGAAGGGTAACATGGGGAATGGATGTGGCGGCGGTGGTGGCGGGAGCTTCACTTCTCTGCTGAACACTCAGGGGCCTGGGTTTTTGGCTTTGGGCGGGTTCGGGCTCGGGCTGCCTACTGGGTTTGAAGAGATGGGGTTTGGGCTCGGGAGAGCGGTGTGGCCGTTTCCGGGGATGGGAGATGGCGGTATTGTAGGTGGCGGGAACGGCGGCGGATCCCACCATGGGATGATAAACGCGTGGCAGTTTGAGAATGGGGAGAGTGGTGGGATTGTGAACGTGGGTGTTGGCACCGTCGGAGGAGAGTTCTGTTCTTGGCCGGAGCTGGCAATTTCAACCCCTGGAAATGGTCTCAAATGAATAGGAATCATCTTTTCTTCTTTTGTGTCATCATCGAATCCTCTGTTTTTGTTTCTGATGGAGAATATTGTGTTTTTTTGCTGCTCTAGACTTTTAATCATAGTGTTGAGAGGTTTTAGACTAATTTTACCACGGAATTTGCACTATCTCCAAAAAATTACTGCTGCTCTGAAATTGGAGTAACTTCTTAGAGTGTGGCTAATTAATTTATTACAAGAAAAAAAACTGAAAAAATTAAATACTAAGCAGACTGGAGTTAGGCCAGTTTGTTGGTCGCATCGGATATTATCTTGCATTCAAGTTATGCGGATATGTTGGCCACATTAGACTAGACATTATTGTGTTCGTCGTGTCATGCATTCAAATTCGATCTCCTTCTATTAAGTTCTTGTAATTTAAACGCACACGATCAAATTATAATTTGAATTTTGAAGAATATGAGTCCTTGAATCTTTTAGAAAGCTCACATATTGTGTTGATGCAAAAAATTGGTTCAACAATGAACTGACCTCTCGAGGTTGAGATGAAGCAATTCTTCCAAACGAGGCTAGCGTGACTAACCAGCCCGTCCTCCATAACCTACAAAATAGAAGAGCTTTGAGAGACACCTGTGTGGTGCCGGCCCCCCTCTAATGCTTAAGTCAGTTGAATACTTAAAGGCAAAAGTGTTTAGAAGTTCTGGTGCTAAGAATTTCTTATCTTTGTAGGAGGGTTTACATGGCCTTTATACAATGAGGTAGCTCAATTTGTGGAGCTCTAGGATATCTCTTCCTGATTCTCGGCGGATATTGAATGATATATCCTTATTAGGACTAGGACTCCGTCATTGAGTATATCCGAGTTAATCCCAAGATATCATATCATAGTAAGAGCTTGAATTTTCTTAGATCATGATCCTGTTACTTGGGATATCCTCCAAGTCATCAATCTCTTACCTTTTTACGTGATGGGTTTAACCAATACCACATCAGAACTTCAGGTCTTACTTAGTCTAATCTTGAACGCTCATATAGGTTGACTTGGACCCTCATGACCAATCTTACCCATACGTGACATGACCTAGGTCCAACCTAACCCATGTAGGACATGACCTAGATCCAACCTTATCCACCCATGGATTGATATGACCTAAGCCCAATCTCATCCTGGCGTGACATGAACTGGGTCTCATCTCATCCTTTCATTTGTTGATCATGCCCTCTTTATCTAGGCTTTTACCTCAGCTCCACCAGAGGTATTTTTCCTCATCAACATATTGCAAGACACATATTGCATTGTTTGAGCTAGTATTCTATGATTTTGAAACCTTTACAAGGCTGTTTTGTACCCTGACATGTTTAAGCTGTATAGATGATCATAGTTCATTAATTCCAAACTCTTTTTTTATACACATTGAATGTTGACGTCATTATTTATTAATGTCAAATTTGAAATCTCTTACTACACATTATTTTTTTTTGTCAGTGACACGCAGTATCCCAAACCTTTTAACTAATGACTAATCTGTGCCGGGAAGACTCACAGAGACATTTCAACCTCCCCCTGATCACAAGTCAAATGCGAATTTCGTGTCTCCAAAAACTAAAGCACCCCAAAAGTGTAAAAGCCCCGAGTAAAATAACGACAATAAATCTCAAAGGATTCACTCCATAATGGCATAATCCGAAGCAGCAATTCAATTATTACAAATTAATATTGTACTCAAGTCTCAATATCTGCATCACAAAGAAACAGATTAATGGCCTTGACGCTGACTTTCATTAGTTTTCATCTATAAGAACAATCAAGTTTTCATCTTTGTTTACTGCATTGTGATCTCGTATCTTCTTCACAATGCAGTACTTTTTCTGTTTACTTGGTTTTATTCTGCTCGTGACTGAGTTGCAAATCTATGCCGGTAAGTCCTTCATCCTTTTTAAGCACGAGTTTTGTTATTGCTACTTAACAAAATGGAGTCATCTTCGAAGCACGGATACGCCATCAAATTGGTGTATCTCGTATTGGATATTCGATTGTATATGTTCGGATACATCTATTTGATATATTTGGGTAACCAACGTATATGTTTGGGTCAACGGAGACGTTGTTGACCTAATGGATACGTCGTTGACCTAATATATACGCCGTTGACCAAATGGATACGCGCATCAGACAGACAAGATACGCATATCCGAAAAGTTGACCTAATACTTACGCATATTAGACCGACATGATACTCCTATTCGAAAAGTTGACCTAATAAATATGCATATCAGATGGACATGTTGGTATCCGAATAGTACTAATACATACCCAAGGAAGATTTAGTTTGAAATTGATGAATACGAGGAGTTTTCTTAGATTAACAATGAATATATCTCCAACTTGCCTTTGGTTTTGTCGACAAAGTTCATTTTCAATATTTTAAAGGACGTAGGATTCTAGTTTCTTCGTCTTTGTAATAAATTGCAAAGTCTTCTCTTTTAGTTTCAATTATGTTATTCAAATTATATTTTAAGTTATTTATGTTTGTCACAAATTTTTAAAGTTTAAGGTATAATAAATAATAGATACAGAACACATTTCTGTATCCTATCGTGTTGTATCTCTGTATTTGTACTTCATAAGGAGTCATTGTACAAATCTAAATTTGACGTCACAAAATGTAGGAGCTGAGGGGACCGGAGTCGGTTACGGTGGACAAGGAGACAACCTCCCAACCCCAGACAAAGTCATAGAGCTATGCAAATCAAAGACATCCAAAGAATCCACATATTCGAGCCACAACAAGATGTTCTTCATGCCCTCCAAGGCTCAGGAATACAAGTCATTGTTGGCACACTCAACGTAGAAGTCAAAACTCTAGCCAATGATCCACAGTTCGCCACCATTTGGGTCCAAACCAACATCATTCCCTTTGCTTAATTCATCTGTGAATTTTCGATGCATATCGGTTGGAAACGATATAATATGCAAGTAGCATAATCCCCGCCATGCAAAATCTCAGGAAGGCGCTCATCAAAGCTCAGCTCAGCATCCCTATTTCAACCGCAGTGTTCCAAAATGTACTATGGCCCTCGTATCCGCCGTCCGCGGGGGACATGGCATCATGATGCAGCTGATATTATGGTCCCTTTGGTGCAATTCTTGGAAGCCAATGGCTACCCTATGCTCTACAATGTGTACCCGTATTTCGCGTACCGGGACAACCCGAAGGACATTAGGTTAGACTATGCATTGATGAGCTGCACAGAGGTTGTTGTGAGGGATGGGGCATTGGAATACAAGAACTTGCTTGATGCCTCACTTGATGCTCTTTATTGGGCACTCGAGAAAGTTGGGGCACCAAATGTTGAGATTGTTTTGAGTGAAAGTGGGTGGCCAACAAAAGGAGATGAGGGTGCAAGTGTTGACAATGCAAAGACTTATAATAGTAGTTTGATCAAGCATGGGCAAAATGGGACACCAAAGAAACCTGGAAAGGGATTGGAGTCCTACATATTTGCATTGTTCAATGAGGATCTTAAGCCTAAGCGGAGTGAGCAGCATTGGGGATCGTGTTACCCTAATATGAGTGAAATTTACCATGTTGACTTCTGGTTAGGAGGGAGTTAATGAAATCTTTGTCGATGTACCATGTAATAATCTCTACGTAAGCTGATGCAATAATATAATTGCTATCGATTTGATTTCGATCGCGACTATTATGAAAGATTATAAAGTTGGTTGCATTTCGGTTTTTTTATTTGATATGAAATAATCTTTAATTTGATTATTTTTTTTTCTTAGTTAATCTTTACACGATATTTAAGCAATCAAGAATTTCGACGAGAAAAATAGTAGTACTTGCATCTACACTAGGGTACATGTGCTTGTTCAACTATAGTTGATTATTGAGTTTTTGCTATGCATGTGTAGTAAATGGAATGGTTAATTTTTAAAGAATCATGTAAAGATCATTAATGCATATGTATTAATTAAATGATCGATTTACCAGAAGGATCTTCATTGTTATTAAAACCTTCGATCGTTTCAAAAAATACAGATGACAAATATCTCTAATTTGGTTGATTTTTTTACAAATATATATTTATACGTCGTTTGATGGAATCATGACCAAAACATATCCTATTTGGTGGATTTTTTTTTTCTTTTTCAGACACACCTTTATACTTCATTTATAGAATCAACGATTCTAATTATCAGACATACTTGAGGAATTTTTGATAATCGATAATGGATGAAACAAACACATTCACCTTCTATGTATTCTTGTTTGTCGGACGTGATTTGTTATTTGCTACCAATCTATAATGAGTGGAATGTATCTTCAAAACTAAAATATAGACTGTGAATTATTTTAATGTCCTACATAATTACATGTTCATACTATTAAGATCGGCTCCACTGCAAGCATTGTCCCACAATTGGAGGGAAGAAGTTTTCCCAAAGAAAAAAGGAGGTGTGATGTGAAAAATGGGATGCACTTAGCCGTTTTTTACTAAACTGAATAAACGGCGGCGTTTTATTACCAAACCAAAAACAAAAAGGAAAGAAAAAAGACAAAAGGCGTGGTCTTGCGGATTTTCCCTCTCTGGGTTTAGGGTTTCAAACAGGGTCTTCTTCAATTTCGAACTGCAAATCGAAACCAACAATGGCATTCTCACTATTCGGTACTCCACAGACCCAACAACAGCCGCAGCAGCAGTCTCCGTTTCAAACTCAACAACCCTCCCTGCCTTTTCAGCAAAGCAGCCCCTTCTTCTCACCACAACAACAACAACAACAACAACAACAACAACAGCAGCCGCAGCAGCAACTATTTCAACCACAGCAGTTTCAGCAACAGCCGCTACAATTTCAGCAGCCGCAGCAGCAGCAACAGCAACCGCAGCAGCAATTGTTTTTGTTTACGAATGAAAAGACTCCGGCGACTTATAGTACCAAGTGGGCAGACCTCCATCCCGAGTCCCAGAAAATTCTTCTTCAGATTGAGTACGTCTCTTTCTTCCTTTCTGTAAAGAAATCTTTAGCCTTTATCTTGATTTAGCGTTGTAGTTTTTTATTGAAATTTGGCCTGATTGGTTGCTTAGAAAGGTTCAAAATTTAGCTTGCATTGAATTCCGTAGGATTTGGTGTATGGTTTTTTGATAGATGAACTTAACAATTAACTGTTTTGGGCTTACTTTGTGACTCTTATAATTTGTGCTGAGTTGGGATTTAATTGTTTTATTCTATGGTTTTTGAGCTTTTTAAGTAATGTTTGCTTGCAGAGAACGAATACTAGGGCATAGGGATGAGAGCCAGAGGCTGGATCAATGTAGTCGTCTTTATGATTCCTCAGTTTCCAATGATGCTTTCGAGAATGATGCAAGTCGTATTCTTCAGGTTTGCTTCTTGGATAGTTCAGATTTTCTAATTGTTATCTGTGATGTCTGTTTGTTTTATGTGTGGGTCATTCTAAGAAAACTTCTTTTATTTGAATGGATTTATATACGATTTGGGGTGGGGGTTTATATTATGTTGGGTAAGTGACTTCTGGAGGTTTACCAGTGTGCAAGGCAAACAATGTGATCCAAATTTTGCATGCCACAGGACATAAGGGAAAAGTAGTTAGCAAGAAATGTAGAAATGCTTCATGGAGGTACTTTCCTAGTGCTTGTCCTGTCACAAGTATTGGGTCTACAGTTGAATCTCAAATGAAAGAATTAATTTTCTGTACATTGTTTTCACATAGTAACATGAAAGAAGCTCACTTCCTGATTTCTTGAATTGTTTCCATCAAGCAAGCAAAACTTAGACCTTACCTCTAATCCCCAAATTATGTGTAAATAAATCAAATTTGACGAGCATTTTCTTATTCTTCACTGTTATTGTTTTCTTCTACTTATTAAAAACATATTGGTTATAAGTTGCTGAAAATACAACGAAGTAGATGATTCCATGTTTGTTTACTTATGTGCGAACAGAAGGAATGCGAATCATTCCAATTTCAACTTAGTCCAACATATACCGGACACTGTTTTTCTTTTGGTATTTTCGATATCTTCGATATCTTCTATGTAAATTATCTATATAGATTGTTTGCAAGGGATGTTTCCGTGTTGGTGGATTTCTTGTCAATAAAACTGTTTTTGATATTTGATATATTGCATTAGCATGATTGACAAAATTCAATCAAATTGGTTTTGGTTCTGATATCCGTGAGAGTTAGAAAACATACCCATGGTCAAAAACCTGATTCTCATTCGAATTCCATACAGCTAGTAAATATGTTTATGCGAGTGACTCATTCTGGTTTCTTCCCATTTCTTCTAATTTCCATACCTTTCTATTCCCTCTTCTTTTCCTTCTAATTCTAGATATCTATAATGCCAGTGGAAAGAAAATCCATGAAAGTTGAAAAGCATTTAACTTTGCGAGATGTTATATGCAAATCTTCAGTATTCTTGCCTTCATCAAAGTACATTCCATATTACTCTTAAATAAGAGGATTGACTTTTGAAATCTTATAAAGATATCTTTTGATTGGGTTACATGACCATTTGATCTCCCTATCCTCATTTGTTTGATGTCAAGACTTAAAGTTGAACAATGACCAGATTGGAAATTTTAACAAACCCATGAAATAAAAACTGAAAGATCTGGTCAGAGTTCTAGGAATTTCATTGCCAGTTTATTTGGTGTGAATGCACTAATAATTGCTGTGTATGCTTTATGTTTCTAATTGTCAAAGTATGGTGTAATTAGAGATTCTTATGTTATCTATGCAGGAACTTGGGGGAATTGGTACTTCTATGGACCGACAGAAAGCTTATCTTCAGGAGTTGATGGTTACTGTGAAAGATATGTTACGGAACTGCGAGTTTGCTGTTCGTTCTTTCATGATTCTACGTCCAAGATTTGTTCATCAAAATGTAGGAGGCACTTCAAATGCCACTGGCCCATCACAGGCTCCTGGAGCAACAGTACAGTCAGTTTCAACTAGTCAACCAACAACTAATTCTATAGTGCCAGTTTTTGATTTCTACAACGGGCTTCCAAAGAAACCATCTCCCTTCCTACAACAAACAGTTGCAAGATTTGAGAAGTATATTGTTCAGTGTCGCCAGACTATTGAAGAATTAGAGCAGCTGCTTTTAAACTCAGAGAGGAACTCTGCCAATGATACATCCTCATTGTTGCAGTCTCTTCCAAAAGTCATGTCAAATGTGCATGACTTCTTTGTTCACGTCGCAGCTAAGGTAAACAAAGTCAAACTATTTTGTTTAGTTAACATTAAGCAGAGTTATGCAGTAAAATTTGCTTGATTATGGTCTTTATCAGCTAGAACCTGCATTTATAATTTTATCTTTTAATTGACTGAGGAAAGTTCTTATCTCTAGTTGGTGGGTGAAAAATATTCGCATGACCGCGATTAAAATATTTGTCATTTGATATGAAATGTGAATATCAACTTGAGAACAAGTTTTGTAGAATCATTTTGACTGGCTTGGCTGCTTGTAAGAATATGTACCATTTAATGTTTGTGAAGTAAAATAAACTCAGGTAAAAAAAAAGGTCATTTATGGCTTCTCATTTGCTCAATGTATGTGGCCGTAAGTTACATGCTATACGAATGATTACTAATTAAATATATGGTGTGTTTCTTAGGTGGAGAGTATTCACCAGTACATCGCATCCATGAAAACAGCGTATCTTTCTAACCAGCGCTGCCAAGGGGATGGGAATGACCCATTTCTTGAGGCTGATCGGCGGGAAACAGCTAGGTTGGAAGCTGCTGCTAAGAGGGTGCATCCAACCTTGAACTTACCTGCAACTTCACAACCTGCAACACAAGTTGCTGGGTTGTTTTCCAGTTCAGGAAGCCATGGGGCATCAACTACCCCTCAGACATCTGCTCCATCTTCTTCCATCTCTTCATCCCTTTTTGCTACACCAAACGCCTCTGGTCCTGCATCTTCTTCCATATCTTCGTCCTTATTTGCTACACCAAACACCGCTGGTCCTACATCTTCTCTCTTTGGGTCATCCTCTGCTACGCCCCAGACTTCATTATTTAGTCCCTCACCATCTTTGTTTGGAGCTGCTTCAACTCCCTCTCTGCTAGGCAACACTGCTCCGGCATTTGGTTCTACTACTCCTATTGGAAGTTCCTTATTTGCAGGTTTCTTCTCTTTCTTCTTTGTTCTTCATCAGTACTTTTACATTAAGATGCTTTCAATGTGTCACATGGAGATGCGTTATGATTGTGTACGTGGGAAAGCATGTAGAAGTGTTTGCTATAAAGATCTACAATGATTGTGGTGGTACTATTTAGGAATATTTTTTGTGGGAGGTCAAAACTTACCAATCAGTATTTTGTTAGGGATTATTTGTTGGAAGCACTTTTAAGTACTAGCAGTTCCCATGGCACCACGTGTCTCCTAATCCATTATTTCTTCGATATTGAAAATTTACTAGTAACCATCATGTAGTTCTCAACCGGTCCTGTTTTGAGCTATACAACTCGGGAGTTTAGTGGTTTGTCATGTTATCAACACCGAATTCTGATAATGACTACTTTATGAGATGAAATACTGATTACACGAAATGATGGTTGGTTTTTTGACTTGTTCTCATTATCATGACATAGGCATAGTTGATTTGTCTCTATGTATCATCACAACAAAACCATAAGTTTGTTAAATGTAATTTACTCAACACAATTATACGGTGTTGTGGAAATGTAAAATTGTACATCTTGATGGAACTCAATTAACTCGCTAGTAATATTTTTAGCAAATTCGTGATCTTTTGTAATCAATTACGGTTGATTCTCTAATATTCTTTTCACTTTTTCCAGGTGGTGCTGCAACAGGGCTTGGATCTAGTTTTACTTCATCGGTGAGTGAATTTTCTTTCAGCTCTCTTACTTAAGTTGGTTTTCACTTCACATAACTCAAAAGTTGCTCCTGAAACAAACACGGGATTCAAAAAATTGCTCTGGAAAGTATTTTAGTCAGTGTCATGGATATAGCTCTATATTGCACAGATGAATTAATTTCCCATCTCTAGTTATCCGGTTACTTGATGCGCAAATAATCTCTTTTGTGTAATCTAACAATTGCAGAAAACAGCAAAGCCTAGAGGTCGGGTTGGTCGGCGTTAGCTATGTTGAGAAGAATATCTGTGTTTTCAAGTGTTGAGAGTTGTTCTCTGTTTGCTATGGAGTTGTTGGATCTCCAAAGGTTTTGTCACAAAATCCCGGTCCCAAGAGAATCGTCTTTCATTTCAACAGTTGCTTAGGCGCATCATCTACATACTGTGCCTCCTCGCTGAAATTGTCTTTTAGTTATGGGGAGTGACTTACCCGGGGTGTTTGGTGATGTTGCAAGAGATGTTAAGAAGACCCTTTTTGCCGCCGGTTCCCTGCAAAATTTTAGGGTAGGGTTGCTAACAATGATGAATGATAATCTAGTGCTGAAAGAGTTTATGCGCAAGTGAGATGGGCAATGCAGGAAAGAATGAGCTGGTTGGGACTTGAGAGAAGCAACCAAGTGAAAGGGTTTTTCATTCTCTTTTTCTACTCCAAATAGTTGAAATTGTATTAACTTGATAATTACAATTTTTTTCAATTTATTGTACCATTCTTCCATTGAAAATGGTGTTTTCCCTTGAGTATTGGGTTGTCATGTAAAAGCAGTTGGAGAGAAAAACAGGCAGGGAAGACAGACTCTTGTTTTTCAGGTGTAGGGTTGGCATGGTCTTAAAAGTGAAAAGCCCAACTATTTGACTATATCTTTTTTATAGGTAAATAGTATCATAAAAAAAGGGTAGTTTACAAGGGGTATATTTCAGGAGAAAGCAAGAATTATTTTAGATACACTCACAAACTAAGGGGTATATTTCAGGAGAAAGCAAGAATTATTTTAGATACACTCACAAACGAACTCATAAATAAAGAATATAAGGTTCAACTTAAATAAAAAACTTGATCTAAAATAATTCCAAAAGAACTAGACAAATTGAGGGTAAAAACAACCCCCAAAACCGATGAAAATCTGCTTGATTTTGGTCGTAAATCTCGACCGGAATAAGATCAATAAATGAGACCCACGACAGAGAAAGTCACAATTGGACTTAAATTCAATCATTAGCCGGATTCTAGTATATTGGCCAAGAATGGCCATAAAGCTGGGTTCGAAGCCGAATTCCCTTGGCCTTGGTTGGAAAATGTGGGTTGGCGGTCGAATTCTCTTGGCCTTGGTTGATAAATGGAGCTCACCCACCACTTGTCTTTCTCACCCTCTCATGTATTTGGCCTTGGTTGATAAATGGAGCTCACCCACCACTTGTCTTTCTCACCCTCTCATGTATGATACATGGTGGTTGACATGAATGAAAAGTTGAGAGTGACTTTAATATTTGGGTTGAGTGGAGGATGACGTGTTTTATTCTCTAGGTCGGCTGAAAATTGACACCAAGGTGAGGTCAACGCCGGTTAGAAATTGACACTAAGGTGATGTGAATTTTCGGCTAGAAATTGAGATCAAGGTGAGGTCAAGGTCGGCTAGAAATTGAGACCAAGATGGGTGGCTTTCGGCTAGAAATTGAGGCCAAAGATGGGTGGTTTTCGGCCGAAAATTGAGGCCAAAGGTGGAGGTGACTTTCGGCTGGAGATTGAGACCAAAGATGGGTAGTTTTCAGCTGAAAATTGAGGCTAAGGGCCGCTGGAATTTTCGGCCAAAATGGGGATTTGCTTCCCTATGGGTCAGCTGAAAGAGTCAAGGTGGGAAGGAAGGAAAGTGTTTCCTTCTTGGTAGGCTGAAGGTTTTTAAGTGAGAGAGAGAGGTTTGTTTTCTTTATAAGCTAGTTGCTAGCTAAATGCTACCTATATATATATATATATTACTAGCTAGCTATGTTCTTAAGCTTGTTGATGGCCAAAAGGCTATATATATATATATATTACTAGCTAGCTATGAGATGAAAGATGGAGAACCTTTTTTTTTTTATACCCAGAAAGATGGAGAACCTTTTTTGTGATCGGATGGAAGTATTCAAATGGGAAAGGTGTTAAGTTAGTGATGGCCAAAAGTCATATATTACTAGCTAGCTATGAGATGGAGAAGGAGAAATTTCTCTTTCTTTGGTTGGCTGTAGGTCGGATGGAGGGCTTCCATTGGGAAAGTGCAGTTTGGCTTTTTACTATGCCAAATTTTCGGCTGAATTGGGTCGGCTTTGTTGACCAAGTTTATCGGCAAGAAGTGCTTTTACAATTCCAAAATGTTTGGCTATGGCTAGCCACTGCTACTCCACATACTTGGCCATTCATGGCCAAGCTTCATACTTATGTTATAAGTATTGATGTGGCCAAATTATGGATGAATGGAATTATGATATGGGTTGTAATAATAAACCCTATGGCCCATGACACCCAATTAACTTGATGTTGAATTTCCATTTTATTAAGTTGAAGTTCCTAACTTTCGGCTCAACTAAATTCCTAAGTTTAGTTTTCGACCCAATTCAGGCTCAAGAGATTAAAGTTCCGGCTGAGGATTCATCAAGCCAAATCCGACTCAAGTTGTCAATATTCCGAAATGGGAAATAAATCAAGTCAAGGTAATGTCAATCTAAAATCTTCTCAAGAAAGAAGGTTTTTGATTGAATTTCAATCAAATCATTTAGCATCAACCCGACCTTGAATCGAGTTGGCTCAACAAGGCAAGATTTTAGTGACAAATCCAATCAGACAATCAATCAAGCCTTCAAAGATTCGGGTGGCTCAACAAGGAAAGATTTAGGTGGCTCAACAAAGAAGGATTTGGGTGGCTCAACAATGAAGGTTTTTCCATGTCAGAGAGTGGAGGCGAAGCATGGTCAATTCGAGGGTTGGCTGAGACCCTATAAATAGCCAAGGTGAAAAAGAGAAAGGGACATCCACATCAACACACAAACTTACTCTTTATCTTGCACCTTTCAATTCCTAGACTAGATTTTACATTCAGTTTTAGCATGGCAGAGTCTTTCAATTCCTAGCCTAAGTTTTCATTAAAGCTTTAGTGTAGCCAAGTTCTTCGATTTTTTGCGTAAGTTTATTATTCAAAGCACTTTCAATTACCTTGTTTTACATTCAAGTTTATTTTTATTTAATCGTTATTTCAATTCGAGTTTATTTCAATTCCGTTTATTTAATCGCTTTATTAGTTTGAATTTATTGTTTTTTTCTATTAAGTTTAATTATAGTTAATTTTCTTAAACATAGTTAATCTTTTTTTTCAACTTAATTATTGCATTTGCATTCATTTCATTCCAAAAAAACCGAAAATACGTAAAAACACAAGTTCAAAGCCTAAACAACCTTGACCTTGTGGGAGTGAAAGAATCCAGACCAAGAAGAGGTTATTTGCTTGGTTGCACAATCGCGAGGTTAGAAGTCAGCCTAAAGGACACATCTAACATTTATCATTCCATTCAGGCCAGTTGGTGGCTTGGTGGTGGCACGCCTACGCAATCATTCAAAGAAGACCAAAATCCCTCCTATCGGCTTGATTTGCCAAATCGAGGGAAACATAATAAAAAAAATATGAATCTTACAACACAAAAAATCAGGCAAATCGAAAGGAAACCAATGAATAAAAACTAGGCTTATTGCTTCATATGCACCAAGAACAAGCGATTCTCAAATTGCACCCAAAATTGAAATTTACCTCAGTTTGCACCAGGAACAGTAACACCGTTAAAAACATTGCACCATTTCACCAACACCGTTACTAACGTTGTTAAGGATGGTTATGTGGGAGAGTATTTTAGTCATTTTGGTCATTAGCTCCTTCATCCTCTGCACACTACTCAAAACGACGTCGTTTTGGCTCCAACACCGTCCAATTCGTCCTCACCTCCATCGGCTTCACTCTCATTCCCATCTCACTTTCTCTGCTCTCTCATTTGAGTATATAAGAATGGGAATGGCAGCCATGGCTACTCTCCTTCTCATTCCTTTGTTTTTCACCCTTCACCAAGCTTCTTCAAACCCAAATTTGGAATCTTTGTTAGCATTCAAAGCCAGCGCAGATCCTTCTAACAAGCTCACAACCTAGAACTCAAACTCTGAACCTTGCACATGGGTTGGAGTCTCATGCACTCGAAACCGAGTTTCGTGACTCGTCCTCGAAAACCTCGACCTCCGCGGCCCCATTAAGCTATTAGCCACCTTAACTCAGCTTCGAGTTTTGAGCTTGATGAGGAACCGCCTCTCCTGCCCCATTCCCGACCTCTCTAACCTCACCGCCCTCAAATTCCTTTTCCTCTCTTACAACGAATTCTCCGGCGACTTTCCCGCCTCCCTCTCCTCGCTTTATTGACTCTTCCGCCTCGATCTGTCCTACAAAAACTTCTCCAGCGAGATTCCTCCAACGGTCAACCATTTGACCCATCTTCTCACTCTCCGCCTCGAGGTGAACCGCTTCTCCGGTTCTATTTCCGATTTCAACCTCCCGAATCTCCAGGACTTAACGGTGTCTGCCAACCATTTGATCGGTGCAATACCCAAGTCCTTCTCGGGTTTCCCCCAATCCGCTTTCACTCAAAACTCGGGACTTTGCGGTTCTCCGGTGCAGAACTGCAAGGGTACAGTAAACGACCCGACTCGACCGGGATCCGATGGAGCTATTGCCTCTCCTGTAATGCCCGCGGGAAATCCGTCCATTATAGCATCTTCTCCGAGCTCATTGCCAGCTGTAAACGCACTGTCGAGGAAATTGGAAAACAATCGTCGCAATGGAAGCGCAAAATTGAGTCCAAAGGCTCTAATTGCCATCATAGTCGGTGACGCTTTGGTTCTGGTGTTGGTTTCTCTCATGGGTTTGAAGAAAGCTTGGAGAAGGGTGAAAAACAAAGGAATGAGAAGGAGAGCAGCCATGCCTGCCATTCCCATTCTTCTATACTCAAATGAGAGAGCATAGAGAGTGAGCTGGGAAGGAGAGTGAAGCCGATGAAGGTGAGGACGAATTGGACGGTGTTGGAGCCAAAACGACGTCGTTTTGGGTAGTGTGCAGAGGATGAAGGAGCTAATGACCAAAATGACTAAAATACCCTCCCACATAACCATCCTTAACAGCGTTAGGAACAGTGTTGGTGAAATGGTGCAACGTTTTTAACGGTGTTACTGTTCTTGGTGCAAACTGAGGTAAATTTCAGTTCTGAGTACAATTTGAGAATCGCTGGCTTGTTCTGGGTGCATATGAAGCAATAAAAGTAAACCCACAAAGGGTAATGAAGAGCTCAACAAGCCAAATATCAAGCTGCCAGTACCACCGTCGACTCCACAACAGTTAGAGTGCGACCAACAACACTAGCAACTCCATTCCCCATCGAACAAAGCCTCCGCAAGGTGTGCCATGACGGAGACGACCCACGACACTCCATCAGCGTAGAGGCCAGATTCCAATGAACCACCATGACTGCCGCCGACAAGGAGAAGAAAGAATCTAGCGAGGAAATCGAGCAACCCAGTCTGCACCATCAACCAAACCGAGCAACCCATAGGCTACCATGAAGACGAAACACCCCTTCCAACAACGACATGGACATATCTGAGCGAGAATTGCTAGATCTGTCACGGTAGGTGACATCATTGGAACTAGAAAAGAAGGTTAGAGAAAGGTTCGCGAAGAGGGGGATTTGGACCATCTTAAATTTTCTACAGAAAATCTATGGGGTCTAAAATAAGATATATTAATCACATTAATATCAGGAATATGTACATTAAGTATTGAACTTGGTTTTTATGAAAGTCAAATTTAAGACATGCTGTTAAATAATGAGTAGGATGGTAATTATAGTAATAAATGCTTTAGTGATATTTTTCTTTATTTGTACGTTGACGATGAATTTTTGAGGAATGTGATATTTAGTAGTCGACTCATTATCTGATTCAACATGAAATATCTTTCCTTTTTGGCTTATTACTCACAATGCTCACCGAATTAGATCTAGAATCTCAATTTGCTCCCCGAACGCGAAATCGTAATAATGTGCAGGCAGAACTCCCCTTCTGTCAGCTCCGTTGCACCAAAAGTTACACTTCGTTACTAACTCTGTTTATGATGTTTACGTGACAGCAAGTGATTTGATGTTTTATTCATTTTGTAGCAAAATATTAAAACTAAATATTAGAAAGAAAAAAAAAAGATGTAGAAGAAGATGATGAACACCATCTGGGTTTCATTCTCAAACACCATATGTTTGCATTTCTGCTTGCAAATTGAGTAATGATTGGCCACTATCTCCCACAAGGGCTCGCCTAGCCACCACTTGGGTTCGTGGCTTCCCATGGTGAAAAAACTCCCCCGTGTGCGGATCCCCGACGTGGTTGTTGACTATTCCATGGTAAGCAGGATAAAGACCTGTGCCAATTGAGTAATGGTTAGGAAATGTTAGTGTTGGGAACACATGAATCAAACCCTACTCGGCCTCAGTCCCGTTGGCAGTCAAATGACCGATATTTGGGGTCGGAGTCTTGAATTGGTACCCTAATCGGAACCCATATGAGGAAACCAATAGAACCACAGGATGGTCGAGCTTTGTTAAAGCTCAAGCCTTGAATTCAAGTGATGAGGAGCTGTAAGTGGGAGTCGGCGTGGCCTTTGATGGGTTGGAGAAGAAGAGGAAAGCGAAAGCAACGACGGCAGAGAGAGCTATACAAGTGATGAGCAAGAGAGAGATGAAGATGATGGTGGTGCTGGGTTTGTGAGAAGAGGATGGGATCGAAGGTGAAGAGGTGGTGGATGAGTCCGTATTGAAAGAGAGCAGCGCTGTAGCTGGGTTCAGAGGGTCTTCATCGTGGATTGGGATTGGCGTCGGTTTCATGGGCGATGAATCTGAACCCATTTTGACAACCCAGCTTAATTCTTCTGGTTTTTCTTCAATAGGTTCGTGGAATGGAAGAATTTGGGAGGTGGGTTTTGTTATTGAGCTGTGGAGAAAGAGAAAGAAAGGGGTTTGAGTGCGATGCAAGGGTTAAAGGTTTGGTCTTGGTGGTGTAGCAGACAGTGAATTTGGTGGGGGTTAGATTTCATCTATCAAAGAAGACGACTTGAGGGAGGATGAGAAGGCTAGAGAGGACGAGAAGGCCAGAGAGGCCGATGGAGTCGGAGGGGTGGTTGAGGAGGAATCAGGTGCGGTAGCTGAGATCCAAGTTGTCGGAGGCGAAGGGATTCAAGGACGCGTTGGATTCGAGTAGGTGAGTGCGCTGGGCGGCGACGATAAGGTTTGACCATGGGAAGCCACGGGGGAGGGGAATGAGGGCTTGCACAACCTCATCACCCTGAACGCCAGGGAATGGGGTCCTCCTTGATCGCTGCTCATCACTTCCTCCTCTTGAATTTACCGGCGACATGGGAATGGGTTGAGAAACCCAGATGGTGTTCATCATCTTTTGTTTTTTTTCTTTCTAATATTTAGTTTTAATATTTTGCTACAAAATGAATAAAACATTAAATCCCTTGCTGCTACGTAAGCATCCTAAACAGAGTTAGTAACGAAGTGTAACTTTTGGTGCAACGGAGCTGACAGAAAAGGATTTCTGGCTGCACATTGTTACAATTTCGCGTTCGGAAAGCAAATTGAGATTCTAGATCTGATTCGGAGAACATTTTGAGTAATAAGCCTTCTTTTTTTTGCTACTTAAAATATCCTTCATTGATATCGTTATAATCATTTCAAACGAAAAAGAAATTAAATACTGTTACCTCTCGGGCTTACTCTCTGGTTTTGTTAAATTGGAATCTGGCGGTGTAAGTGCCGCTGGTATTTTGGATGTGTAGGTCTGCTGTGGTGTGTGTTTGCAGTTTGTAGCCTCCCTGCGTGGTTGGTGTTTTCTCTGGGCCTTGCTCTTTGTTGCCCAGTTTGGGTGCTGTGTTTCTTTTTTCTGTTGTTGTGAGTTGCTGGTGTTTCCCAGCCTCTTGTGCCTCTGTTTCCTTTTGGGGCCTCTTCCCTTTTAATACAATTGAATTATCAAAAAAAAAAAAAAAAAAGTTTAGCATAAAAACTTGTAATAAATTGATAATGACTCATTAGTCAGTACATTCATTGCAAATTTGTAGAGATTCTTATTTATCATCAATCACTGTCCATTTCAAGGTCTACCGACCACCACAGTCCATAGGTCATGCATACAAGTTTGACACAACACAGTGACATATTTCATGACCTCTCACAATTCACAAGCTGATGAATGATGATGATGAGATTATTCAAAATTTCAAAATGCCTCAATTCACATAATAGTCATTATTGTGAGAATGTGAAGGTACAAAAATCTCACATTGGAAAGTTGAACAACCTTATAAAGTCTTATAAGTACTTAGGCCTCTCTCCCCATAGTCAATTGGTTTTGGGGTGGAACCTCAACTTCCTTCATGGTATCAGAGCGGGTTATCCCACGTGTAAGGCTTAACCGCCACACGTGCTTCATGTCACCCAATATGAGTTGTACATGTGTTAGGCTTGAAAATTCGCCACACGTGAGGGAGCGTGTGAGAATGTGAAGATACAAAAATCCCACATTGGAAAGTTGCACAACCTTGTAAGGGCTTATAAGGACTTGAGTCTCTCCCCCCATAGCCAATTAGTTTTGGGATGAAATCTCAACTTCCTTCAATTATGTTAGTCTTGCATGCTGCCTAATTAAGTTCAAAACCCACTTAAATAACATTGCTGATGGGACACAATAATAAAAAATTATAATAAAAATACGTTATGTTTTAAAAAATTAACTTAGATTGACATTTTTAGAGAGTGAGTTTCCTATTGGTTAATTGGTAAGAGTTCGAAACTCGCCGGAAGCAATTTGTGGTTTAGGACAAGCCACATTCCGAGCGTGGATTAATTCTATCCTTTGAGTTTGAGAACACCTCGTGGTACTTACAAAAAAAAAAAATATATATAATAAGGCCTGAAATGAGGTATATATGTGATGAAATCACCAAAAACAAACTGAAAAATGGCAGAATCAAGAGAAGAAGATGAGAAGCATTTTGTTTTGGTACATGGGGCATGCCATGGGGCTTGGAGTTGGTACAAGGTGAAGCCAAGGCTTGAATCTGCTGGACACAAGGTCACAGTGCTTGACCTTGCAGCCTCAGGCATCAACATGAAGGCCATACAAGATGTCCACTCACTGGCTCAGTATTCCCAGCCATTGTTGGAGTTCATAGCTTCATCACTTGCCCCAAAAGAAAAGGTCATCATTGTAGGACATAGCCTTGGGGGCTTCAGCTTGGCCCTTGCCATGGAACATTTCCCTCACAAAGTTTCTCTTGCTGTGTTCTTGACTGCCTTTGCCCCAGATACCCTACACCAACCTTCATATGTTTTGGATCAGGTATGTATTTACTTAATTTCAATTTAAGCTCCACTAGTGTTTTTGATTTTGCTATTCGAAGTGAGTTCGTTCGGATAATCTGATTATGATCTGTCAAAAAACAAAAAATCGAAAATTAATGCAGCGAAATTCAAATATCGATATTTAAAAAAATTAAATATGAGGCGATCCAATTCCAGTTTAACCTAGTAGATATGATCAATGAAATGAATGCTAATTTAATTTTGGTATGATTATTCAACTGGGGATGTGGATAATTTATTATTGAATTATCAATAATAATATTTGGAATATAATAATTTGGACTAATTGCATGTGAGAAACCAAATGATTTATGTTCACTATTAAGAATTTCTTTTCACTTTAACTTTTTGAATATTATAATCTTGTTATTCCAAAAGATAATTGAATGATTAAAGTAGAATGTTGAATTATTGATATCCAATTAGGAAATTATTATTTTAGTCTCCTTTTAAAAAATTATCTTTATAAATTTGTTGTTATTTTGTTAATTTTAATTTAAGTTAAATATTTAATTTATTTTACATAAAATCATAAATTTAGCACCAAATCTCGTTAATATAATTCTGTAACCAGTTGAATAGTGTATGATATTAAATTGCAATGTCAAATCTCAACAACTGATAAGGAATTTATTGATTGATTGTGTTAACCACTGTTTTTTTTCCCTTACGTGAAAAGTACAAGCAGAAGACACCGGCAGAAGCATGGCTGGACACTCAGTTCACAAAGTATGGAAGTACTGAAGAGCCCCAAACATCAATGCATTTTGGTCCTAAGTTCTTAACGAAGGCCTATCATCTCAGCCCTATCGAGGTAATTTCTCGCCTATCGTTACAGATTCACAGTTTAACAACATATCAACTTTGTTAACTACAAAGTTTCTATGCAACATCGCGATAATAATACAGATTGTTTTGTAATATTCATGTTCGAAGGACCTAGAACTTGGCAAGAGCTTAGCTAGGACAAGTTCACTCTTCCTTGAAGACTTGTCAAAGATGGAGAACTTCTCTCATGAGGGTTTTGGATCTGTCACACGAGTTTTTGTGGCGTGTAAAGAAGACAAGGCAATACCATACGAATTTCAACGGTGGATGATTGAAAACGGTGGATTTACAAATGTGGTGGAGATCAAAGGTGCTGATCATATGCCAATGTTTTCAAAGCCACAAGAGCTTTGCAATTCTCTTGTGGATATATCACATGACTACTCTTAATTAAGTTGTACTAATTAAGCTTATGGCACATTTTTATCTTGTGGTGGACCAAATAAGGCGGCCGCCCTGCCGCCGAAGGGTTAGGGAACAATGAGGTTGTTTTCGTCTCTTGGGTTTTGAGGTGGTAATTTCCAAACTCACAACCTCTGACCTCGATAATTAAGCTCCATATATATATATATATATATATATTTTATCAAAATTAATGGAATTTTTATTAAATAATATAACCATCCTGTTAATATCAAATATGAAAAAAAAAAAATTAACAAGTGAACAAATCAAAACTAACAATGACGAGCTATACAGACAAGTAAACAACGTGAAACGTGACCATTCGGTTATTGGATTTAAGCCTAACGACGAACATGATCATGGACTGAACTTGATCATCTATCTCTTTCATAATTTATTTTCACAATATCAGAAATAATCTCTGAATAATAATGACCTTTAATTTCACATCAAGCTGTGACAATCTCTTAGAACGCAAACAACTAGATGTGTTTCGAAATTTATAGGTCCAGGCTTGAGGTGTCTGCGAAATACATTTCTTTTCTTCACGACTTGTTGATTAATTCCTCTTCCTTAAAACAGAGTTCCTGAAATCTCGTTAAGCTGCAAATAAAGAACTAGCAGTTCAGTTTACAAGGAAGAAAAGTAAAAGCGAAAACGAAAGCGAAAGCAAGAGTAATCAATACTTCAGACTTTTTGAGATGCTGTCTGTATTAGAGACGGGACGCATGATGCAAATCTCACTTACACACAATTTTCTTCGACTTTGATCGCATTTGTTGATATGGTTGATTAGTTAGGGACTTAGAGTATACAATGGTCTTTTGGAGCTCCGATTTAAAAAAAAAACTTAACTTGAAGCGATTAACAAATCTGAGACCACAAACTTAAAGTTTAAGCTCCAAATGATGATTCTACATCCTAAAACTATCAACCATGTGAATAAATGAAAAAAAATTGGAAAAAATTGAGTGGAAAGATTTTCTAAGCGCAGAAGCATAATGAAGCTCATTGAAAGAGACTCACCGATTCAGAAGAACATTAGGATTGTAGGGAAACAGATTTTTTCGGTGTAGCTTTTCAATGGAATTTTTCAATGAAAGTAAGCAACCTTTGGCATCATTGAAATCCTTTTCCCGGAAACTGGAGCTAGCCAATGAAACTTTTCTTTTCTTGCAAGATGATTCATCAGTACCTTGTCCACCAACTGTAAATTCCGAAAACGAGCTCCATGAATCGCACACTTTGCGCAAGCACCTACGAAAGTAAGCATGAAGGACAGTAAGAAGCAAGAAAAAGATGCACCGAGCTGAAATCAAATGCAAATATCTTGCCTCAAGAGGTTATTTCAAACCAGAGGGCTCATGCCTCATAGGGTAGTTCAACATTTTATTCACTGTTAACCAATAATTCAAAATATAAAGAATAAAAAAAAAGCTAAGTGTTGAAAAGTATAATATAGCAACTAGAATAAAGACCTTAAAAGATATTCTGCACAGCTGATACCGGTATCTTTTGAAATAAGGTAATCAAGGAGCACCTGATGGTCATAGCTTAACTGCAAAATTGAAAAGATATAATCTTTCATATATCATCAATGATTTCTATTTGCCCAATACCATTTATTCAAATAAGGATCTTGCCTCTAAGAGAAATAGATGGAATAAGAGCACAGGATTGAAGAGATCTGAGACACGAAAAAGCATATTGCCCTTAGAGTCCTGAAATGCTCCCCTTTCGTCTTGAAACCTATATTAAACCGAAAATTTGATAACAGGAAGCTGTGACTATATTTTACAAGAACGGAAAAGGCAGAATATTTTTTCCTTACTGTTCTTCTGCAGAAAAAGGTACGGCAAGCAACTGCAAGAGCACCTTGAATAATACATCATCCTAGTTCAAGAATGAGCCATGAAATGAGGACATATGAAAATTTTGAGTATGGTGCAACGTATAACGCAATCCTTCAAAGAAATAGATATAAGCTAACCACGTTAAAAAGTTGGATGCGCATACGACACAATTTTAAGAAGATAAGAAAAAATATAGAGTAATTTTTGAAGAGATAAAAAGATATACCTCTTTGATATAGAGTTGGAGGAAGGACTTGGCAAAGTTGACACATTTTTCAGAATATATATCATGGTCCAGTAAAATATCATCTGGAAGATGCCATTGGAGCCAGCTATAAAGCTCCAACAGACCTTCCTTTCTTGGACAACACTGCACCTCTGCATTTGAGTCACATTTCAAGCGTAAGTTCCAAGTTGCACAAGCACATTTGTTGTTCGGGCCTCCATTCGAGCTAATCAAATGAAAAGAACAGCTCAGGAAAAGGAAAACCGCCTGTCTTTGCAGATGCCGGGAAGACAGACTGTTTACTTCTGCATCGTCAACACTGGATAGAAATGGAGAGCCTTCTAGGCAATCATCCTGATTATACCCAAGAGGAGTAATGGGCTGCCTCAAAAGTTCTCCAAAGTAATTATGTATAAGTTGCAACCATGAAACAAGAATTGAGCTTTCCCGACAGCTTTGGGAAATCAGCCTGATCATTAGCACCTGCATGACACGACTTGGAATGAAATTCTAAGCCGGCAAATGTAAGCTATTTCCGAGTTGCAAATGTAAGACAGTTATCAACGCTTTATGACACAAGCACTTGGTTCATGCCTAAACTTTCTGCATATCACCAAAACCAACATTCTTAAGATGTTTAACAATCAACAGTTATCTTTAAGAAAAAACTCAGGCCAACTCATACCAATAACTTGTGTTTAAAGTATTGAGAGATGCACTTGTTAAAGTTAACACAATCTGCTTGCTCACCAAGGCACCAACATAAAAGCTTAGGTACAAGGTCGACAATTGTAGAAAATATTGGATGATGCTTGTCTGCAGATCTACTTTGCTCAGCCAGGGAACAGAGAAACTGAACCAAAGTTCCCAGAAACAAGGATTTTCGAAATAAAACATCTCCACGGGAACTCTTCTCAGCATTTGGACCAACATGAATCTCATGAAATAGATTCCAAGGCATGGTGGAAAGAACATAATTGATTGAATCAAAGTACACTTTAAGAAGTTCATCATCGTCTTCTGACTTCAAATATTTTCGTATATCACGTAAAACCCTTACAACACCAGCCGCGACAACCCAGTCAGCATTTTCCAGCCTAGGCTTTAACACAATAACTAAACTCGATGAAGCAGATTGAAGATTATCAGCTCCAGTTGTCAAATCTGATGAAGAACATGAAATCGCCAAATCCATACAAATGCACAATAAACGAATAAAGGAATCCCAATTGCTTCCCTACGAAACACGTAAAGCTCAGAAAATTAACCACAAAACCCAAGTAAACTGTCACAGATGCATAACCACATTCCCTAAGGCAGTGAAGTTGCAAACATACCGAAACAGCCACAAATTCTGAGACAGAAACTAGAACTTTGCAGGCCAGATGCTTAACATATTTACTCTCTACTGTTAGCAAAACAACCTGTTGAAGAAGCAACAAAAATTGAAACTATGAAGCTCAACCATTTATATACTTGCAAAGTTAATGCATTTGATTCATTTATTTGAAAAAGAAGAAGTGAACTTACCAAGTGGGTAATGATTTTAGTCAGACACATACAATCACTCTCAAAATCCAATCCTACCGCCACGCCCTGAGCACAAAAAGTTCATGCCTTTACGTGTTTGATTGCTAATAGAAGTTAAATTTGAAGTTTTCACAGAGAGAGACTGACATTATCAGAGTCGGAGTCCAGGGCTTGGGTCAAGAGCTTGACTTGTCGAAGAACCTGAGAGAGAGTTACCAGAATTTCCCTCTCTTTGGTTACCGAAATGACATCTGGTTCCTGCAAAGCAAGCGAGAATTGAGCTACTGCAACAATTAATGAAACTAAACCCTAGTTATGGGGTAGGGAGAGAAAAACTGACCGTGTACGGACGAAAAGAGTCATCGACCAATCGGCAAAGCCGCGAGAGCTTCGAATCACTGCACATTTCAAATCGGAGAGGCAAGGGGAAAGCTTTGGTGATTCAGCTTCAAACAGAGTTCAGAGAAAGGGCAGAACGCTGCGTTTAGAAGGTTGGTTGGTGCAATTTATTCCAATTAAAACCCAAACCTCTCTTTTTTTTTTGGCGGGTAAACGGTCGACTAATTTATATGCCATCGCCATATGAGACTTCTTTGTTAGCAGCTCTGATTAAAAAATGCACCTCCATAGCCTCACTGAAACAAGCTCGTCAACTCCACGCTCTCCTCCTCACCACCACTCCCATCGGCTCGCACTCTCCATATCCATACAACAATGTCCTGTCCATGTATGCACGATGTGGTTCACTCGGAGACTCCCGGAAGGTGTTCGAAAAAATGCCCAACAGAAATCTAGTTTCGTTCAATGCACTCATTTCGGCCTATTCCCGAGATGGAAATTCTTCAATTTTGGTCTTTGAAATACTTAGCCAAATGGGAGTTGAATGCCTCAGGCCAAATGCTTCGACTTTCACAAGCTTACTACAAGCATCTTATACACTTGAGGATTGGTTGGTTGGTTCTTTGATTCATGCCCAAGTTGTTAAATTTGGATTCTTGAATGATTTATGTCTGCAAACTGCTCTACTTGGGATGTACTCCAGCAGTGCGGATTTGAAATCTGCGAGGAAAGTTTTTGTGGAAATGGTTGATAAAGATGTTGTGGCTTGGAATTCTATGATTTTTGGGAATTTGAAAAATGATGACACCAAGGAAGGGCTTCATCTCTTTGATGGCATGCTGAGGACTGGAATAGTTCCTACTCAATTCACATATTCAATGGTTTTGACTGTTTGTAGCAGATTAAGATTATTTTATCTGGGAAAACTCATTCATGCCCGAGTCATAGTTTCGAACACACTAGCTGATTTAACTCTGCAGAATTCCTTGCTTGACATGTATTGCAATTCAGGGGACGCTCAAGTCGCATTTAGTGTGTTTAGTGGAATGTCCAGCCGAGATTTGGTTTCGTGGAACACAATCATTGCTGGGTACTCAGAAAGTGGGGATTCAGAAAAGGCCATGAACTTATTTGTCCAGTTGAGGAAATTGTCTCTTCTTAAACCAGATGAATATACTTTTGCAACTATCATATCCGCAACAGGTACGTGCATAGCTTCTGGTTATGGTAAGTCCCTTCATGGGCAAGTCACAAAAGCAGGATTTGAGAATAGTGTTTTTGTAGGAACTACACTAGTGTCTATGTATTTCAAAAACGGTGAAATTGATGGTGCTCAGAAAGTGTTCCATTCAATTTTGGATAAGGATGTGGTTCTCTGGACTGAGATGATCATGGGTTTTTCCAGATTGTGTGATGGGGAGAGTGCAATTAAGATCTTTTATGAAATGTGCCGGGCAGGCCTTAAGATTGACAGCTTTGCTCTCAGTGCAGCTTTGAGTGCATGTTCCGACCTTGCCATGTTAAAACAAGGTGAGATGATTCATTCCCAGGTTGTAAAAACAGGATACGATGTTGAAATGTCTGTTTGTGGAAGTCTGGTGGATATGTATTCAAAAAATGGCAACCTTGAATCTGCTTATACTATATTTTCCCAAGTTTCGGACTCTGATTTGAAATGCTGGAATGCAATGCTTGGAGGATATAGTCACCATGGCATGGCCGAGGAAGCATTGAAGCTGTTTTTTGAGATAGGAGAAAATGGCCTCAAACCAGACCAAGTTACATTTCTGTCTCTACTCTCAGCTTGCAATCACAGCGGTTATGTTGAAGTCGGAAAGTTTCTGTGGAAATGTATGAAGGAAACCGGTATCCCACCTGGGCTTAAGCATTACTCTTGCATGGTAAGTTTGTTAAGTCGAGCAAGATTGTTAGATGAGGCGGAGGCACTTATCATCAGTTCGCCATTTGATGAAGATAATGTTGAGCTCTGGAGAACTTTGCTAAGCTCATGTGTCGTGAATAAAAATTTGAAAATCGGAGTTCATGCAGCAGAGCAGGTTTTAAGCTTGGACGCAGAAGACAGCGCAACACATATCTTGCTCTCGAATCTCTATGCTGCTGCTGGAAAATGGGATTGTGTCGTGGACACGCGGAGAAAGATCAGAGCAATGACATTGGAGAAGGATCCTGGACTAAGCTGGATTGAGGATAAGAGTAATGTTCAGGTGTTTTGTTCCGGTGTTCAATCAGAGGAACATGCTGGTGAAGCACAAGCTGCATTGCATTGGCTTCAAGGAAACATGGTGAAATCACAAACAGATGAGTTTCATGATTCGATTCATGCTACATAAGATGTCAAAAAAGGTACGATCTTGAAACTTCATTGTTATCTTGGCATCAACATTACTATTGCCTTTGTATCACTAGCTTGCTGAAATTTGAAAAGTTGAATCAAACAAGTAAAGAGTGACTGACATAAATTCGAAAGTTACAAGGATTCACATTGTTCAAATTGAAACATAAAAGACCAAATTAAGATTAATAGTAAACCCTTGCTAATTCCCGCCAAAATTTTTATTTCAGTCAATTTTTCGTAATAGCCAATTTCCTCCCTTAACTGTTATTAATAACCAATTTCCCCTATCATCACATTTCCTCAAATTTTTTGACTTTTTATTAGAGGTGCAACTCGGGCAATTGTAAGGTTAATCCAACCCTAACCAACCTTTACTATTCGGGTTTGAGTTTGATTCAAATTAATTTGAGTTTGTGTGGGTTCAGGTTAATTCGGTTTTTAAGGGTTTCAGGTTGGGTTTGAATTGACTCGGGTTTTATCTTTATTGATGTTATTTAATACATATTCTTTCTTAAAATGTGACAAATTTAACAAACAAACAAAAGATTAGACGAAATGTGATAACGAGAGAAGATCGGCATTAATAATAGTTCATGAGGAAAACTAACAAAGGATACAAGTTCAAGGGGAATATTGGCAAATAAGCATCAAGATTTCAGTAAATTCAGCGTGTAAAACGTGCCACGCTTTGAGTGGTGATGTTACACAGTTACACTTACAAAGAGCAAAATTATTCTCATAAGAAATTGAACTAGGATGTAGCTGACTGGCATTTTTAATTGTACTTGAGTGCAATCTCCAGAAGAGAATTGGAGAGTTCTTGGGGCTTTGAAAACTTTGGCATATGATCAGCGCCCTTAATCTCCTCCACATTTTCAACCCCGCTGTTTGCAATCATCCATCGCTGGAAGTGAGGAGTTATAATCAAATCCTTTTCACAAATCACAAAAACTCGCGTAACTGATCCATTAGCCATTATCCGAAAAATTCCTCATTTTCGCCACTTCTTCGCGAAATTATGAACTCTTCCTCACTAAACTCTTGGCAAGCTCCAGATCCTTGGAAGCATGAACAATAGATAATTAAATACATCGTGGGTGGATGTACTTGTTCTCCCATGGTTAAATACTTGATTTTTTATATGCAGACTTGATAACCGAATTATTGATTTCTTAAAATATATATCATGTAAAAGTCATCTCCGCAAATGATGGGTAATCAATAATCACCCTCGAATAGATGCAATGCAAGTATTGCTCCGATTTGTTTTTATGAATCAAATAATATGCTATAGATTGTGTACCTCAATGGGGCTGTGTTGATAGAGATTTTGTTGCAAATACTTTGGACCGAAGGAAATCAATGTCAAGGGTTCTTTGGTGCTACCGAATTGCTCAAACCTAGTGTCCAACCATCCGTCCACCGGTGCCTTCTCCATGAACTTATCATATATATTGAAAACAAAAATGAAAACCAGAGTGTTGAAATCAATTTTAGTTATTTAAGGCCGATTAGTAATTATTTTATTTTTAATTTTCACTTTTTATGCTTATCGAGACGAGAAATTAAGGGATGGATGAAGATTATCAAACGGACCAAAAACGAAATGGCTAAAAACGAAATGGCTATTAAACGGATCCTTAATTTCTACTAATCAAGTAAATAAAATGAAGGTAAAATTGATACCTCGTCCATAATATAAGATGGGCGGTGAGTTGTGTCAGGCAAAAAGGCAGTTAAAAACACAGCAACAGAAATTTTGTGTGGGAATTTTTCCATGGCAAGGGACAGGTTCATGCCTCCAAGGCTATGTCCTACAAGGATCACTTTCTGTTCTGGGTCAAGTGATTCTATGAGCTCCAACAAAGGCTGAGAATACTCAGCCAGTGAGTGAACATCTTCTATGGCCTTCATGTTGATGCTCGAGGCCACCAGGTTTAGGGTTATGACCCTGTGGCCGGCGGCCTCGAGCTTCGGCTTCACCTTGTACCAGCACCAAGCACCGTGTCCTGCGCCGTGGACTAGGACGAAGTGTGCCATTTTTCTAAGTTAGGTGAGGTATATGGACTAACATGTTCTTAGCAATTGTATATAAAGATGGCCAAAAATTTACTCGTTGTCAAAAAGTAGTTTGTTAGTGTGACAATATTAGCATCTAGAATGGTGGTGTGATAATGGGGTAATAATAAATAATAGCAGATCAAGATTGAATATTTTTATATCTTAAAAATTATAATAAAGTCCCTCAAAAACTAAAAAATTATATTAAAGTCCGATAGTGCAATGATGAAACTTTAAAGACACTGTATATGCTTTAATCCAAAGGAAAACCCAGCAAATAAAATTCGAAAGCTAGCAAAGAAAACAATCACTCTCTTCATTCCCACACAATAGTTTGATTAACTCAATTATGGGCATACAACTCACTCAATTCGAACAATAGTAAACTCCTTTCAAGGTAGAGCCATATATCGGCATAGAAATAACTCAATTATGCCGCAAATTAAATTTTAGAATACTACGTGTCAATGACAAAAAAAAAAAAAAATAAGATTTAATTACATCTGAGCATCTGACTCACCTTTGAGTAGCTTAATGATTAGGCATTGACTTATATTTGTGTGCTATTTAGATCGTGGGTTCGATTCACCTTAGGATAAGACCAAGATTTAATTGGGAGGCCATGAAGGTGGGCGGCGAAATACAGATAGATGAATTTTTCACAAAAACTATGCTCATACAAGATTTTTGGTCAGTTTTTGAAATTTAAAAAAACATCCAAACACATTATTTCTATTCTCATAACCCCGTAAGATATTTTGAAATCGAGGGATATGATTTCTAATTACTTTGGGACCCTAGAGCCACTTCCGGACCCCGTTAGGAAGTTTATTTGAAATTCAAGTGTTATTGCTTAAAAAATGCATATAAATGGATAACAAGGCATGTCTCAAATGACTTATAATACTTTTTCTAATGTGCAGTTAAAATAATTTGCGAAATCCCGACGGATGCATTTTTCATAAAAACTGTGAGCTATAACACACAATTTTTAGTCGGCGTTTCAGAAATTTCAACAAAAACATCTAAATACTTACTATGTTTCCCTTCTCATCACCCAGTAAGATATTTTGAAGTTGAGGGAGATGATTTGTAATTAATTTGGGACCCTAGAGTCACTTCCGGATGCCGTTACTAAATTTCTTTGAAATTCGAGTGTTTTTGCTTATAAAATGTATAAAAAATAGTCAATGAGTACCCTAGATGGAAGGACATGTCTCAAAAGGCTTATAATACTTTTTCTAATGTGCAGGTCAAATATTTCGCATTATCCCGAAGAACGCATTTTTCACAAAAACTGTGAGCTGTAATAATTTTTAGTCGATTTTTGAAAATTCGACAAAAACATCCAAATACTTACTCCATTTCCATTCTCATCACCTAGTAAGATAATTTGAAGTTGAGGAAGAAGATTTCTAATTAATTTTGGACCTAGAATCACTTACGGACGCCGTTACTAAATTTCTTTGAAATTCTAGTGTTTTTGCGTAAAAATCGCATAAAAATTAGTTAATGAGCACCCTAGATGGCAGGATATGTCTCAAATGGCCTATAATACTTTTTTTAATGTGCATGTCAAATATTTCGCGTTATCCCGACATACGCATTTTTCAAAAAAACTGTGAGCTATATTTAACACACAATTTTTAGTCGGGTTTTGAAATTTCAACAAACACATCCACATACTTGCTCTATTTCCCTTCTCATCACCTAGTAAGATATTTTGAAGTTGAGGGAGAGGATTTCTAATAACTTTGGGACCTTAGAGTCACTTTAAGACCCCGTTAGGAAATTTCTTTGAAATTCGGGTATTTTAGCTTAAAAAATGAATAAAAAATAGTTAATAAGCACCCTAGATGGCAGGACATGTCTCAAATGGCTTATAATACTTTCGCTAATGTGCAGTTAAAAGATTTCGTGAAATCTCGACGAACGCATTTTTCACAAAAACTGTGAGCTATATAACACATGTTTTTTCTTCTGCAATTAAAATTAGGGTCTCTAGCAAGGAGAGTTTTTTTTCTCTGCTAGGGTTTGGGGGTCGGAATTCCATCCATCTTCTTGTGCTTGCCGTTTGGGGTCTGGCTTGGTGAGTAGCGTAGAGGGGCCTGCCGACTTGCGCGGGGGAACTAAGGAGGTTGTGCGGTCCGTTAGGGCTGGGGTGCTGGGCGGCACGACGAAGTTTTGCGATCGTCTTTCGGTTGAGGTTTAAGGGGCTTCGAGTAGTCGGACGATGGGGCTGAGGGGAAGCGGCTGGAACTGATATGGACATGGCGGATTTGGAACATAAATTTGGGTCTCATCTGTGCCTTTCGGAGAAGGAACGACTGGGCATTCGGGTGCTCCAAGAGGAGGTTGAAGACCTCCCGCTAGGGTTTCGGTTCTGCCTGGTGGCTGAGGTTTTCACGGATAAGGGGATTAGTGTGAAGGCCTTCGTGCATCTCTTCTCGAGGCTCTGGCAGGGGAGAGCGGGGGTGTCTATTTGGGTGATTGGGGAGAAGAAATTCATGGCCTGTTTTGTTGTTCAACAGGATTTGCAGAGGGTACTTGACATGGAACCATGGAGTTTTATGGAGGTTCTGGTCATCCTTGAGGAGGGGTCACGCACCAGAAAACCTCGACAGTTGAGGATGAACCATTCCACCTTCTGGGTGCAATTACATGGTATCCCGTAATTTAAAATGACTGTTGCGGTGGCTAAGAAGATTGGAGGTCTTGTGGGGGCTATTTTGGAAGTTGACACGTCTTGGGGCAAGTAGTGTATTGGACGTTTTGTCTGTGTTCGTGTCCGAATGATGGTGGATGACCCCTTGATGAGAGGCACAATTGTGGAGTTTCTGGAGAAGGGCCAGCATTGGATTGGTTTCAAATATGAGATGCTTCCTGCGTACTGTTTGGTGTGTGGCTCCTTGGGGCACACTACCCGACGATGTGAAGGCTCTGTGTTGGCCGGTAAGGGAGAGGATCGGGGCCTCCCATTCGGGGGCTTGGAGGCGAAGATGGATCTTAGGGGACGACCTTTGCGAAGTGTCATGCGTCGACTGGGCAGTGGTAGGGAGTCGCTGGGACGTGAAGGATGGGGGAGAGGCCGGGGGGATGGGGTTGCCTCCGGTTTGGCTGCGAGAATCTGTGAGCTGAAAGAGGAGGAGAAGAGGCGGATACGGTTTTGGAGGTTGCTTTCGATGCATGTTTGATTGGCAGAGGAGGCCGATTAAATGAGGAGTCTAGTCAGGGAAGAGATGTGGTGCTGGCCTCGGAGAGGGATGCGAGGGACTATACCGGGCATGACGTCCATAACGGGTGGAAGGCCAGGGGGTGTGGGCAAAGGGAAACGTCGCCAGCTGGTGTTGGAAGGTGAGGGATTCTCACCATCACTGAGGGATGGAGTGGCTCAGAGGAGAAGGCTGGAGAGTGGGGTGGAAGTCAGTGCCTCTCAGGTGGTCGGGACCAACCTTAATGGGTTTCTTGAGCAAAGGGGTGTAGGTTTCACCTCTTCCCAGTCGCCATGAGTGTTCATCGCCCTGATATTGTGGCGTTGCTTGAGATGCAAAACAATAGTCGAAGATTTTGCTATTTAAAAAATAAGTTGGGGATGCCTTTCATGCATGCGGTTGAGCCACGGGGGAATGAGTGGTGAACTTTGTGTGTTTTGGAAGGATGTACAACATGTAGTGCTAGTTAAATTTGCTGATTTCCTTATTGAAGTTTTAATAAAAGATGTTGTTTCTGGCTATACTTGGAGATTCTTTTCTATTTATGCAAGTACGGATGACAGGATCTGTGCAAACCAGTGGAGGAGCTTGGGGTGTGGGGACCCTTGCCTTTTGGTGGGTGATTTTAATGATGTGATGTCGGGTGTCGAAAAGGAGGGGGGCCTAGTTCAGTCTGAAAATTCAATGCTTTCCATTAGGGAATTTGTGGCTGAGAACCGTTTGCTTGACTTGGGGTACCATGGGCACCCATTTACTTGGAGAAATAGGAGGGCATTGAGATTCATTTAGGCCCGTTTGGACCGTGCCTTGGCCACGACGGAGTGGGTGGACCTGTACCCAGCCGCGACCCTCCACCACCTCCTTGTGGAAGGTTCTGATCACCTAATGTTGCTGTTGTGCTTATCCCCCCCGATGCGCTGGCTGAGACGGAGGTTTGTTTTTTTATTCCAGGTGGGGGAATGAATAGGAATGCAGACAGGTGATTCGGGAGTGCTGGCAGCTTGATGCTCGGGAGTGCTAGCAACTTGATTCGGGAGTGCTGAATTTTTGGAGGACGGGTCGGTTGCTTAGGAAAGTCAACTTCACACATCTCTGTCTGATTCCTAAGGTGCCTTGCCCGGCCAAGATGGCCCAGCTGCGGCCAATTGCACTCTGCAATGTCCTCTATAAGGTTATCTAAAAAATCCTTACTAATCATTTAAAAGTAGTGATGGATCAGATTATTAGTATCAATCAGTCAGCTTTTGTGTCGGGACGGAAATACAGGATAATATTCTTGTTGTCCATGAGTTTCTCCATTCTATGAAACATCGTGGTCAAGGGGAAGATAAGGAGCTGGCATTGAAGCTGGACATGGCTAAGACCTATGATAGGGTGGAGTGGAGCTTTGTGATTGACATGCTCAAAGGCCTCGGGGTGGCTGACCAGTTTTGTGATCTGATCCTTGAATGCATGGCCTCGATTTCTTATAGTGTTTTGGTTAATGGGGAGGAAACAGGTTATATCTTGCCTACTAGGGGGCTCTGGCAGGGGGATCCTATGTCACCTTTTCTTTTCCTGGTGTGTGCTGAAGGGCTTTCTGCCCTTTTTTCGTCGGAGGGAGGAGGAGAGGGCAATTCATGGGTTTTGGTTGGTGGAGTCCTGTGAATTTCGGATCTCCCACCTTTTCTTTGCTGATGATGTGGTGGTGTTTTGCCATGCGAATTGTAGTGAGATTGATGTAGTGAAGGGTGTCCTTGATTGTTATGCGAAGGCTTCAGGGCAGCTTGTTAATTTGGAAAAAAGTTCCCTATTCTTTGGGGGGAACTGTCCCAAGTGCCTACGGCGACGTTTGTCTCGGAGGTGTCAGATTGCGACTCGGGATGGTTTTGGGAAGTATCTTGGACTGCAGGCGGATTTTGGGCTATCTAAGTGGGTAATATTTGATGAAGTTCGGAATCGAATTTCCAGTAAGGTGCAAGGGTGGTCGGAGGAGTTCCTCTCCCCTACTAGGAAGGAGATTCTGATAAAGGCAGTGGCAATGGCTATGCCGAACTATGCTATGTTGTGCTTTAAATAGCTGGTTGGTGTGTGCAGGGACATAAAGAGGCTGGTTGCCAATTATTGGTGGGGGGAAACAGCATGGCCAGCGACGTGTGCATTGGGTGGCATGGAAGAAGGTGTCACATGTGAAGAAGGTGGGAGGTTTGGGATTCCGTGATTTGGAATATTTCAATTTGGCAATGCTAAGGAAGATTGGGTGGCTTATTGTTCATGATCCATCTATGCTACTCTCTCGGGTCCTGAGAGCCAAATACTACCCCAATGGTTCGTTCCTCCAGGCTCTAGTGGTTCGCCGGTCCTCTTGGGGTTGGAAAGGCATCATAAAAGGTCGGAAAATCCTAACTGCCGTTTTGAGATGGAGGATTGGTGATGGTGTTCTAGTCAAGGCTCGGGCTGATCCTTGGCTGCCTACCCCGTATACATTTAAGGTCCATTCTTCTCATCCTGAAATCCTTCTTTATGTTAAGGACTTGATTGACCAGGACACACACACTTGGACGGAGGAGGTCATTGCCTGGTGTTTCTCCATGGAGGAGGCCCTGGTGATACTACGATTGCCTCTCATCTGGTGGGGTATGGTTGATCGGCTGCTGTGGCATTTCAATAAGAATGGCTCTTATTCGGTGAAATCGGCGTATGGTGTGGCGCTCCATCTCCATCGCAATGGGGAGTTAGGCCAGTGGGGAGAGGGGGAGTTAGGCCGGCGGGGAGACGGGGAGCCTAGTGCCCCTTCCATCCAGGGTCTAAAATGGAGCCAAATCTGGTCAATGAAGGTTCCCCCGAAGCTTAAACAGTTTGTTTGGAGGTGCTGTACTGACACCCTTGCAGTCCGGGCCAATTTGGTGTGTCGTTGCCTGGTTGTGGACCCTGTGTGCCCTGTTTGTGGGCTTGCTGAGGAATCTGAGATCCATTTATTCTTCTAATGTCCGTTTGCTTGGGTATTTTGGTTTGGCAGTCCACTAATGCTGGATGTCAGTGGGCTTGTAGGGGAGGACTTTCCTGCTATATGGCAGCGCCTAATCCCTACATTCCATCCACTCCCTCATCGGGAAGAGTTGATTTAGACACTTACTTTTGGCCTCTGGAGGATCTGGAAGGGTCAAAACTAATTGGTGTTTGAGGGTACTACTGTCCTACCGGATGAGGCAATTGGCCATCTTACTCAGTGTGTGACTGAATTTCGAGAACTTGGGGCCCCGGCCTTGGGAGACCAGTTTTCGCAGCCAAGGCCACCGGATACGGCGGGGGGGGGGGGGGGGGGGGCATGCAAACCCTCGGTGGACAAAACCAGGGTTGGGTGTCCTGAAGGTGAATTCTGATGGTGCTTGGAGTAGTTTGATCGAGAGTGGTGGTGTCGGTTGGGTCATTCGGGACTGCTATGGCTTGTTGGTGTCTGCTGTGGGGCAAGGTGACCTTTGTTTGCAGTCGAGTTTGCTGGCTGAGGCAGAGGCGGTGCGGTGTGCTCTCTCCTAGTGTTTGATGGAGGGCCATGAACGGGTAATGATTGAGTCTGATGCCTTGGGGCTTATTGCTGCTCTGAATGGCAGAGCCCAGGTGGGGCTGATTTAGATTGCTTTCTCTTTGATATTCATGCACTTGCTATGCAGTTGCGGAGTGTCCAGTTTGTGTATGCATCTCGGCAGGTGAACAAAGCGGCGCATCTTGTTGCGGCCCATGTTACTAGGGTAGGTGGGTATCATTGTTGGAATGAACTGGGAACAGATTGGCTGTTTGATACTTTAGCATGTGATGTTGGTGTTTCTGTTCGATATTAATACAATCTTTGACTTTTTGGCAAAAAAATATATATAACACATGTTTTTTAGTCTGTTTTTGAAAATTTGATAAAAACATTCAAATACTTACTCTATTTCTGTTCCCATCACCTAGTAAGATATTTTGAAATTGAGGGAGATGATTTCTAATTATTTTTGCACCTTAGAGTCACTTTCGGACACCGTTACGAAATTTCTTTTAAATTCGAGTATTTTTGCTTAAAAATGCATAAAAAATAGTCAATGGGCACCCTAGATGGCAGAACATGTCTCAAATAACTTATAATACTTTTGCTAATGTGCAGTTTATAGATTTCGTGACATCCCGACATACGCATTTTTCATAAAAACTATGAGCTATACATGATTTTTAGTGGGTTTTTGAAATTTTGATAAAAACATCCAAATACTTTCTCTATATCCCTTCTCATCACCCAGTAAGATATTTTGAAGTTGAGGGAGATGATTTCTAATAACTTTGGGACCCTAGAGTCACTTCAAGACACCGTTACGAAATTTCTTGGAAATTCGAATGTTTTGCTTAAAAATGGATAAAAAAATAGCTAATGAGCACCCTAGATGGCCGGACATGTCTCAAATGGCTTATAATACTTTTTCTAATGTGCAATTAAAAGATTTCGGAAAATCCCGACGAACGCATTTTTCACAAAACTGTGAGCTACATAACATATGATTTTTAATCGGTTTTTGAAATTTTGATAAAAATATCCAACTACTTACTCTATTTCCCTTCTCATCACCCATAAAGATATTTTGAAGTTGAGGGAGATGATTACTAATAACTTTAGGACCCTAGAGTCACTTCAAGATCCCGTTATGAAATTTATTAGAAATTCGAGTGTTTTTGCTTAAAAAATGCAAAAAAAAAAACGTTAATGGGCACCTTAGACGACAGGACATGTCTCAAATGGCTTGTAACACTTTTTCGAATGTGCAGGTAAAATATTTTACGTTATCTCGACGGATACATTTTTCACAAAAAATGTGAGCTATATAGCACACAATTTTTAGTCGATTTTTGAAATTTCGACAAAAACATCAAAATACTTACTCGATTTCCCTTCTCATCACCCAGTAAGCTATTTTGAAGTTGAGGGAGATGATTTTTAATTAATTTGGACCCTAGAGTCACATCCGGACGCCGTTACTAAACTTCTCTGAAATTCGAATGTTCTTGCTTAAAAAATGCATAAAAAATTGTTAATGGGCACCCTAGATGGCAGGACATGGCTCAAATGGCTTATAACACTTTTTCTAATGTGCAGGTAAAATATTTCACATTATCTTGAAGAACGCATTTTTCACAAAAATTGTGAGCTATAACAAACAATTTTTAGTCGGTTTTTGAAATTTCAACAAAAACATCCAAATTCTTACTCTATTTCCATTCTCATTACCTAGAAAGATAATTTGAAGTTGAGGGAGATGATTTCTAATAACTTTGGGGCCCTAAAGTCACTTCAAGACCCCGTTACGAAATTTTTAGGAAATTTTGGTGTTTTTGCTTAAAAAATGCATAAAAAATAGTTAATGAGCACCTTAGATGGCATGACATGTATCAAATTGCTTATAATACTTTTACAAATGTGCAGTTAAAAGATTTCGTGAAATCCTGACGAACACATTTTTCACAAAAACTGTGAGCTATATACTCATATTTTTAGTCGGTTTTCGTAATTTTGATAAAAACATTCAAATACTTACTCTATTTCCGTTCTCATCACCTAGTAAGATTTTTGAAATTGAGGGACATGATTTCTAATTATTTTTGCACCCTAGAGTCACTTATGGAAGTTGTTACGAAAGTTCTGTCAAATTCTAGTGTTTTTGCTTAAATAATGCATAAAGAATAGTTAATGGGCACCCTAGATGGTAGGACATGTCTCAAATGACTTATAATACTTTTTCTAATTTGCATGTAAAATATTTCGCATTATCTCGACGGAAGTATTTTTCACAAAACACATGATTTTTAGTCGGTTTTTTAAATTTCGATTAAAACATCCAAATAATTACTCTATTTCCATTCTCATCATACAGTAAGATAATTTGAAGTTGAGGGAGATGATTTCTAATTACTTGGGACCCAAGAGTCACTTTCGGACCCCGTTACAAAATTTCTTCCAAATTCTACAATTTTTGCTTAAAAAATTCATAAAAAATAGTCAATAGGTACCCTAGATGGCAGGACATGTCTCAAATGACTTATAATACTTTTGCTAATGTGAAGTTAAAATATTTCGTAAAATCCCAACAGACGCATTTTTCACAAAAACTATGAGCTATAAAACACATGATTTTTAGTTGGATTTTGAAATTTTGATAAAAACATCAAAATACTTACTCTATATCCTTCTCATTATCCAGTAAGATATTTTGAAGTTGAGTGAGATGATTTCTAATAACTTTGGCACCCTAGAGTCATTTCAAGACCCCGTTACGAAATTTCTTTGAAATTCGAGTGCTTTTGCTTAAAACATTGATAAAAAATAGTTAATGAGCACTCTAGATGGACGGACATGTCTCAAATGGCTTAAAATACGTTTGTTAATGTGCAGTTAAAAATATTTCGAGAAATCCCGACAAACGCATTTTTCACAAAAATTGTGGGCTACACATGATTTTTAGTCAGTTTTTGAAATTTCGATAAAACATCCAAACATTTACTCTATATCCCTTTTCATCACCTACTAAGATATTTTGAAGTTGAGGGAGATGATTTCTAATAACTTTGGGACCCTAGAGTCACTTGAAGACCCTGTTACGAAATTTCTTTGAAATTCGAGTGTTTTTGCTTAAAAAATGAACAAAAAATAGTTAATGAGCACCATAGATGGTCGGACATGTCTCAAATGACTTATAATACTTTTTCTAATGTGTAGTTAAAAATATTTCGGGAAATCCCGACGAATGCATTATTCACAAAAATTGTGGGCTACAAAAGATTTTTAGTCGGTTTTTGAAATTTCGATAAAAACATCCAGATATTTACTCTATATCCCTTCTCATCACCTACTAAGATATTTTGAAGTTGAGGGAGATGATTTCTAATAACATTGGGACCCTAGAGTCACTTGAAGACCCTGTTACAAAATTTCTTTGAAATTCGAGTGTTTTTGCTTAAAAAATGAATAAAAAATAGTTAATGAGCACCCTAGATGGCATAACATATTTCAATTGGCTTATAATACTTTTGCTAATGGGTAGTTAAAAGATTTCGTGAAATGCCGACAAGCGCATTTTTCACAAAAATTGTGAGCTATACACATGATTTTGTCAGTTTTTGAAATTTTGAAGAAGACGACAGAATCGTAGCCGAAGCTCCTCGTAGCAAGCAATCGCTGAAGAGCGGAACGAAGAATCGAAGCCGCTGCAAGAAAGCAAGATTGAAGCAGAGGCAATCGTAGTGGAGCAGGTCTGATGAAGAATCACGATCGATGTCAAGAACCAGAAAATCTAGGTCAAAACCCGTACCAATTGCAATCGAAAAAATCTTCAGTGAGCAGCAGAGATTGAATCGTGAAGGTTGCACAGAAGAGTCACAACCATCGGAATGGAAACCAAGGCATAATGTTTGGTAAACGGAAATTGAAAACAAAAACTAAGAATCTTCATAGCAACATAGGCAAAAAATATCAGGACCACGAGCTATTAGCTTTGTAGCTCTGATACCATGAAAGAAATCATGGAACCTTATTCAATTGAGGTTAGGTTTGTGTATCAATGGAGTTTAGGTACCAATGTTAGTGATGAGGAATAAGATTCACAGATCAAACAAGAGAAGGAAAAGAGAGAAAGTTATGAGAGTAAGTTTGGTAATCTTCATTATGTAAAATATCTCAATTACATTAAATGACTCTCACATTCACTTTATATACTAACACTAATACAATGACTTAATACAATGAGTTAATATTGCTAACATCCCCCCTCAATCTCATGTGGAGAGGCTCTATCATGAGATTGGGACAACAACACTTTACAATGATAACAAAGAGCAACACACTAGCACAAGGCACAATCTAAGCAATATGGTGAGGTGAAGAGACAAAGAGAAGTCCTGAAGAGTGCCATCCATATACCCAAACATGCTTAGGATAACCGTGAAAACCTGCACAAGGTATAAGCTGTCTAACTGCAATAAGAAGCAGGCACAAAACCCAGTAGACAGCAGAAGGAATTCCAAAGCAGAAACAAAATACAATCAATGGAGTAAGATCAGAACAGACTGCAGAGGTGCCACCATAAGGCTCTCACGGTTCAATTAGTATACGCCAAGAGATACAAGCCGTATCATCCAATCTGTAGAGACACAAACACAGTAGCCAACGATCCATTCCAACACAATATGACAAACACTATCTCAGGCTGACCAAAATACACAACAGCTCAACACCATAGCAACAATCACAAACACTACAACACGACTGCCAGCCCAAAATAATCTAACAGCTAGCCCAAAATATACAAACACACAACTCATTCATGATAACTCAGAAGTAGATCCATTACAGGCAATACCACAACACAGTAGCTCAGCTCAGTAAACAACCGATGCAGCAAACAACAGAGTCCACATCATAATGGGCTTGACACTTTGCCAAACCAGGTGTAGAGCAGGTCAACTCAAACAGAAACAGAGTTGCATACAGAAGTAACAAACTCAACAGCATACACAAACACTACAGCAGCAGCACACCCAAAATCATCCATTCCACAACTCAGGACATAGAAAAATACACATAAGCCCAACTCAGTAAACAAATCCACATCTCAGACAAGCAATAGGAAGATGAGAACGGACACAATTCAGTAGCACAAACATTGTAGCATATTGAAGAGATCCATTCCAGTCATATAGACTTTACAATTCAGCTTAATTCAGCAGCAATGCAGACCATCACATACAATATAACTCAGACACAAATCAATAGCATATCTCAGACACTTGAACTCAGCTCAAACCAAAACACAGCAACACAACTCAACATTATATCTCAGCAATATATCTAAGAAAGGGATCAAATTTGAGAATCAAGATCGAGAAGAAAGAATGAGAGATCGAAGAAAAATTCAATTGTGAGAGAGAATTGAGAGAGAGAAGGGACTGAATTGAGGGTAGAAAGAAAGAGGAGGTAAAGGCCATAGTGAATTCAAGAATCAGGCCAAATTCGCACAAGATGAGGCTCACAATATATTCTGTGTTTAATCAAGAAATTGAGGATCGAAAGAAGGGAGAAAGAAGATCCAATAGAGGATCGAAAGAAGATTGAAGAAAAACCTGAGCTCGAGGATTGAACCTCCATACCAGACAGAAAACAGAAATTGAAGATCGAAGAACATGTGCAATTGAGAAATTTGGAAAACAAGATCGATAAAGAGAAACTTAGCTAAGAAAGTCAAGACCGGAGCTGAGAAGTCTGAAGAATCAAGAAACGAAGAAGTCTGAACATATCGAAGAGACGAACAAGTCTAAAGATCGAAGCAGTCGCTGAAGAGCATGAAATTGAAGCAGAGGCAACAACGAAACAATCGCAGATGAGCTGGTCTGATGAAGATATCGAATCAATCGCAGAGGAGCAATTTCAATCGCAGAATTTCTTCAATGCATAAGTGGAGAGGAAGCCGAGACTCGACGCAGAAATTGAAGAATGCAGGAAATCGCAGCCACAATTGATCGGAGAACACGAAGCCGTCGCAGTCTCGAATTCTTGATTTCTCGATTTCTCGAAATCAAGAATTCGAAGCTATAACAGTTGAGCCTGAAATTGAAGCTTGAGGATTGCGTAGAAGACGATTGATATGCCACGATCACGAGAAATTGAACGAAGAAGACGACGGAATCGTAGCCGAAGCTCCTCGTAGCAAGCAATCGCTGAAGAACCGAACGAAGAATTGAAGCCGCTGCAAGAAAGCAAGATTGAAGCAGAGGCAATCGTAGTGGAGCAGGTCTGATGAAGAATCACGATCGATGTCAAGAACCAGAAAATCTAGGTCAAAACACGTACCAATTGCAATCGAAAAAATCTTCAGTGAGCAGCAGAGATTGAATCGTGAAGGTTGCACAGAAGAGTCACAACCATCGGAATGGAAACCAAGGCATAATTTTTGGTAAACGGAAATTGAAAACAAAAACTAAGAATCTACATAGCAACATAAGCAAAAAATATCAGGACCACGAGCTATTAGCTTTGTAGCTCTGATACCATGAAAGAAATCATGGAACCTTATTCAATTGAGGTTAGGTTTGTGTATCAATGGAGTTTAGGTACCAATGTTAGTGATGAGGAATAAGATTCACAGATCAAACAAGAGAAGGAAAAGAGAGAAAGTTATGAGAGTAAGTTTGGTAATCTTCATTATGTAAAATATCTCAATTACATTGAATGACTCTCACATTCACTTTATATACTAACACTAATACAATGACTTAATACAATGAGTTAATATTGCTAACAAGAGTCACTTCAAGACTCTGTTACGAAATTTCTTTGAAATTCGAGTGTTTTTGCTTAAAAAAATTGATAAAAATAGTTAATGAGTACCCTAGATGGCCGGACATGTCTCAAATGGCTTATAATGCTTTTGCTAATATGCAGTGAAAAGATTTTGGGAAATCTCGACGACCCCGCATTTTTCACAAAAATTATAAGCTACACATGATTTTTAGTCGGTTTTTTGAAATTTTAATAAAAACATCCAAATACTCACTCTATATCCCTGCTCATCACCTACTAAGATATTTTGAAGTTGAGGGAGATGATTGTTAGGTCATAATTAATACATATTTTATCCATGACTTAATACCCTTTTACTTATGTTTTGTTTATATTGTTAGAAGTATTGGTGTTGGTTAGATTGTATTGTGATATTGTTATGTTGTTAGGTTTATTGCAGTATATAAATAGCGAAGATACATAGTAAGTGAGTGTGAGAGTCACTCTATTGTTGAGACATTTGCTTAATGAAAATATCCAAATTTACTCTCACAAATTTCTCCCTTTTCCTTCTCTTGTTTGATCCGTGAATCTTATTCCCTCATCACTAACATTCTTACCTAAACTCCATTGATACACTAACCTAACCTCAATTGAATAAGGATCCATGATTTCTTTCATATATTTCGTGATATGAAACTAGAGAAAATTATCTATTTTGTGAGACTTGTGTAGATTTAAAAAGATGATTGAATTATGAAAATAACAAAAAAAGAAGCACTCAATTTGGAGTTGAAATGAAGAAGTTATAAAGAATCAAAATCGAGTCCCGCGGGCTAGCGGTCAGCTTCAAAATCATCTCAAAATCAGCTCAAATCAGCCAAATCAGCCCAAGGTCATCCCGCGGGGTTAGAATTCATTCCAAGATCATTTCAGAAACATTCCTAATATTACTTCAAGATCACGCGAAGCCCGCGGGAGAGCCCACGGGAGAGTCCGCGGGACAGCTCGCAGGCCAGCCAGGATGCCCCTGACAGCTTGTGTTCACACATATTCTCTATGTTTCAAGGAGATTTCATGCCTATTTAGTTAGGAAATATTATTTTTGGTCCTTTTATATTTGGAAAAGGTTTTTTATTAGTTTTCTTTATCATTTAGGAAACATTTTCCTTATAGAATTCAATGTAAACTTCTATTTATTTGAGAATTAATAATTCTCCAATAAAGAGAGGACCTAGGGTTTTGTAAAAGGGGTATAGAAAAGAGTATGGAAAAATACACCACAGAACAATGGGAGCTAACACAACATTTTTTGTAGGTTTTTGAAATTTCAACAAAAACATCCAAATACTTACTCTATTTCGCTTCTCATCACCCATTAAGATATTTTAAAGTTGAGCGAGATTATTTCTAATTACTTTGGACCCTAGAGTCACTTTTGGACGCCGTTACTAAATTTCTTTGAAATTCGAGTGTTTTTGCTTGAAAAAAGTATAAAAATAGTTAATGGGTAACCTAGATGACCGAACATGTCTCAAATGACTTATAATACTTTCTCTAATGTGCAGGTAAAATATTTCGCGTTATTCCGACGGACGCATTTTTCACAAAAACTGTGAGCTATATAACACACAATTTTTAGTCGATTTTTGAAATTTCGATAAAAACATCCAAATACTTACTCTATTTCCACTCTCATCTCCCAATAAGATATTGGCTTGTGCAGGTGTTTCTGTTTCAGATAAGGATATCATTCTCATCACTCTTAATGGACTTCCTACTGCATAACATCAGTTCAGGTCCCATATTAGAGCAAGACATGTCCCTGTCACCTTGACTGAGCTAAGAACCGTTTTACTAGCTGGAGAAGATGATCTTGCCAAAGTTACTGTTCCACTTCAGTCTCATTCATCCTTGCTTACTGCTATGGTTGCATCTGAGGAATATGTAGATCCTCCACAAACCTTCCCTCTACTGGTTGATCCATGCTATGATTACTATCATTCAGGTTACAGTTCTGAACCTTATTACTCTCATGGTGACGTATTTCCTCCACAGCAGCAACAAGGTGGAGTGTACGGTCTTGTTTCTGCTCTAATGCATCCCCTAGACTCTATCATGCCTCAAATGCAATATCAAGGACATCATGACTCTTTGCTCTACTCACGTCCAACAAGCTCCTTTGATTTGTCAGCTGTGTCAACAAGAGGTCACCAGGCTCTTGGTTGTTCGCTGTTTTGAATGCTTTCGTCCCAATCTAATGTTTGAGGAGTCACTCATTAGAATGAGGGGGGATGTTAGACAGTGGATTATGATTAGCAAATGGTTATGTTGTATCTAATTCATAGATTGTTAGCTGTTGTTAACTGATGATTGGTTAGGTTAGTTTAGATGCTGTGAATTAGCTAATGTAGCTAAAGTTAGACAAGTTGTCCAGCTCCTATTTTCTCTCTAATTTTTCTCTCTTCTCTGTAATTCTTTTCAGCTTCTATATATTGAAACACTTTCCCTAAATTTTCTGTTACCAAAATTCAATTGAAACGATGCCATGAATTCTTTCATGGGCAGCGTAGATGGCATGACATGTCTCAAATAGCTTATAATATATTTTCTAATGTGCAGGTAAAATATTTCGCGTTATCCTAACGGATGCATTTTTTATGAAAACTGTGAGCTTTTAACAATCAATTTTTAGTCAGTTTTTGAAGTTTCGACAAAAACATCTAAATATCTACTCTATTTCCCTTCTCATCACCCAGTAAGAAATTTTTAAGTTGGGGGAGATGATTCTAATTACTTTGGGACCCTATAGACACATTCGGACTCCGTTACGAAATTTCTTTTAAATTCAAGTGTTTTTGCTTAAAAATTGCATAAATAATAGTTAATGGGCACCTTAGATGGCAGGACACATCTCAAATGATTTATATTAATTTCGCTAATGTGGAGTTCAAATATTTAGCGAAATCCCGATGAACGCATTTTTCACAAAAATGTTGTAACACACGATTTTTAGTCGATTTTTGAAATTTTCACAAACACATCCAAACACTTACTCTAATACCTTTCTCATCACTAATTAAGATATTTTGAAGTCGAGGGATATGACTTATAATTTCAAAATCATCATTTCAAGATAACTTATAAAAAAAAAATCGACCAAATTTGTGATATTTTAGTCATTAATATGTGTAAACTAAATAGATTATTCACCTTATGGATCATAATTGTTACCAATATCGTTAATTTATTTGATACATATAAATAAATGACAAAATAACTTTCTTGGGAATTTTACTGACATTGAGGGTTGAAATAAAACTCACCTGGAAACAATCCAAACAATGATCATGTGACCCATCTGGACAAATACCTATTCAATAATTTGTCCAAAACTGCAACAATACAAAACTGGTAATCAAGCTTATCTGCTTTATACCTTCTACTAAGAGGTTAATCGTACGCTTGTAATATAATTGTCAATTAATTATTAGTTTAGTCTTTTTCTTTTTATTGCTAGTAGATGTTAGGCATCAGACTTTTAAGAAAGAAAAGAAGGAGAAATCTTAGTTTTAAAAGGATGGAGCAGATATGAACAAGACAATTTTTATTGCATTCAATCTCACACTCATTACAGCATTTGTTAGCTATTTATAGCTTGTAGTTGATTACTTAGAGATCAAGTAAGTCTCTCAACTAATATAACAATTTCCTAACTGTTCTAACAAACTTAACAGCATTCCATAGCTGTCCTAACTACCCTAACAAACTTAACAGCACTCATAGCTGTCTAGCACCTATAATACAGCTAAGACATAGCTGTTATGGACAACAGGGAGGCATACCAGCTAGGCGCAGCATATCAACATGGACAGCAGCTAGGCGCAGCACATCAGCACAGTGAGGCGCATCATAGGCACAGTATGGTCATGGCATTATCAAGTGTGCAGAGGTAAGGCGCATCACAGCAGAAGTATGCAGATGTGAGGCGCATCATAGCAAAAGTGAGGCGCATCATAGGCGCAATATGGTCATGGCATTATCAAGTGTGCAGAGGTAAGGCGCATCACAACATAAGTATGCAGAGGTGAGGCGCATCATAGCAGAAGTGAGGCGCATCATAGGCGCAGTCATCTAACATCCCCTCTCAAGTTGATGATGGAGAGGCACCAAGCATCAGATTGGTAGAGTGTAAATAGAAAAGATCATCTGCTAAAGCTTTGGTGAAGATGTCGGCCACCTGATCAACTGAAGACACATGTTGAACATCCAAGTCACCACGAATCACACGCTCACGAACAAAGTGGTAATCAATCTCGATATACTTAGCACGAGAATGAAAGATGGGATTGGCACAGAGACTAATGGCGGAAGTGCTGTCACAGTAAATCAAAGGAGGTTTTAACAAAGGGATGTGAAGAGCGCATAATAACTGACGAATCCAGGCAACTTCAGCAGCGGTAATAGCAAGGGCTCGATATTCAGACTCGGTACTAGATCGGGAAACCGTGGTTTGCTTCTTGGACATCCAAGAGATAGGATTATTACCAAGATAGACAACGACACCAGTAGTAGAACGACGATCAGTCGGATCTCCAGCCCAATCTGCATCAGTATAGGCAATGAGGTCTAAAGAGCCAGCGGATAAGGAGATGCCTTGATGCTGAGTACGTTTAAGATATCGAAGGATGCGTTTGACAACCATAAAATGAGACTCAGAGGGTGAGTGCATGTACTGAAAAACCTGATTAACAGAGAAAACAATATCGGGTCTGGTGAAGGTCAAGTATTGTAATGCACCAACAATGGTCCGATAGTTGGAAGGATTACCATACAAAGAGCCATCATTTTTCTTAAGTCGGGATCCAGGTACACTAGGAGTATCAATAGGCTTGCAGTCCAGCATTGAAGTTTTAGTAAGTAAATCATGAATGTACATCAAACAAACCATTGGAAGTATACTGGATTTGTAACCCCAAGAAGAAGTGAAGATCTCCAAGGTTTTTCATGTCGAATTCTGCAGTGAGAGAAGCTGTGACCTCTGATATTGCAGCAATATTACTACCAGTGAGGATGTTATCATCCACATATAACAGAAGAATTACAACTGCAGAAGATGTTTGCTTGACAAAAAGAGAGGCATCAGCCCAAGTTGTTTGAAAGCCTAGCTCAGAAAGAAAGCTAGTAAACTTATCATTCCAGGCTCGAGGAGCTTGCTTGAGGCCATAGAGAGATTTTTGCAGTTTGCACACGTGATCAGGATGGCATGAATCTTCAAAACCAGGAGGTTGTGTCATATATACTTCTTCCTTAAGTTCCCCATGCAAGAAAGCATTTTTAACATCAAGTTGTTTAAGAGGCCATTGAAAATGAGCTGCTAATGCTAAGACCAATCTGACAGTAGTAGTTTTGACCACTGGACTGAATGTCTCACCATAATCAAGACCTTCTTCCTGACTAAAACCTTTTGCTACAAGTCGAGCCTTATGTCTAGCAATAGTGCCATCTGAATTTTTCTTGATTCTGTAAACCCATTTGCAGCCTACCAAGTTTTTGGAAACAGGAAGAGGAACTAAACACCAAGTGTCTTGTCCATACAAAGCATTCATTTCATCCTCCATTGCTTGCTGCCACACAGGAGAGGAAGAAGCTGATTTGAAGGATACTGGTTCAACTTGAGCAAGATCAACCTCAGATAATAGAACATGAATGGAGTGAAGAGCCTTTTGCTTGAAAATACCACTCTTGGACCTAGTCTGCATAGGATGCATATTTACCCCAGAGATGGGTAACACCACTTCCAAACACTGAGGATGAAAGTCATCATCAGTGGTGCTACTAGGATGAGCAAGTGAAGGGTCAGGAGGAGGAGAAGAGGCTTCCAAGAAGTCAGGGGCAGTACCAGCCGATGGTTGATCAGAAGGTGATCCATTTGTGAAATCATTTTGAGCAGGTTCAGGTGAATGCTGATCAATGTAAACCTCATGACTAGAACACTCAGGGAAAAATGAGGACTGAGTAACAGGAGACTATGTGAATGTTGAAGGTATGGAGGAAGGAGGAGACATGTTATCTGAGATGTCTAAGACAAAAGAAGCAGATGAAAGACACTGAGATTTAAGGAGTAATGAACAATAAGGAAACTAAAGCTCATCAAACAACACATGTCTAGACACAAAAGTCTTTTTAAACACCAAATCATGACATATGAAACCTTTATACTTTTCTGCATACCCTAAGAAAACACACTTTTTGGTTTTAGGTTGAAGTTTAGTAGAGTTATAAGGCTTTAATAGTGGAAAGCAAGCACATCCAAAAACTTTTAGATGAGTAAGAACTGGAAGTTTGGAAAATAAGGATTCAAAAGGAGATTTCATTTTCAACAGAACACATGGCATTCTATTTATAAGGTAGGTTGAAGTAGCACAGGCATAGAACCAAAACTGAGATGGTAAGAAAGTTGTTTGAAGAATGGTGATTGTTGTCTCAAGGGTGTGTCTGTGCTTTCTTTCTGCTAGACCATTTTGTTCAAGTGTATAGGGACAAGACCTGTGATGAGCAATTCCTTTGAGAGCCAAAAAGGTCTGAAATTTTTGACTAATATACTCACCACCTCCATCACTTTGAAGAACTTTGATTGAAACAGAAAATTGGTTTAGAATGTAAGTATGAAAAAGGACAAAGATGGAAAGAACCTCAGATTTATTTTTCATTGGAAAAATCCAAGTATATCGTGTACACTCATCTACAAAATTGACATAGTATCTAAACCCTTCACCAGAGACAGTAGGTGAAGGACCCCATACATCAGAATGAAGTACTGCAAAAGGAATAAGAGATTTGGAACTAGAGACAGGAAAAGACTGTTTGGACAATTTTCCTTCTAGACAAGACTCACAAATAACAGGAGTTGAATCTTTAGAAACAGAAATGCTAGCCTTGTGTAATGCAGCAGACACAATCTGGTTTGAAGGATGTCCTAATCTTCTGTGCCAAAGTTGAGTATGAGTAAGTTTTCCAAGAAGAGCAAAAGGAGATGGATTCTGAGGAACATCAAAAGCTTTATTTGAAGAACAACTGAAAGGAAGAGGATACAAGCCATCCTTACTCAGTCCTCGGAAGAGTGTGACACCTCTGTGGTTCAATCCTGAATTAGAAAAGAGGACTCAGTACAAGAGAAGGAACAATGGTTATCTCTGCACAACTTATGGACAGACAACAAGTGTGCTGAGATATGAGGAACATGAAGAACTTCATTTAAAAGAAAACAGTGAGGTGTAGGATTAGTAGTCTCAAGAAAAGAGTGACCAGCATGAGCTATTTTCAAACTTGAACCACCTGCTGTAGTAATGATGTCTTCAGAGGAGGAAGGATTTGGCCTTTGAACTTGAGATACCTCAGAAGTCATATGAGCTGTGGCTCCAGTGTCTGCAATCCAGTACTCTTGCTGTTGAGCAGGATGTGTTATCTGTGTATTCATAGCAGTCAGATTGGCTGGAGGAGAGGATCCTTGATAAGAATAGTTCTCCCTGTGATAACAGTTCATGGCTGAGTGACCAGATTTCCAGCATATCTGGCAAGGCTCACTGCTTGGTGATGGTTGATTCAGATGTCGATGATAACAATCTGCAGCTGTATGTCCCTTCTTCACACAAATTTGACAGATTGGTGGTGGCTGATAATAGTTCTGAGTTGATGCACTAGGAACACCAGGTGCTGAGGAGTAGCTAGAACCTCCCTTATTTCCATTATTCCAAAATTTTGAATTATTGTTCCCATCATTCCCACTATTTCCATAGTTGGGATACCACTTACCTTTGTTCTTGCCTTTGTTGACATTGCCTTTGTACCCATTATTGAAGTTGTTGGTCGAACATCCACTGTTTTGGCCATAACCTCTAGTGTAACCAAACTGCTGAAAATTATCAGACAGCTGCTGAACATTTTGAGAAGTATTACTAGGTGTCACACTGTTAGACATGTTATTGAAAGTAGGTGCACCAGATGAATTTGTGACTTCAAAATCAGACCTTGACTGAGTACCATTATTAGTAGCTGAGAAGGCAGAAAGAAAAGATGGATGCTCAGAGGATTGATCGATGACAGTTTCTTCAGCCAAAAGTAGAGACCTGAAATCCTTGAGACTTATAGAATTCTCTCTATCAGGGATGACACATCGAAAGGTGTTATATTCAGTAGGCAGACCTCTTAATGCAAGAATAACAACATCCTCATCTTCAAAACGGACATTACATGATTCTAAGAGATCTCTAGCAACCTTAATTCTTTGCAAATATTGAGTCATATTTTCTGAGCCTTTCTTAAAATTTTGAAGATCAGTTTTCATCTGAAAGATAGAGGCTTTAGTAGAAGAGGCAAACCTATCTCTCAGGTTAGCCCACATTTCTTGAGCACTTTTGCATCCAATAACACAGGAAATAGTAGATGTGGAGAGAGTTGAAGTAATGAGTTGCATCAGTGCTTGATCGTGCATCCTCCATATCAGGTAAGCATCAGAGGGTGGATCCTCAGGACCCAATTCAGAGATAGAGCGAGGAGGACATTTCTTTGTGCCATTGACGAACTCAAAAATGCCATTTGCATTGAGAAGAAGTTCCATATGGAAGTTCCAGGTGATGAAGTTATGATCATCAAGTTTGACTGTGAATGCATTTCCGATTGTTGGAATAAGAGAAGCAATCGGTGATTGCAAGATTTGAAGTTGAGCAGCTGTAACCATGGTGAGTAATCTTTTAAGAAATGTAATACGGCAGAAACAACTTTCTTTTGAGAAGTTCTGTGGAGATTTGCAGCGGAAGCAAAGGTAGAAGATCGATCACTCATAAATGGGGTCAACCATATATCATGAGTCAAGCTCTAATACCATGTTAGGCATCAGACTTTTAAGAAAGAAATGAAGGAGAAATCTTAGTTTTAAAAGGATGGAGCAGATATGAAAAAGAAAATTTTTATTGCATTCAATCTCACACTCATTACAGCATTTGTTAGCTATTTATAGCTTGTAGTTGATTACTTAGAGATCAAGTAAGTCTCTCAACTAATATAACAATTTCCTAATTGTTCTAACAAACTTAACAGCATTCCATAGCTGTCCTAACTACCCTAACAAACTTAACAACACTCATAGATGTCTAGCACCTATAATACAGCTAAGACATAGCTGTTATGGACAGCAGGGAGGCATACCAGCTAGGCGCAGCATATCAGCATGGATAGCAGCTAGGCGCAGTACATCAACACAGTGAGGCGCATCATAGGCGCAGTATGGTCATGGCATTATCAAGTGTGCAAAGGTAAGGCGCATCACAGCAGAAGTATGCAGAGGTAAGGCGCATCATAGAAGAAGTGAGGCGCATCATAGGCGCAGTCATCTAACATCCGACGCATCATAGGCGCAGTCATCTAACAGTAGATACCGCAAGTTCAAGTCACCCCACCCCAACTGCATCGATAAAACCATATATATGCCTGTAATTAATTTAAGCTCAACATAGCATGAGTGTTTTGCTTCAAATCAAAAAAGATATTTCACTACATCATAATGAAAGAGTACAACCCCACTATCAATAAGATTAACAAGTTAAAACGGCAATATTAACGTGGATAAAAGCAGTACAAACAACTAAGAAAACTTACATCTCTAAAATTATGCGAAATTATAAATCAATCCCACAAAATCCAAAACAACCAAAATCATAGCAGTACCTATAACCATAAATAAGCTACCGCCATTAAAAGAAACAATTGCCGACATTAAACACATCACATCTGATCTTGAAGAACCTATAGAACATGCCAGATCTGAGGAAGTCTTGATCTCAAGCGATCCAATTGCACATAAAAACGAATGAAGGATCCAATATCCCAATCTAACTCTGATGACCAAAAACTATAGGAATTATTGTGGCCAAACTCCTCCAATAGTAAAGTAGAAAAAAATTTAGGCAAAAAAAAAGAAATTTTAAATGAAAATTTTGGGTAAGGACAAGGGGATGCATTGAAAGAAAAAAAAAACAAAATAATAATAATGGGAAATTCAAATATGAGCATAATTAATCGGACTACAATCACCACAAGGAACTTTTATTTAATTCTTTTTTTATTTTTATTTTTTAAAATCTGGAAGTTTATAAGTCGATAAAATGATCAGAATAAATAGTGGTGATCAAAACAAAACAAGAAACTAGTCATACATTGCATTTTCCATGGAAATTTATGGCACTGGGAGAATTATGACTTCGCTAGCCACGAAGGAATAATTTTCACTACACACCAAAGCTCCTTCAACCAGACATTAATTGTGATGGGACTGAGAGTTTCAAATATCTTTTGTCTTCATCGATTTCTTCATCAAAGTTTGTTCAAAACATACTAAGCATCCATAGATGATTTTATTACCATTAATTTGTTTGATATATATAAGGGAATAAATAATTTCAATGATAATTTTAAAATGATGATTTAAAGAATAAATGGTTCTTATTATAATATATATATATATATATATAAAAGAGTAAATAGCCCCAATAATAATTTTGAAATGATGATTTATAGAATAAACGATTCCTATTATAATATATGTATAATGACAATTCGATAAATTAAAAAAGTGGAACAAGGAGGTTCCTCTAAAGTGGGATGCAAACGTTATTCATTAGATATTAAACTCAACATAAATATAACTAAACAGTTATCCTGCTAATTAATGTATGGTTAATTAACCTAAGTAGGGTTTTCTAGTACTATATATACAAGAGGGGTACTAAACCAAACTATATTGATGCATGCATGCCTATGAAAGATATGGAACATACTAGAGCCATGAAGCATTTTATGACTATTCTTTTATTTCTTTGCGTAGCAAGAACTTGTACCCCAACACACACCCCATTTCCAAGCACCCCTCATCACAACCTAACCCAAAACCACCACTTTGTGCTTGTTCATGGAGCTGGCCATGGAGCTTGGTGTTGGTACAAGGTGGCAACCTTACTTACCTCAATCGGTCACAACGTGACAGCTCTAGACCTAGCAGCTTCCGGGGTCAACCCTAAGCAGATACAGCAAGTTCGATCCTTCTCCGACTACGTCGAGCCATTGATTGAGTTCATGGAGTCTCTTCCACCCAAGGAGAGGGTTATCCTCGTCGGTCATAGCATGGGCGGCGCCGCCATGTCTATTGCCATGGAGAGGTTTCCTCAGAAAGTTTCAGCTGCGGTGTTTGCCACGGCGCTTATGCCTGGCCCCGATATCAGTTACTCGACCATATCTGAAAAGGTACAGCTAAGTTATAAACCATCCAAATAATCATTTCAGAACATCTGTACAAAAATCATTTTGTCATTGATATATATCGAGTATGATATACATATTAGTATTTAAACCATTATTCAGCTAATAATAATGGATTTTGAAAATATACAGATTACCAGTAGATTGGATCCATTGGACTCTCAATATAGATATGATCAGGGACCCAACAACCCTCCAACCTCAGTAAATTTTGGTCCCAAGTTCGCGGCGGTGTCGGTTTACCAGCTTTCACCACCCGAGGTAAGTTGAAAGTTTGTTTTACTAATAACATTATCGATGTAGTGATGTAGTGGTATTCTTGTATTTTGTCCAGTTAGAGGTTTTAGGTTTCGAGATCAAAATATGTAAGAACGAGTTCGATATCCAATGTACATATATAGTGTTGAGTTTATTGTAGGTTTGAAGAAGAAGAAGAAGAAGAAGAATAAGGCAGAAAAGGGAGAGAATTGGAAGCAAAGAAAACTTGTGTTTTATTGAATTGATCCTTTGTTACTCACAGACTCATCGATCTTGTCTTTTATACACAGTGCCTTAAGCTTCAAATACTCTAATAACCAATTCTAATAAGTTCTTAACAAACTTAACAGCCTTAGTCATTCTTGGATAATGCTTACATCCTCGTACCACTATTTTGATATATTGAATTTTTCTTATATACATATATGATAATCGGAACTGTTTAACTCTAAAATCATAATTCTCAAGATTATTTATGCAAAAAATAAACCAAATTTGATATATTTAAGTCATTCATATGTATCAACTAATTAGATGATTAGTCATGTGGATCATAATTTGTTACTAATACCGTTGATTTATTTGATACATATGAATGACTAAACGACCTTCAATCTTGGAAATTTTTATAAGAGATGATCTTGAAATTATCAATTAGAGAATAAACGGTTTCGATTATGATATATGTATAAAAAAAAATTCTGATAAATTGAAAAAATGATACGAGAAGGTACCCCATAAATAAGATGCAAGTATTTAATTAAGTCTTCATATTTGAACTATAGGTTTAAGCAGAATCTCATATACGATTCATATGAATGACGATACTGATCTATACTTTCTACAACAGGATTTAACACTGGCATTGACTTCGGTGAGATTTTCTCCAATCTTGAGTGATGAAATAAAACTCACCTGGAAAAACTACGGGTCAGTTCGAAGAGTGTTCATAGTGTGCGACCAAGACCGTACGATAGGGGAGGATCTGCAGAGGTGGATGATCAAGAAGAATCCTCCACATGAAGTCAAACTGATCAACGGTTCTGATCATATGGTCATGTTCTCCCAAACTCTGGAACTCTTCTCCAACCTCCGGAAGATTGCAGAGAAGTATCCCAAACAATGATCATGTGACCCACTCGGAAAAATACCTATTCAATAATTACGTCTTAGTATACTTATGTATAATATCTGAAATAAAATCTTCTTCAATTTTGTTTTCACTTATTAACCACTGGTTGATTGTTTTAGAATGTAGAATCATCATTTAGTGCTTAAATTTTATATTTGTGTTCTCATATTGGTTAATCGCTTCAAGTTTTTTTTTTTTTATAGTCTGTTTCAAGAAAGAGAAATTAATCAACAAGTCGAGAAGAAAAGACGCAGTCATCATATAGTGCTTAAATTTTAAATTTGTGTTCTCAGATTGGTTAAATCACTTGACTTTACATTTTTTAACTATGTTTCAAAGAAGAGAAATTAATCAACAACTCAAGAAGAAAAGATGCAGACAGTTCAACTTGAAGGAAGTTGAGGTTCCACCCCAAAACTAATTATTGGTACTGAGGGAGAGGCCTGACTCTTTATAAGTCCTTATAAGGTTGTTTAACTTTCCAATGTTGGATTTTTGTACCTTCACATTCTCACACGCCCTTCATGTGTGAGGAATTTTCAAGCGTAAAATGTGGACAACTCATATCAGATGACGTTGAGCATGTAGGTCGGTTAAGTTTTACACGCAGTGATAACTGGTTCTTATAACATGAAGGAAGTTGAGGCTTCACCTCAAAACCAATTGACAATTGGTGGATAGGCCCAACTCCTTATAAGACCTTACAAAATTTTACAACTTTTTAATATTGGACTTTTGTTCGTTTTATATTCTCACACATGTCTGGAACTATAAATTTGAAAAAAATATCTAGTTGTTTGTGTTCTAATCGATTGCCACAGGATCTCAGCTTGATGTGAAAATTAATGGTCATTATTATTCATAGATTATTTTTGATAATGTGAAAATAATTAATTTTGAAAAAAGATGGATGATGATAAGATGGTAGAGCGTCTCAATATATGGAGTCGAATGCAAATGGAATCATCCCAATCAATGACAAGTCTTTGAGTTTGACAGTCTTGGAGCCTCCTTGGTAAAGCTATGGCTGCTTCCATGAGATGTTGCTGGTCCATATCCCCATCATTTTCCAACAAGAGCTTCCTCAAAGGTTAAAGTTTCTTCCAAATTTGGTAATAACTAAGGTGGAAAAAATGACATGCACACAATTCATTCAAATTTGGATAAAGTGAACACGAGCACATCTAGAAGGTGAAAAAAATATTTGAAGTACAAATAAAATGACCCTAATGTACCCAAGTTTGCATAATTACCTAGTGGTTAATGTTTGTGCGCTCCATTAGTCGTGGGTTTGAATATTTCTCCTAAAATCAAACAAAGCCTAACGTGGAATAGGCTGTGGTGGTGGGATTTTACGCTAGTACATCTTTCCAAAGTTTTATGCGATAATGATGAGTCTAATGTGACTCTACCTTAAAGAAATTTCGTCGTTAAATAAAAAGGATAATACTTGCATCCTACCCTCGTGGTACCTCATCCTCGTACCACCCTTTTGATATATATATATATATTGAATTACCCGTATACATATATCATAATCGGAACCATTCAACTCCTAAATAATCTCTTCAAGATCCTCTCCACACAAAAAAAACAACAACTTTGAAGGTTCTTTAGTCATTCATATGTATCAAACAAATCAACGGTATTGGTAACAATGAAGATCCTTTTGGTGAACCGTCCATTTAGTTTACACATATAAACGGCTAAATGATCTGCAATTTAGTTGATTTTTTTGTATAAATGATCTTGAATTGATGATCTAAGAATTGACCGGTGCCGATTATAATATATGTATACGGATTATTCGATAAATCAAAATCAAAATAGTGGTACAAAAAGGTATCCCAAACTTAGGATAAGTATTATCATTTTCAAAAACTATATATTTTATATTTTCAAGATTGAAAGATGCCGTACTTTGTGCAAGTTCAACATGTAGCAAAAGTTGAATTTTCCTTTTTTGTCTTTTTTTATAATTAAGTTGATAAAATGATGAGAAGCAGTAAAAATGATCGAAACGAAACCAGAAACTAGTCGTACGTACATTGCATTTTGCCATAGAAATTCCTGGCACTTGGAGAATTATGACTTTGCTAGCCGGGAAGTATCGATACGCGATACGTTATTTATTTACTTGTCACTACATACGTACCAAAGCTAAACTTCAACCCAAACAATTGTGATGGGATTCAAAGTTACATACATTAGTTGCCATCATCAATTACGTCATTAAAGTTTGTTCAAAATCAACCTTAAATTTTATATTAGGATATTCTAATCTTCGAAGAAATAAAGCTCAATTTAAACAAGTTGCATTACGGAATAATAATAATAATTAAGTATTAAAGATAACATAAATAGAAATATCGTAATGATGTTGACGTATTGTTAATTTAGTATATAAGTAGGGTACTAAACCAAACTATAATTAATATTCATGCATGCATGCCTATGAAAGATATGGAACATACTAAAGCGATGAAGCATTTTATGCCTTTTCTTTTATTTCTTTGCCTAGCAAGAACTTGTACCTCAACACGAACCCCATTTCCAAGCACCCCTCGTCACAACGTAACCCAAAGCCACCACTTTGTGCTTGTTCATGGAGCTGGCCATGGAGCATGGTGTTGGTACAAGGTGGCAACCCTACTCACCTCAATCGGCCACAACGTGACAACTCTAGACCTAGCAGCTTCCGGTATCAACCCTAAGCAGATACAGCAAGTCCGGTCCTTCTCCGACTACGTCGAGCCGTTGATTGTGTTCATGGAGTCTCTTCCACCCAAGGAGAGGGTTATCCTCGTCGGTCATAGCATGGGCGGCGCCGCCATTTCTATTGCCATGGAGAGGTTTCCTCAGAAAATATCTGCTGCGGTGTTTGCCACTGCTTTTATGCCTGGCCCAAATCTCAGTTACCCGACCATATTTGAAAAGGTATAGCTGGGTCATATACGAAATCCTTCGAACTTTCAAATTATCATTTCAAGAACATCTCCTTATAAAAATCAATCAAATTAAAAATCGCACTTTCGTTATTGATATGTACAAACAAATTTGACCGTTAACTTAATCTTATAGAAAAAAATTGTTGATTTTTATTACAGATATCTTGAATGATGATTTAGATAATAAACCGTACTACTTATAATTATATACAAAGTATTATTCAACTAATAATGGATTGGAAATATACAGGTTCTCAGTAGATTGGATTTAATGGACTCCCAATATAGATATGATGACGGACCCAATAATCCTCCAACCTCAGCACTTTTTGGGCCCAAGCTAGCAGCGACGTCGTTTTACCAGCTTTCGCCACCAGAGGTAAGTTGAAATTTAATTTGCTAACACAAGGTTTGTCCGAGTGATACTCCTAGGTTTTATATTTCGAGTTCGATATTCGTGAAGAACGAGATTAATACTTGATGTAGATTGCATGTCCCTAATCTAATTGCATCAAAATCACTACAATTTAATAAGTTTCTCTTTATTTTTAAATCCTATATTCAATTTGTATGAATGACAATAATGATTCATAACTTATTACGACAGGATTTAACACTGGCATTGACGTTGGTGAGATTTTCTCCTCTCTTGCGAGATGAAATAGAACTCACCTGGAAAAACTACGGGTCAGTTCGAAGAGTGTTCATCGTGTGTAACCAAGACCATGCGATAGAGGAGGACCAGCAGAGGTGGATGATCAAGAAGAATCCTCCCCATGAAGTCATAGTGATCAACGGTTCTGATCATATGGTCATGTTCTCCAAAACTTGGGAGCTCTTCTCCAACCTCCAGAAGATTGGAGAGAAATATCGCTAACAAATGATTCACCCTTTTCTGGTCTAGTATATGTACTTATGTATATAACATCTGAGAATAAAATCAATACTTTATGTACTAAATTGGCAATAAAATTACTCTAAAAAAAGACAGATTAACTTAGTCGTTCGCTTCTTGCGTCCTCTCATTCTCGATCGCACTCTTATTCTCCATCTCTTCTCTCTTATTTTCTCCATCGATTCTCACATCCTCCAATATGTAAAGGATAATACTTGCATCTCATCATAGGGGTACCTTCTTGTACCACCTATTCTATTTATTGAATTATTGAATTATCATTAAACATATATCATAATCGAAACCGTTGAATTCCTAAAATTATCATTTCAAGATCATGTATGTAAAATAAAAAACAAAACAAAAAATTCAATCAAATTCGAGATCTTTTAAGTATCATTCATATGTATCACCTAGATGGACATTACATTATAATCAAGATCTTAATTATTACTAATATCATTAATTTGTTTGATATATATGAATGACTAAACGATCTCTTATCGTATTGATTTTTTGAGAAGATGATCTTGAAGTAATTATTTAAAGAATAAACAGTTTTAATTATTAAATATGTGTAAGAAAAATTCGATAAAATCGTATAAGTAGTACGAAGAGACCACATAAATAGGATGCAGTTACCATCCACATAAATAGGACGCCTATGAAAGATGGAGCATCAAATTAGAGTCGAGGGTTTTGCCTCTTTTTTATTATTGCTTTGGTTGGCAACAATCTGTTCCCCACCACCTCAACCTTGACCCCATCACCACCAACCTCTAATCACCACCGCCATCTCCGCCACCTCACGAGCCAAAACCTGGGTGGTGCCAAAAAGCACTTTGTGCTTGTCCATGGAGCATGGTGTTGGTATAAGGTGGCAACTTTGCTCACCTTAATCGTTCGCAATGTCACAACCCTAGACAGCTAGCAGCATCTGGGATTCACCCAAAACAGGTACACCAACTCCATTCCTTCTCCGACTATGTTGAACCATTGATCAGCTTCATCAAAGCTCTCCCACCAACGGACAAGATTATCCCGGTGGGCCACAGCATGGGTGGCGCCCCCATATCTACTGCCATGGAGAGGTTCCCTGAGAAAATTTCTGTTGCAGTTTTTGCCACTGCCGTCATGCCTGGTCCTACCATTAGTTACTCAACTATAAGTAAACAGGTAATCAATCGGTATTTCATCTTGGGGAACCTCGTTCCACTTTGTTCATTTCTTTCGGTTTATCCAATTATCCTGAATCAGAATCAGTCAATTCTTAAATCGTCATGCAAAAAAACAGCATGATTGGAGCTAGGTCGCTTAGTCATTATCAGCTAAATGGACTGCTGTTGACGATCTTAATTTTCATCATCTATGCACTCCAATCTTGTTAATTTTTTGTGAAATGATCTTTAGAGAATAATCTGTTCTGATTAAAATGAAATACGTACGCATATGTAAAATTTTTAACAATAAAAAGATAGAACGGGAAGGTTCCTGGACAAAAATGGAATACAAGTATTGTTCTTTTTTCTTTCAATTTTATAAATGTAAATCAGATAAAACAAACAACGACTATTAATATTTTAAAAAATATACAGAGATTTTAAAGAGATTGGATTTGATGTACTCTCATTATAGATATGATCAAGGACCCAAAACCAATTATTGGTATTTATAAATCTTTATAAAGTTGTTTAACTTTCTAATGTGGGAATTTTGTACCTTCACATTCTCACACGCCCTTCACATGTGGGGAATTTTCAAGCGCAAAACATGAACAACTCATATCAGATGATGTTGAGTACTTGTGACAGTTAAGCTTTACACGCAGGGATAACCGGCTCTGATGCCATGAAGGAAGTTGAGGCTTCACCTCAAAACCAATTGACAATTGGTGGATAGGCCCAACTCCTTATAAGACCTTGCAAAATTTTACAACTTTCTAATATTGGACTTTTGTTCGTTTTACATTCTCACACATGTCTGGAACTATAAATTTGAAAAATATATCTAGTTGTTTGTGTTCTAATAGACTGCCACAGGATCTCAGCATGATGTGAAAATTAATGGTCATTATTATTCATAGATTATTAATTCTGATAATGTGAAAATAATTAATTATGAAAAAAGACGGATGATGATAAGATGGTAGAGCGTCTCAATGGAGTCGAATGCAAATGGAATCATCCCAATCAATGAGTCTTTAAGTTTGACAGTCTTGGAGCCTCGCTCCTTGGTAAAGCTATGGCTGCTTCCATGAGATGTTGCTGCTCCATATATATCCCCATCATTTTCCAACATGAGCTTCGTCAAAGATTGAAGTTTCTTCCAAAGGAAATAACTAAGGTGGAAAAAAATTGCATGCGCACAATTCATTCAAATTTGGATGTAGTGAACACGAGCACATCTAGAAGGTGAAAAAAATATTTGAGGTACAAATAAAATGACCCTAATGTACCCAAGTTTGCATAATTACCTAGTGGTTAGGGCGAATAAATGTTTGTGTGCTCCATTAGTCGTAGGTTTGATTTCTCCTAAAATCAAACAAAGCCTAACGTGGAATAGGCTGTGATGGTGGGATTTTGCGCTGGTACTTCTTTATGAAGTTTTATGCGATAATGATGAATCTAATGTGACTCTATCTTAAAAAAATTTCCTCGTTAAATAAAATGCATAATACTTGCATTCTATCCCCGTGGTACCTCATCCTCGTACCACCCTTTCGATATATATCATAATCGGAACTATTCAACTCCTAAATAATTTCTTTAAGATCATCTCCACAAAAAATCAACAACTTTGAAAGTTCTTTAGTCATTTATATATATCAAACAAATCAACGGTATTGGTAACAATGAAGATCCTCTTGATGAACTGTCCATTTAATTTACACATGTGAATGACTAAATGATCTGTAATTTAGTTGATTTTTGGTATAAATAATCTTGAATTGATGATCTAAGAATTGACCGGTGCCAATTATGATATATGTATACGGATTATTCGATAAATCGAAATCGAAATGGTAATATGAATAGGTATCTCCAAGCGTAGGATAAGTATTATCATTTTCAAAAACTATATATTTTATATTTTCAAGATTGAAAGATGCTAGTTCAACATGTAACAAAAGTTGAATTTTCTTTTTGTCTTTTTTTATAATTTATAAGTTGATAAAATGATGAGAAGCAGTATAAGTGATCGAAACGAAACCATAAACTAGTCATATACGACGTACGTACGTACATTGCATTTTGCCATAGAAATTCCTGGCACTTGGAGAATTATGACTTTGCTAGCCGGAATGTATCGATACATAATTAGTTGCCATCATCAATTACGTGATCAAAGTTTGTATTTTATATTAGGATATTCTAATCTTCTAAGAAATAAAGATCAATTTAAACAAGTTGCATTACGGAATAAAAATAATTAAGTAATAAAGATAATATAAATATAAATTAATACCGTAATAAAGATGAAATGATAAGAAATATCACTAAATTATAATGATGCTGATATATATTGTTAATTTAGTATATAAGTAGGGTACTAAACCAAACTATAATTAATATTCATGCATGCATGCCTATGAAAGATATGGAACATACTAAAGCGATGAAGCATTTTATGCCTTTTCTTTTATTTCTTTGCCTAGCAATAACTTGTACCTCAACACGAACCCCATTTCCAAGCACCCCCCGTCACAACGTAACCCAGAGCCACCACTTTGTGCTTGTTCATGGAGCTGGCCATGGAGCATGGTGTTGGTACAAGGTGGCAACCCTACTCACCTCAATCGGCCACAACGTGACAACTCTAGACCTAGCAGCTTCCGGGATCAACCCTAAGCAGATACAGCAAGTCCGGTCCTTCTCCGACTACGTCGAGCCGTTGATTGAGTTCATGGAGTCTCTTCCACCCAAGGAGAGGGTTATCCTCGTCGGTCATAACATGGGCGGCGCCGCCATCTCTATTGCCATGGAGAGGTTTCCTCAGAAAATATCTGCTGCGGTGTTTGCCACTGCTTTTATGCCTGGCCCAAATCTCAGTTACCCGACCATATTTGAAAAGGTATAGCTGGGTCATATACGAAATCCTTCAAACTTTCAAATTATCATTTCAAGAATATCTCCTTATAAAAATCAATCAAATTAAAAATCGCACTTTCGTTATTGATATGTACAAACAAATTTGACCGTTAACTTAATCTTATAGAAAAAAATTGTTGATTTTTATTACAGATATCTTGAATGATGATTTAGATAATAAACCGTACTACTTATAATTATATACAAAGTATTATTCAACTAATAATGGATTGGAAATATATAGGTTCTCAATAGATTGGATTTCATGGACTCCCAATATAGATATGATGACGGACCCAATAATCCTGCAACCTCAATACTTATAGGGCCCAAACTGGCAGCGACGTCGAGTTATAAGCTTTCGCCACCAGAGGTAAGTTGAAATTTAATTTGCTAACACAAGTTTTAGTCAAATGATACTCCTAGATTTTAGATTTCGAGTTCGATATTCGTGAAGAACGAGATTAATACTTGATGTATATTGCATGTCCTTAATATAATTGCATCAAAATCACTACAATTTAATAATTTTCTCTTCATTTTTAAATCCTATATTCAATTTGTATGAATGACAATAATGATTCATAACTTATTACGACAGGATTTAACACTGGCATTGACGTTGGTGAGATTTTCTCCTCTCTTGCGAGATGAAATAGAACTCACCTGGAAAAACTACGGGTCAGTTCGAAGAGTGTTCATCGTGTGTAACCAAGACCATACGATAGAGGAGGACCAGCAGAGGTGGATGATCAAGAAGAATCCTCCCCATGAAGTCATAGTGATCAACGGTTCTGATCATATGGTCATGTTCTCCAAAACTTGGGAGCTCTTCTCCAACCTCCAGAAGATTGGAGAGAAATATCCCTAACAAATGATTCAGCCTTTTCTGGTCTAGTATATATACTTATGTATAATATCTGAGAATAAAATCACTACTTTATGTACTAATGGGCAATAAAATTACTCTAAAAAAGGACAGATTAACTTAATCGTTCGCTTCTTGCGTCCTCTCGTTCTTGATCGCACTCGTATTCTCCATCTCTTAATTCTCTCTTATTTTCTCCATCGATTCTCATCACATCCACCAATATATAAAGGATAACATTGTTCGAATGCATGGTGTTGAGTCTAAAGAGTCGAAGAAGAGGATAAAGAGGCAAGAGAGAACAGAAGTTGAGAGATAGTGTTTAGAATTGTTAGGATTATCAAGCTATATTCATTCATTCCACTTCATCATTTACACAATACATATATATATATATATATATATAGCAGCTCTTTCATACTTAACATGTGTTCAGATAACAAACTAACTACCTATAGTTGTACTAACAACTTATAGTTGTGGCTATAGCTGTCAACTACACAGTTGTAGTGTTAACAACCTAAACTACCTAACTAACATAACAGCTTATAGTAACCAACTCTACTATATTATGTATCTCTAACACCCTCCCGCAATCGGATGCGAGGAAGGCGAACCAGAAGATTGTCTCGAAAGAACTCAAACTGAGGGGCATGAAGGCCATGCGTCATGACATCGGCCAATTGATCAGTAGAGGATACATGATCCAAGCGAAGGCTTTTGTTTTGGATGCGTTCACGGATAAAGTGGACATCAATCTCCACATGTTTCGTGCAACCATGGAAGACAGGATTTTGTGCCATTTGAATGGCAAAGATACTGTCACACCATATCAAAGGGATGCGAGGGAGAGGTAGTTGTAAATCAGCAAGCAGGTAAGAAATCCAAAGCAGCTCACAAGCCGTATTTGAAAAGGAGCGATATTCAGCCTCTGCAGAGGAACGAGAGATAGTGGCATGCTTCTTTGCTCCCCAAGAAATGGGGTTAAGACCAAGGAAGACAATGTGGCTAGAAGTGGAGCGGCGAGTGTTGGGATCACCACCCCAATCCGCATCAGAAAAGGCTTGTAAATGTAGGGGACCAGAGACATAATGAAGACCACAATCAAGGGTGCCGCTGATGTAACAAAGGATACGTTTCACAGCCACCATGTGCACATCAGTAGGGGCATGCATGAACTGACACACCGTGTTAACAGAGAAAAAAATATCAGGCCGGATAAAGGTTAAGTACTGAAGAGCACCAACCATACTGCAATACAAGGTGGGATCAGACAACAGGATGCCATCATTGATGAGAAGTTTTGTATCATGGACCAAAGGAGTGGAAATAGAACTGTATGTGGACATACCAAATTTGGCCAAGAGATCAGTAGCATATTTACGTTGATGTATGAAGAGACCCGTAGTTGAGTAAGAGATCTGCAAACCAAGGAAGAAGGATAAGAGACCCAAGTCTTTCATGTCAAACTCACTACCAAGGGCCGTAATTAAGTCAGCCACCGCCAAGGCATCATTACCAGTGATAATAATGTCATCGACATAAAGCAAGACAATCAACAAGACGGAACCCTTATGAGAAATAAACAAGGAAGAATAAGAGGATGACTGAAGGAACCCTAACTTGAGCATGTGAATGGTGAAGCGAGCATTCCAAGCACGAGGAGCTTGTTTTAAACCATACAAGGACTTAACAAGTTTGCAGACATGGTCGGGATGAGTAGAATCAACAAAGCCAGGAGGTTGATCCATATAGACGTCCTCATCCAAGAGACCATGCAGAAAAGCATTCTTCACATCGAGTTGACGCAGTGGCCAATTAAACTGAGCTGCAAGAGCTAACACAAGCCGAACTGTGGTATGCTTAACCACCAGACTGAAAGTTTCCTCATAGTCAATACCAGCTTCTTGAAGATATCCTTTGGCAACAAGCCTTTCCTTGTGGTAAGCGATAGACCCGTCTGCGTGTGTCTTGACCTTGAAGACCCATTTACAACCAATCACTCGTCGAGAAGGGGGCAAGGGAACCAGAGTCCACGTGTGTTGATGATGAAGAGCAGCAACTTCATCAATCATAGCCTGATGCCACTCAGGAACATGTAAAGCCTGTTTGTAGGAAACGGGCTCAATGAGAGAACTAGCAGCAAGAACAGTAGCGTGCAATGAAAAAAAACCTTTCCTGCTGGGTTTGACTATACCACACTTTGAACGAGTAAGCATAGGATGTGTTGAACAAGTCGAAGGAGGATGAGCTAGAAGAGAAGGACATGAAAGATCAACCACCAGATCAATATGAGCGGTCATGGAGATGACAGCAGGAGAACCGGATTGAGCTAGAGCAACAGGAGGCTCAACAGAGCCTGCTTGTGAAATTGGAACGGCATATGAGACTGGAACAGCAGCCTGAGGATCAAGAGGTGCCGAAAAGCCTGACTGTGAGGCTTGTTCCGTAAAGGAGGCCGGTGAGGAAGAAGTTGAAGCCACACCAGGGAACAAACTGTTGGAAATCTATTGTGGACTAGAGAGAGGTGTACAACTAGGTGGAGTCACATTGCCAGAACCAGATGCATAAACAACATGAGAAGAAGAAGATGCACAAGACACTGGTTTAGACACTGAATGAAAAGGGAATTGAGTTTCATCAAAAATGACATGTCGAGATATGTACGTTCATTTAGTGGGAATATGATAGCAAAGAAAACCTTTGTAATCTTGAGGGTAACTGACAAAGACACATTGTGTGGTGCGAGACTCAAGTTTGTGTTTCACATAGGGTCTGAGATATGGGTAACAAGCACAGCCAAAGACTCGAAGAGAGACTAAAGAGGGATGATGAGAAAACAAGCAGAAATAAGGGGATCGCATTTGTAGGACAGAAGATGGCATTCTATTAATAAGGAAGTTAGCCGTTGAGCAAGCATGAAACCAAAAAGAGTGAGGTATAGAACCAGCACTTAACAAGGTGATGGTGGTCTCAATGAGATGTCTATGCTTCCTCTCAGCAAGGCCATTCTGCTGAGGAGTATGAGGACACGATTTATGATGTTGAATACCCTTAGAAGACAAGAAGTCACCCATGGCCTTACTGATAAACTCACCCCCACCATCACTTTGGAGAACTTGAATAGACTTGCCAAAACAAGAAGAAACATAAGAATGAAATTTGACAAACATAGAACAAAATTCAGATTTATTGAATAAAGGGTAAATCCAAGAGTATCGGGTACAATCATCAACAAAAAGAACATAGTATCGATATCCAAGAGTAGATAGACATGGACTAGGACCCCATACATCAGAATGAATTTTAGAAAACGGAACATATGCCTTATGATCATAAAGGGGAAAAGGAAGTCTAGATATTTTCCCTTGAAGACAAGAACCACAAAGGTGAGAAGAAGAATCAGGCTGGTGTGAAATCTGAGCCTGAGTTAACATGGTGTGTAGAACAGCATTGGTGGGATGTCCAAGCCTATAGTGCCAGAGAGACAATTGTATATGATGTCCCAAGCAGCCAACACCAACAGAACCAGGTAAAGGAAAGGAGGAGGAAACAGGTAAACGCATTGGAATAGGATATAGACCAGCAACACTAGGAGTGTGATACAACATGTTCCCCAGTTTGTCCTGGATATGGAGAGAGGATGCATCAAATACCATTTTACAATTATGATGCAAACAAAACTTATGCACAGAGAGAAGGTTATGCACTAAGTGTGGAACATGGAAGACTTTGGACAGTTCAAACTCATGATGAGACAGAGGCAATGTGACAAATCGAACACTAGTTATGGGCAAAACATTACCATTTCCAACAGAAATACCTGAGTTTGGTGGACAGGCCTTGGATTGTAGCAACTGAGAATCATCAGACACCATGTGGTGAGTAGCTCCTGAATCAGCCAACCAGAAAGTCGGGTCATTGAACTCATAACCAGTCGTAGCTAAGTAAGCCTGATGTTGTAAAGGAGGCCCATATATCACACCAAAGTGGCCCCTCTGAGTGCACGCCAGGGCCTCATGACCAGGCAGCTTACAAACCTGGCAAAGAGTAGTTGGATGAGCACCAAGAATACCAGGAGCTGAATTAGCAAGTACATGAAATTGAGCACCCGAAGATCGAGTGTAACCATGTGGTGAAGAGCCATCAGAATTATTAGGAGAATTGGGAGGATAGGCATTGTTGAAACCTTCATAACCAGAATACTGAGGATAACTGTTGTTGTAGTTGTGATTATAGTAGATTGTACCGATTTCCTCTATAGTTACTGCCTCTACCTCGATAGCCATTATTCCTCCCTCTACCACGGTAGGAGTTCCTACCAAACCAGTTGTTTTGATAGTTGTCAGGATAGTTATTCCTCCCATGCCACTGTGAGGCTTGCCATGCTGGTTGTGAGGATTGTGAAGAATGAGATTGTTGTGGTGGAGAATCAGTAGGCTCCTTGGTTGCAGCCATAGCAGTGAGAAGCGAGGTATGAGTCTGCTGTTGTGCTGTAATCTTGGAAAGATTCGCCTCCTCAACCAAGAGAAGAGTGCGAAGTTTGGACAAAGTGACTGGTACTGGTCGTGCTCGAATGTGAGACTTGAAATAATGATAGTCTGTAGGTAAGCCATTCAAGGTGATTAGGATCACATCCTTATCAGTGACAATGAGACCAGCACTGGCCAAGCGTTGTCTCGCCGATCTGATTTTGCCCAAGAAGACCTCAATGGAGTCAAGTCCCTTCTGTATTGTTTGAAGGTTAGTCTGTAGCTGCATGAGGTTGGCTTCAGATAAGGAGGAGAACCTCTCTTGCAAGGTAAGACAAGTAGCTCTAGATGACTCACAGGTCATGATCTCAGTGAATGCATCCTCAGAGATCGTTGCAATTAACATATTTAGCAGGGCAACATCCATATCGAGCCATGTCTGATAAGATACATCAGAAGGCAAAGGACTAGGACAAGATCCATCGAGATAACCAAACAAATGAAAACCTTTCAATAGTCTGTGAATTTTAACACTCCAGGAGATATAATTCGTATCATCAAGTTTGATGGACACAAATCCAGTAGCATGTTTGAGTAATTCTAGTGCATATGTCATAGTGTAGGAGGAAGAATACAAGTTAACAAGAAAGAATCGAGAGTACTTATCTTTCACAAAACTGATTCCAAGATTGAGAACAAAATGCAGTACAGATCAAAGAGCTTAGTGTTAGAGAATCGAAAGGAGGATCAGAATGAAGACTGAGTTGTGAGGTCAAAATCAAGAAGGAGATTGAAGTGAGAACTGATCCGAGAAGTCAGAATAGGCAAAGATCACCTTCTTCAACTCGATCGCCTTGTTGATCCTGATCTAGATTGTTGATCGTTGATTTGCATATAGACGAAAAACATACAACGGAGCGTGGAGCACCAGGAACAGAAGCAGTGAGCTCTATAGCTCTGATACCATGTTCGAATGCATGGTGTTGAGTCTAAAGAGTCGAAGAAGAGGATGAAGAGGCAAGTAGAACAGAAGTTGAGAGAGAGTGTTTAGAATTGTTAGGATTATCAAGCTATATTCATTCATTCCACTTCATCATTTACACAATACATATATATATCATCATTCATTCCACTTCATCATTTACACAACGGAGCGTGGAGCACCAGGAACAGAAGCAGTGAGCTCTATAGCTCTGATACCATGTTCGAATGCATGGTGTTGAGTCTAAAGAGTCGAAGAAAAGGATGAAGAGGCAAGAGAGAACAGAAGTTGAGAGAGAGTGTTTAGAATTGTTAGGATTATCAAGCTATATTATCAAGCTATACCTCCTCTATACAATTGTTAGTAGCAGCTCTTACATACTTAACATGTGTTCAGATAACAAACTAACTACCTACAGTTGTACTAACAACTTACAGTTGTGGCTATAGCTGTCAACTACACAGCTGTAGTGTTAACAACCTAAACTGTTTAACTAACATAACAGCTTATACTAACCAACTCTACTATATTATGTATCTCTAACAAATACTTGCATCTCATCATAGGGGTACCTTCTCGTACTACTCATTCAATTTATTGAATTATCGAATGATCATTAGACATATATCATAATCGAAACCGTTGAATTCCTAAAATTATCATTTCAAGATCATGTATGTAAAATAAAAAACAAAACAAAAAATTCAACCAAATTCTAGATCTTTTAAGCTTCATTCATATGTATCACCTAGATGGACATTACACGATAATCAGGATCTTAATTGTTACTAATATCATTAATTTGTTTGATATATATGAATGACTAAACGATCTTCTATCGTATTGATTTTTTGAGAAGATGATCTTGAAGTAATTATTTAGAGAATAAACAGTTTTTATTATGAAATATGTGTAAGAAAAATTTGATAAAATCGTATAAGTTGTACGAAGAAATACCACATAAATAGGATGCAGGTATTCATGTCAAGATGTAATAGATTTAAAATAAAAAGTTCAAATTGAACAACAGCTACAAATGACTCCATGAACATATGTGTAAATTCAAAAGTTTTAGAATATAGTTTAAGTTCCTTTTTTTTTTTCACAATTTGTAACATCTTCATACCTTCATTTTTCACTTGTATATCGTGGAAAGATAGTTCAAAATCGACTAATTTCAAAAGAAATCAGTTGCACACTTTAATTCATTTTTATAATATGATAATTTAAATTTCATAAGATAAAATTTCACATTTCAATATTGTATAATATTCCATTACAACTTACCAATTTTATCTTTTAAATTTAATTAGATATTACCGAAATTGAAAAAATTCATCTCCATCTTGAAATTAACATTTAAACTAACAAGATAGAGAGTAGAATGAATATATACGTATAAGATGAGATCAAAATGATGGATGCCTATGAAAGAGCAGGGAGCATCAAATTAGAGTCAAGGGTTTTGCCTCTTTTTTATTATTGCTTTGGTTGGCAACAATCTGTTCCCCAACCGTCTCAACCTTGACCCCATCACCACCAACCTCTAATCACCACCGCCATCTCCGCCACCTCACGAGCCAAACCCTGGGTAGTGCCAAAAAGCACTTTGTGCTTGTCCATGGAGCATGGTGTTGGTATAAGGTGGCAACTTTGCTCACCTTAATCGGTCGCAATGTCACAACCCTAGACCTCGCAGCATCTGGGATTCACCCAAAACAGGTACACCAACTCCATTCCTTCTCCCACTATGTTGAGCCATTGATCAGCTTCATCAAAGCTCTCCCACCAATGGACAAGATTATCCTGGTGGCCCACAGCATGGGTGGCGCCCCCATATCTACTGCCATGGAGAGGTTCCCTGAGAAAATTTCTGTTGCAGTTTTTGCCACCGCCGTCATGCCTGGTCCTACCATTAGTTACTCTACTATAAGTAAACAGGTAATCAATCGGTATTTCATCTTGGGGAACTTCGTTCCACTTTGTTCGTTTCTTTCAGTTTATCCAATTCCTTAATTATAACCAGTCAATTCTTAAATCGTCATGCAAAAAAACAGCATGATTGGAGCTAGGTCGTTTAGTCATTATCAGCCAAATGGACTGTTGTTGACGATCTTAATTTTCATCATATATGCACTCCAATCTCATTAATTTTTTGTGAAATGATCTTTAAAAAATGAACTGTTCTAACCAAAATAAAATACGTACGCATATGTAAAATTTATAACAATAAAAAGATAGAACAAGAAGATTCTTGCACAAAAATGGAATACAAATATTGTCTAAATATAAATCAGATAAAACAAACAACTATGAATATTTTGAAAAATATACATATTTTAAAGAGATTGGATTTGATGGACTCTCAATATACATATTTTAAAGAGATTGTCTAAATATAATCATTTCGTTTTTTATTTTTATTTTTTACTCTTTGCACATGAAACTCGGAGAGAGTGTACAAGGGAGGTAGAATGAATGATGAAGATTAGTGGGTACGGAGAAAAAACGTGAAAAGGGAATAATGATTAACAAAAAATTAAAAAATGAAAACCACAAAAAATAATTCTATGTTTTTCGTTTTTTTTTTATCAAGAATTATATCATTATATTCTAAAAAAATATTACAACCATATAATCAAAATCAAGTTATGACATCAAGACCCAATGCCAATATGACAATACTAATGCGGACAAAGCCACATAACAGCTAACAAGCCCACATTACTGAAATTATGTAAAATTACAAATCAAGCCCACAAAGTCCAAAACTCTAACATCGCTTATAGCCCTAAACAAACTACCTCTACTAAAAGAAACAGTCATCGTCGTCAAACTCATCACATCTGGTCTTGAAGAACCTGTAAAGCATAGTGGATCTGATCAAGGAAGGCTTGATCTACAGCGATCCAATTGCGTATAAAAGCGAATAAAGAACCAAAAGTTCTAATCTAACTAACTACTGTGACCAAAATCAATGAGAGATATTGCGGTAAACTCCTCCAATAGCAAGGTAGAACAAGATTTAGGGTGTGTTTGGATGAGGGAAAAAAATGGAATTTGTTAAAAAGTTATAATTTCAAGTTTCCTATGCACCAATTCTTTTGTTTAGATGCATAAATATAGGAATTTAAAATTCTAAGAAAATAAAAACTTGGAATTTGGATGCCACAAATTCCAAGTTTAAATTTCATATAAAAATGTGTCATTTTCAAAATTCTATTTTTATTAACTACCATTTATATATGAACATTAAATTACATGTTTAAATTTCATTTTACTTTTATGTTACCCAAACATAAAACTTCATAAATACTGAAAAATTAATTTCCGTTAATTTAAAATGTCGTTATTTGATAAATTCTTAGTAATCCTAAAATTCTCCATCCAAACATACCCTTAGGGAAAAAGAAGAAATTTTAAAGAAAGATTTCGGGTAAGGGGATGGATTGAAAAAATAGCAAAATAACATGATGGATAACTCAAATCTGAGCATATATGGCTCATATCATACCGTCACCACAAAATGACTCTTATTACTAACTCAAAAGAAAAAAGGAAAAAATGGTATAGGGTTTAGGGTTGGGAGGACTGAGAAGAGAGAAAAGCCAGTTTTTCATTTGTTTTGTCTACGTTTTTTTTTCTACACATCCGTTCTTTTATCTCTTCACCATATTCTTCCTTCACCATTTTTCATTTCTTATTTCCTCATATCTCAACCATAATAAATAAAATTAAAAACAGAATAATTATCGCAGCTAGCTATAACTTTTTTTTAACTACGAGTCCCTAGAGAGTTTTTTTTGGTCCAAGTCCGTAGAGAAGTTAAGATTATGCTGGTAAATTTGTCCAAGTCCACCTTAATTAAAATATTTCTAAGTATAATTAAGAGTAAGACATGTCATAAAATATTGTTGATGTTCTTGTTAATACGATAATCGGATATTTTGTTCAAAATTCTACTCCAACTGCATTAATAAAATAAGATCATATATGATTCACTTAATTTTGTATAGATGGTAGTGTTTATCCCCCTAAGCTTTATAAATGTCTAACCTAGACGACGAAATCAAAGCATATAGAGTCAAAGATTCAAAAATCAAATGAATAGTTTTTTTTAAGAGATCAACCGACGACTAATGCATGATTATTGATTAGCAATAACTAATTAAGATGGAATTAGAGGATTATGACTTTGCCTCATATGGATAGAGATAGATTAATAATTAATCAATCACTCATCTTCAGATTACCACCATCAATGTTATTTTTTAGAAATTTTATCTATATTATTAATTAAGGAAAACTGTTGCCAGCGTCCCTGAATTTTATACAAATTTTAATTATTGTCTCTAAAGTTTATTATTAGTAACAGACGTCCCGGAACTATTCTAAACGTGCAAGGATCGATAGTCCTTCCATTAAATTTCTCAATGATTTCTTTTAACATAAATCGTTGATAAATTTAACTGAAGGACTGTCCATGCACATTTACACTAATTAGTAGGTACAGAGAAAAAGACGTGAAAAGGGAAGGACTAATTAGTTTTCCATATTATATATATAGAAGTAAGATTAGACCAAATGCAAATAGCTAGGAAGAAAATGGAGCAAATGAGAGTTCGGCAATTTTTGTGTTTCATTTTATTTCTTTGCTTGACAAGAATCTCTGCCACATCTCCAAACCTTAAAAATCATACCGATAATAAGAAACATTTTGTGCTGGTTCATGGAGCAGGCCATGGAGCATGGTGCTGGTACAAGGTGGCAACCCTACTGACCTCAATCGGTCACAACGTGACAGCTCTAGACCTAGCAGCTTCCGGGATCAACCCGACGCAGGTGCAGCAACTCCGTTCTCTCTCGGACTACGTCGAGCCACTGGTGACATTCATCGGGTCTCTCCCTCTGGGGGAGAGGGTTGTCTTGGTTGGCCATAGCATGGGCGGCGCAGCCGTATCAATTGCCATGGAGAGGTTCCCGGAAAAGATTTACACCGCGGTTTTTGTTGCCGCTCTAATGCCGGGTCCTGCTCTTAATTACTTGAATTTATCATCTGAGGTAATTATTCAGGGAAGTGATTTTTACATTCCTAATTTCTCTTTCTGCTTGCTGTTGTACTCCATTCATCATGTCCATCCATTATGCTTTAATTTATTTAATCATCAAGGGAGCATGAACATGCAAAACTAACATAGGATATATACATATACCTAACTGAATGAAGTTTTCACAAAATATCATGTCCGATATATGAGAATGTGAAGGAATAAAAATCTCACATTGGAAAGTTGCATAATTTTACAAGGACTTATAAGAAGTTAGACATCTCCTCCCCATTGCCAATTGGTTTTGGGGTGGAACCTCAACTTCCTTCATGGTATCAGAGCGGGTTATCCCACGTGTAAGGCTTAACCGTCACACGTGCTCCACGCCACCCAATATGAGTTATCCACGTCTTAGGCTTGAAAATTCGTCACACGTGAGGGGGCGTGTGAGAATGTGAAAGTACAAAAGTCTCACATTGGAAAATTGCACAACATTGAAAGGGCTTTTAAGGAATTGAGTTTCTCTTCCCCATTGCGAATTGATTTTGAAGTGGAATCTCAACTTCCTTCACGAGAAACCGTGATTTATTTGTGAATTGACTGCTCATATTTCTGTTAAACAATTATATACAGGTATTTAGAAGTGCAGATTTGATGGACTCTCAGTATAGATATGATGATGGACCCAACAATCCCCCAACTGCGTTCCTTGGTGGGCCGAAGGACTTATCTTCATCACTCTACCAGCTCTCGCCACCACAAGTATGTCTTTCAACCTTGTTTAAGTCCCTATCAATATATAAAACCGTTTATTCCAAGTTGCACATGTAAACGTTTCTATTTATATTTAATAAATTTTCTTCTATTTGATTAAAATAATATGAGGTTATGATAGTTCCGTCCATAAAGTTTAATATTAATGTGTATGAATCTTGAAATATATGTCGAGCTACATATCAATTATCTTTCTGTTAAAATTAAGAGTAGAGTTGTCTTTCTATGACCAGCTGGGTTTAGTATACGCACCAGTTTCCCTTCCAAAAAGATCAATTTTTTCCCTAAAAAAAAAAAGGAATTGATGTCTTTTTCCCACAAGAAATTGACTCTTTTGGAAGGGAATTTGTTAATTGGTGGGCACGGTATGCACAAATACTAGTAAAACGACTTTACACTTAATTTGGACCGAAACTATTGAGAAAATTAACTGAAAGATAATTAATATAATTTGACACGTGTTTTAGAAATCACATATTTCCTAAACGATGAGAACCATTAAGCCAAATAAATAGTGTTTATCGAATTGATTATTACCTAATATATATTGCTCCTATTGATCTTGTTCTTTCTTTGCTAGCTAATCATGTATTAATAAACAGGATTTAACGTTAGCATTGTCGTTGTTGAGATATTCTCCTCTCTTTACCGACGACATAAAACTCAGCAACGAGAAATATGGATCAGTTCGGAGAGTATTCATCGGAGGCGACCAAGACCGTATTATCACTGACGAATGGCAAAAGTTGATGATCGGAAAAAATCCGCCAGATGAAGTGAAAGTGATCAGCGGTTCTGATCATATGGTAATATTCTCTAGGCCACTGGAGCTCTTCTCCTACCTCCAGATGATTGCACACAGTTAATTAACAAGGACTCATAAGAAATTATTCATGGACCACCATGTATGAATAAATTTCTGGAAAAATAAAATATTTATTCGGGTAAATATATTCTTCGATTTACCGATCAAAAGTATTTAATTGCTTACTGGTAAAATTAGTAGAGCTATACTTTGCATTAATCTTAGGGTGAATGTGTCTATTTTCATTATGGTTGATTACCGAATATTTCATATTCAAATGTGATAATCTAAACTGTAAATTTCTTACAGAGACGATAGTTACGGATTATCAAACAATTTCCAATTTAACTGTAATTTTTTAGAGATGATAACTACATGATAATTTAAGAAATCAACATTATGATTATTACACTTGCATATTATAACCATTTTTTTTTTCTTTCCAAATGCACTTCTTGGACATGAACATGTAGAAATTATAGGAGATGTAGAAGATGATGAAGAGTGTTAATTGGTATAAAAATAAGAAGGAAGACAATACAAAAGAAAGCCACAAAAAATACACGTATTACTTACAAAAGCTGTATTGCCCGAAGGGGCCATGCCGGCATGCCGCAAGAGCGTAGATGAGTGGTAACCGTAGAGGGGTGCCCGAAGGGCAGCGGAAGCATCGATGTTCCAGGTGCCGTCGCTAGATTGAGATTCGCAGGGTGGTCACTTTTTCTTATACATTTGTTCTCTATCTTTTCCACCATATTTTTGTTCACCATTCAACATCCCTCATTAATTTCCTCATGTCAATCTCAAGCATAAAAACTAAAAACTGAACATTGGAAAGCAAATGGTTATCAAACGCAACCTTAGTAATCAATCGTAGGGAATGAGCAAATCCACCCTAAGATGGATACAAGTATTTTCCAAATAAGTATTCCTTGTAATTGCTAGAACTTGTAGAAATCAACACACGAATTTTAATCAGAAAATTTCGTTATTAACCTCAACGACTAAATGTTGTCCTCTCGTACAATTTTCATGATAGATGCTAGTAAAGTAATAGACACCAGGCACATCAAGTCTAATTATTACGGATCTATCGATTGATGTATTCCCCAATTTTGCCGATGGATCGCTGGTGTTACAATGCTCAAAACCTTCCTTGTTGACCATAGCCACGTCTGTCGTTCTTCCTTTTCTATTTGTAAAATCTGTAGAAAACGAAGGTTAATTAGTTCCAACATCTATTATCGTGTTGGTATTTCAAAGCTTCAGCTAAAGGGTGAAGGTCCAGGCAGCACAGAAGTAAATCTGGTAAGAACTGGATGACACAAAGTCCTAGTTGTGATTGAATCGGGATTAGCCCGTGATGTATTTCAATTACTTCTTCTTGTTTGCTTATGGAAATTGGATTGAAATCGGATTGAATTTGGTTGTTGTTTGATGTGGAAAAATATTGCACTCTATGTGTTTGTGAAAATGCCTATTAGCTTTTTCTTAGAGAGAATTGTATGAAATTCTTCTATTATCTGATTCTCATTGATTGAATTGAATTACATGCTTTACATGAGTGTAGAAAAATGGTTAGAGGTGTTGTTATTGTGATGACAATGCACTAATTACATTTGGACACCTCACTTAGTCTAGAAGCTATGACAACTAGCACACATTGTCCTTCAAGTGATCCACCTCATCTCACATTCTGTTTTGAATTCATGGCTAATATCACAACACATGATCACACTCACACCCGCATGCCACCTTACTGTTTCACTTAGTGTAATCAAACAGTAGATAGCTTAGGAGCCAACACTCCCTTCTAATCTATATACTGACTTGACACCCAGCATTCCTCGAAGATAGGAGAACATGTCCTTAGCTAGTGCTTTAGTGAAGACATCAGCTAGTTGTTCTTCTGACCTGCAGTAGAACAAATTGATTTCTCCAGCTTGTATTGCTTCTCTAATGAAGTGAAATAGCTTATTGATATGCTTAGACTTCTGATGAAACACATGATTCTTTGACATAGCAATGGATGAAGTATTGTCACATAGAATAGGTGTAGGTCCAGTTTGCTCCTCTCCAAAGTCTTCTAGGACAAACCTTAACCATTTGGACTATGCAATTGCTACTGAAGCACTCACATACTCTGCCTCTGCAGTAGATAGTGTCACACTATGATGTTTCACTGAAGCCCATGAGAACACTCCACAACCCTGAGGTACTTCTCATGTCATCCAAACTCCCACTCCAATCTGAATCACAATATCCTACAAGGGTAGCTTGTTTTCCTTTCTAATATTCAATTCCATAAGAAATGGTACCTTGAATGTACCTCAAAACTCTTCTTGTTGTGCCATAGTGCTTCTTTGAGGGATTATGCATATATCTAGACAGTAGACTAGCAGCAAACATAATATCTGGTCTAGTAGCAGTTAAGTCCAACAAACTACGAACAATATGTCTATAAGTACCTTTATCTGCAGCCTCTGAGCCATCATTTCTGCACAGTCTGTCATCTATTGCAAGTGGTGTGCTCACAGGTTTGTAGTCTTTCATTCCAAACTTGTACATCAATGTATGAGCATACTTTTGTCGGCGTATGAAGATATAGTCTTTAGTTTGAATAACTCCCATACCTAGGAAATGATGTAGTAATCCCAAGTCAGACATTTCATACTTGGTTGTCATGTCATTCGTGAATTCAGCCTTCAACACTTCACAATTTCCAGTATACATAATGTCATCAACATAGATTGAGACAATCAATGTTCTTCCACCATCAATAGTCTTCATGTATAGGGTTGCTTCACTAGGGCTCCTCTGATATCCACACCTAGTTAGATGAGAATCAGTCTCCCCATACCAGGCTCTGGGTGCTTGTTTCAACCCATAGAGAATCTTCTTCAGTTTATAGACCTTTCCACTTTCTGATTGAGACTCAAATCCCTCAGGTTGTTCAACATAGACTTCCTCTTCAAGTATCCCATTTAAGAAAGCTGATTTTACATCCAGCTGGTACAAACTCCAGCTTTTATGAGCAGCCAATGCAATGAGAGTTCTGATTGTGTCTAATTTAGCTACTGGTGCAAAGGTTTCATTGAAGTCTATCACAGGCTTCTGAGCATAGCCTTTGGCAACTAGTCTAGCTTTATCCTTTTGAATAGAACCATCCAGATTGAGCTTAGTTTTATAAACCCACTTCACATCAATGACAGGTTTGTCACTTGGTCTATCCACCAAGTCCCATGTTGAGTTTTTCTCAATGATGTCAATTTCAGTTTCCATGGCTTTCCTCCGCGCATTTTCCTTTGATGCTTCTTCATAATTCTCAGGTTCTATGATAGACATATGACATCTAGCATGGATCTCATTCAAACTTCTGAGTTTAATTGGTGTAGAGCTTGGTCTAGTATTCTGACTTGTACCAGCTTCCATAGGATCTTCTTGTTGCTGGTTTGGAGTCTGAAAATCATCATTGGTTTTCTCAGACTCCACTTCAACTTCACTTGGGGTAGTCACACTAACTTCCTTGTCAGATTCCCAGTTCCACATTGTTTTGTCATTGAAGATCACACTCCTTGAAATCATGATCTTCTTGGTTTTCAAGTTGTAGACCCTATAGCCTTTCTCACAACTTCCATAGCCTACAAACACTCTTTTGATTGATGCATCATCCAGTTTCTGCCTCAACTGGTTAGGAATGTGAGCATAGCAAACTGAGCCAAATACCCTTAGATGCTTTACACCAGGCTTCCTTCCACTGAACACCTCAAATGGTGTTTTCTTCTCTACTGCTTTAGTAGGACACCTGTTAAGTAAGTACACAACTATATTGACAACTTCTGCCCAAAACTCATAGGGCATCTTCTTGTCATGAAGCATGGACTTGGCCATTTTCACCACAGTCCTGTTTGTCCTCTCAGTAACACCATTTTGATGAGGAGAGTATGCTACTATAAGCTGTCTCTCAATGCCTTCATCTTCACAGCATTGATTAAACTTTGTAGATGTAAACTCACCTCCCCTATCACTTCTCACTTTCTTAATCTTGTATCCACTTTGTAACTCCACCATAGCTTTGAACTTCTTGAAAATGTTGAATACCCCTGACTTGTGTTTCAAGAAATAAACCCAGCACATTCAAGACAGATCATCTATGAATGTTAAAAAGTATTTGTTACCTCTCATAGTCTCAGTTTGCATAGGACCACATACATTAGTGTGGATGAGCTCAAGGGGACTTGATGCTCTCCATGCTTTCTCCTTGTCAAAATTTTCCATGTGCTGTTTTCCTGAAATACATCCTTCACATACTTCATGTTTCTCAACCAAGCTAGGTAAACCATAGACCATGTCTTTTGATTGCAAAGTCATTAAACTAGTGTAGTTTAAATGACCAAATCTTTTGTGCCAAAGCCAAGCATTTTCTTCCACAATGGCTCTTCTAGCTACCGTATTCACATGTTCTAGGGAAAGAGGGAAACATCGATTTCCAAGCATTGGAATGGATGCCACACTTTGAGTCATCTCATCATCTTCATAGATTTCAACCCTTCCATTTCCAAATGTCAAATAATACCCATGTTCTACCATCTGACCAACACTGAGTAGATTAGCATCCAAGCTAGGCACCAACATCACTTCATGAATAAACTTCTCACATTATTGGTATTGATCACCAAAGTACCTTTTCCTGTAGCTTCAACTAGGTTACCTATGCCCATCTTCACTTTTGTTGTCAAAGTCTTGTCTACATTAGTCAGCAATGACTCATGTGAAGTCAGTGATTGCTGCAAGCACTGACCACATACCAAACATCCATCTCCTTAGGTATAGAAGTAGCATGGCATGCATAGAACATCACTCCTTCATCACCTTCAACCTTTCTTGCAAGGTTCACAGTCTGTTTGGTGTTGCAATCTTTGGCCATGTGACCAAACTTATTGCATTGATAACACATTGTCTTCCCTTTGAATCAGCATTGACCATAATGAAGTTTGTCACACACTTTACACTTGGCACCACTGCTTTCTGCTTTGTTAAAACCTGCATTCTGATTGTAGGTGAACTTTCCAGAATTGGACCTTTGATTTCAGTTCTTATTGCTCTTGTATTGCTTCTTCCATTTGTCATGGTTGTTACCCTGCTGCCCCTTAGGATTCATAGACATACTTGCAAAAGCTTTATCCATATTACTATCAGCATGCATTTCAATTCTCTGATCAAAAGCTCTAATTGATGCAACAATATCTTCCACATTTCAGTATCTAGATCTCTAGTTTCCTCAATGCTTGAAACTATAGAATCATAGGATTTAGTTAAGCTAATCAAAATCTTTTGTGCTAGATGTTTTTCAGTGATATCTTCACCATAAGTTTTCATTTGATTCACAGTGTCATATAGTCTAGACAGATAAGTACCTAGAGATTCATTGTCTTTCATTCAAGTGTACTCAAAATCACGTCTCAATGACTGAAGTTTGACTGGTCTAACCTTTAAATCTCCTATGTACTCTCTTCTTAATAGATCCCAAGCTGCCTTAGCATTTTCTTCATTTCTGATCTTGGAGAAGATAGGATTTGCTACAGAAGTTTGAATCATCCCCAATGCCCATGCATCCTTGATGTAATCTGCTCGAGTAGGCTGGTTTACAACTTCACCAACCTCATCCCTTGCAACCTCATTCAGTCCAACGTCCACATATTCCCAAAGATCCTGAGCTCTGAGTATGGTACTCATTTTAGTGCTCCAGAACTCATAGTTGTTGTCATCAAAGATCGGACATAAATATAAGCGGTGGACCGTAGCGGATGATGGTCTGTGGTAATCTTGCATTCAAAGTTCAATTTCTGTATCCATTCTTTTGGCTATAGACCTATTTGGGTCGCCACTCTAAGGCACATGAGTTGACTATCGCTTGACGGAGTCTGTCTATTGTCTCATTGTGGGCAAGAGATTAATTTTTCTGACACTAATGTATGTTACCCTGGGGGACCCCATCATTCCTTGTATTCTTTCATTCATTGAATTGTTCTTATACATAAATCATAAGCGAAGCCATTCAACTCCTATATCATAATTTGAAGATCATCTATATGCGAAAAAGACATTGAATGATGAACAAAACAAGAGAGGGTGACTAAATGGACATGTTACCGTGAACATCTTAATTGTTATCCTATGAACTTTGATGTATTTGATACATATGAATAACTTAGTCACCTCCAATCTTTTTTTTTTTTTTTACTAGACATGATCTTGAAATGATCATTTAGAGAATAAACAATTCCGAGATACGAGCTATGTACCTAAAAAATCTCCTAAATTATAAAGGTGAAATGTAAGTACTATCTTTGATTTTATTTAATAAATTTAATTAAGAAGAGTTGGAGCAAATGCCAAATGATATGCAAAATGGAGCACACCAAAGAGAAGCATATTGTGTTCTTTTATTCCTTTGCTTAGCAAAAATTAGCACCTCAAACCCCTCCAATATCCTCACAACCAACTCATCCCAAAAGCCAAGTGGAAATAATAAGAAGCATTTCGTGTTGATTCATGGGGCGGGTCATGGAGCATGGTGTTGGTACAAGGTGGCAGCTCTACTCAAGTACTCGGGTCACAATGTCACGGCTCTAGACTTGGGTGCATCAGGGATCGACCCGAATCAGGTGCAGCAACTCCCGTCGTTATCGCAATACGTCGAGCCGTTGACGGAGCTCATGGTGTCTCTGCCGCCAAAGAAGACGGTTATCATGGTGGCTCACAGCATGGGCGCGCGGAGAGGTTCCCTGAGAAAATTGATGTCGCGGTATATGTCACGGCTTTCATGTCTGGTCCTACTCTGAATTACTCAACAATATTTCGGAAGGTAACTAAATGTATCATATTTATTTATCTTATATTCTTACTGCATATATTCCACTTTACGAGTTACATATATATATATATATATATTTCACATAGAGATCGAGCTCGGTTGGTTTCTTCTGTGATTTTTTTTTCATATAAATTTATTTGTATATGTATATGCAAATTACGACAATGTTGTTTAAATTTTTGATGTGTGTGTTTTCTTATTTTGCTTATTTCTTTCTAATTTTTTATTAGCTAGCATGCCACTTTCACTTAATACGTATTGAAGTTGGAGTGCATGCATGTGTAATTATTTTGCATACTTTTGAATATTCAAAACAGATGATATTACAATTAGTTTGGAAAATAAATTAACATATACGTTACGCTAGTAGAGACAAATTTCTTCCGACTAATGAAGAGGCTACTCCAATCTTCCCATTCATTTAAGTTACTAACGTGACATATGTAGGACCTACTTTTATCATGACATGTCATAAAAATTATTAAATGTTTTACTTCTTCACTTTTTATTTTATTTTCACATGCTAGACACAATAATTTCATTGAAAGCTAAAATCGATATTACAAATTTGCTAAAAGTATGCCACTAACAAATTTAATTGGAAAGCTAATACTCAAATAAACAGAGAGTGTAAATTGATACAATTTTAAAAATCAGGCGTAATTTGAGAAAATAGAAACCATGCATGTACTATTTTGAAAATAATAACACCAAAATTTAGGGTGCATAATGTAATTGTCTCTTTTTCTTGACTGACGATCATGTATGAAAATGAATGTGCAGGATTTAACACTAGCGTTGTCGTTGGTGAGATTTTCCCCTCTTTATAATTTTGACCTAATAAAACTCACGGAGGACAAATCTGGATCGGTTCTAGTACGTATTCATCGTGTGCGAACAAGACCATACACTGTAGTCCAATACGATTCATCAAACGATCGAGTCCATAGAAGATTACGATAGATCTCCAACTTTCATGGTTGAAAGAGTGATATGGGTTATTCTCATCGCAGATCGATCTGCCTCTTATACATCTTCGACAAGTAAAGGAGCACCATACATAAATAAAGTAGCCATGCGATGAGCTCTCAGCTTCTGACAGACAAGTTAGGGGACCTTGTTTTCCCTGCCAATTTTTCATGTGGCCATGGGAGCTAGCTAGAAATAGAGCAATAGCAAAAGGAAATCATATAAATATCTTCCTTCATCAGTGAGTAATATGAGAAGGTGGCCTGGAAAGGATTAGATCTATTATTATTAGCACAACACATGCAGTCAAAATCATGCATACCTAATGGATAGGATCGGTGTAATTTCCATCACTTTCATCATTCTTCTTTTCCTTTGGAATAGTGTCGACGCGAACAAATTCCTAAGACATTACCGTCACACATATATATGGAATATGATATTACCAATCCAAATGTGCATTTATAGAAGGTTTGTAACTCAATAATATTGGGAGAATGGATTACATTATATACCTTGAAGCCTCTCTTTGAGCCTTTGTTGAATTCCGGATATCGACCTTGTTTTTTTACGAGAGTCGAATCCGAGAGAAATCCCACATATTGTGTAGAGAGGGATACCACTAGATCGAATTCGAAAATTCTTATATAACGTGTAGAGAGAAATACTACTAAATCAAAAGTCTAAGTGGCGACTCTCAAACCAACTTAGTCAAGTGAAGAAACGTTTTGTACCGACTCAACCCATCGTCTTTGTCAAGAACTAACAAAGGTGACTAATTTATGACTTTGTATAATTTTCACACCTGTGTTAATTGTCGAAATCTTTTTCTTTTCTCTCACGGTTCGGTCCCCATAAGATATCACTACCCACCCTTGAATGTGACCCGTGTATGCTGCAGCTCCATAGCCATAGAAATGAAGATGGCCCAGAAGGGAATCGCATTTTCCCACGCTTTCATGTTTTGTATCAAGGCATGACACCATAATCATGATTAGTTGGTTAATACGACAACAAAATATAAATTAAAAATAAAGAGGAATTTAATTAGGCAACTGAATTGGGTTTATTCAAGGTTAACAAACATTATAGTTAAAACTAGGATGATTAAGATATTTTCTCAGCCACTTCACATAAGCCTTGGCAAAGTTCTTGGGGGTTTGTTAACATGACCATATGACCAGCTTCTTTGATCAATACTACGTCTGCCGTCGGGCCATTCTCGATCATCCACCGTTGGAATCCCTCCACCACCACCTGATCATCTTCACACACTACAAAAACCCTAGCTACCGACCCGAATTTCGCTTCCGATAGCAGGCCATCCTTGCCCATGTCCCCCAAGAACAATCCAGATGGCCTTATCAACATCTTAGCTATTTCTAGCTCCTGCATGCAAAGATAGTTAAATTCCAACAATTTTTGTCGAGAATTTTTATTTCAGTCAATTTCTCTCATAAACTATATTATTTATGTTCAAATTTCCATTATAGATACAAATTATTTAATTTTTCGTTAAATTTATCTTATTTCAAAAAAGAATTAACGTATAACTTAATAAAAGAAAAAGTACTCGTAAAGACTAATATTAAGGACCGATATGTGACTTATTTAAAAAAAATTGATGATAGAGAAAAAATTGACGAGGCCCGGCAATTGTTCAGGGAACCAATTTACAAATTACTCAAGAGAAACTAGCCTCTGATTTGCAGTGCTTGTACAATTTGGCTGCAATATATTCTGGACCAAAGAGGACGGACGCTAGCTGATTTTCATGGCCGAATGCAATCTTACAATCCATTAAGGATTCCACTGGTGTCCATTTGAAGAACTTCGCTTTTCATCACATAAGAAAAGAGAGAAAGGGATTGAAATGAGCATCTGAAACAGATTAACAAATGATTTAAAAAACACGAAATTTACAAGAAATTTTTTATACTTCTTGTATGAGGTTTAATGGTGGAGATTTGTAATGAGGCATATAGGCTGTGACAAAGACGGCGGCGAAAACCTTCTGACGAAACTTCTCCACGGCGAGAGAGATGGGAAGGCCGCCATAGCTATGGCCGACCAATATGACCCTCTCGCCGAGAGGAATCGAAGCCATGAACTCCATCAACGGTCGGACGTAGTCCCAAACGGAAGTGACCTCATGCAGCTGCTTGGAATCGATCCCGGAAGCCCCGAGGTCCAGAGCTGTGGCACGGTGTCCGGCCTGATGCAGTAGGGCAACAAGCTTGTACCAACACCATGCTCCATGGCAAGTTCCATGGACCAAAACAAAGTGCTTTGCATCCTCCATTTTACATGCGTCTCTGTCGCTTTGCCTTACTTGACTAGTTAGGTATATAAAGCAAGAAGGGTACAAAACATACCGACATGAAAGGATATGGGTTGAATTTTTTATTTCCAAATATGTCAATTTATTTGTCTTCGTTTGTTTGTATCTGTGCCGTTTTGCCTTTCTTGGTACATAAAGCAAGAGCGGTACAAAACATACCGACATGAAAGGATATGGGTTGAATATGTCAATTCATTTGTCTTCGTTTTGCAACTTGGAATTTGTCACATATTGATCATATACGTGGCCGATTTGCTGCATTATGTGATTTTCAACTTTCTTCTAGATTGAAATTAAAGCATGCCACACCACATTCTGACCACATATAATCTATCCATCATCAGTGATGGAGCAAACCCGTAACCCCACCATACAAATGTGTCAGATCTTTCATTGCCAGATTAATCAAACGTGTGCGAAACAGAAAGGGAATAAGATATTTACATAGAGATGGGCAATCGACATGAGTCTAGAATCCACTTCTTTACAGGGAAACACAGTTATTGGTGCACCTTTCGAGTAATTATGAACAAGGGAATTGGCCTACCTCCCGTAGCAGATAGAAATGTGGTGCGTGAAATAGCTCACAGGCTCCGATAATCAGCTGAGCATGGTTGGATGGCCGGTCTGCAGCATTCTCTTGATCATGTCCATCCCAAATGCAGAATCCGAGGAACTGACCAAAGCATCACAACATTAACTCAGCAGTCTATGAGCTTCAAGGAAATTTCCTAAATAGTCATAGCGTTGTATTAACAACGACGACAAGAACTTTTCAAGTGTGCAGTCAGTCATATTCATCAGTTTGCAAAAAACAAAGACAGCTTATTAATTAACTAGACACTAGCATTCCCACTTAATGTTATTGTCACAGTTTTATGTGCATGAAGTCTACTCTAAGATGTATGTGTGGGCGCATACGGGTTGTACAGTCATGATGACATACAATCTCAATCCCATGGGTTGTACAGTCATGATGACATACAATCTCAATCCCATAATAAATGGCTTTTGCGATTTTTTTTTTCCATCACTCAAAGACAATATGTAAGCTACATGTGCCCTGATTGAAAGTAGAATGAATAAAGGGAGAACAAACCTTGGGATAGTAATTTCATGGGGAAAAGAGACTACACCCTCAAGATTCGGTATATTGGGAACATGATCTTTCTTCTCATTCACAAATTTTATTATTTGGAACAAAACCTCATGAAGAGATGCTTCAAGTGCTGCTCTGCGAGCCATTCTCTCCTCCAATGCACTCTCTGCACCCAAACATCGAACAAATGTAAAGTCAGGGTCAGCATGGAATCCAGAAAGTGAAGCATGGGAGAATAAAAATTATGTACATAATAGAAATTATACCTCCTGGATCAACTACAACTTTAGAATTATGAGATTTGCCAGAATGTGCTTTAGGGTGTTGCGCCACATTCAAATTGATATACCACTGTTCCCAGTATAGCCTTTCTGTTTTGTGAGTAAACCAAGTTGCTTGTTTGTTTTTTACTTCAAAAAAAGACAAGCAGATCTGCTACAAACCAAGGCAGTTAATTAGGAATTAATTTTCATAAAATTATATAAATGTTTAATTGAACAATGAGAGTACATAACAGGAAACATTTGTTGAATGAGAAATCAAAAAAGTGACACAAAATGATTTTCGAAGAATTCTGTATCCTAATATCTATAAATTCTACTTCAATAGTATGAGTAGTAACATCTACAGGCAACAAACCTGACTTTTCTTGTTTGGGTGTTTCTCTACCCAATTAATGAATTGCTCAATCTTCTCATCTATTTTCTTCTCAAGTTCCATATCTCCACATTGCACCTATAGAAAAACAAAGATTTATCTAAAGATCAGAAAGTGTAGCGTTTAGCTCAATACATTGAGGATGGCCTAGAAAGCGCAACCATCACAATCATAAAGATTCATACTCAAAAAAGTAATAAATCGAGCTATCAATCTGATGCCAAATTTAATAGACAAACAAACAAACATGATGAAGGAACTCCATCATTTCCTATTGAGGTTTCATATGGAAACAGAATGTGCAGTTGGCATTTGACAGTCCTTCAAGAAAAACATGCAGGTAAATCTATAATTCAGCTCAGAAGCCAATGCACATAAAACAACATTGATCCCTTTAATTTTTCTTAGATATCTAATAAGCAGGAAATATACTGAATGCAAGAAAGAACCATACAAAGTTAACTGTTGTCAACTAACATGCACTAGAAGGCCTGATATACAGAACAGACAAAACATATATACTCAAAGCTAAAATGATAATTTCAACGAAATAATGTTTAAAGCATGGAAAACACTTACATATGTAATTTCAAAAAGTTCTAAATCAACGTCCTTTGGCCGCACAAGACCTAAAGCACGATGAAACACAATGGTGTGAAGTATGCCTGCACTCAAGTTTAAATTTCTGTAAGTTCATGTGAGAAACCAATATAATAATAATAATGCAATAAGTGCAAGAACACGTGTCCTAATTGAAGGAAAACCTACGATCAATAACATATTTGACAATTGTTTCAAAACCAATACGAAAACTTCATAGACGTTAACTGAAATGGTTTTAGAGACCAAAAAGTGCCACTTGTTCTGTTGATCATGCTTTACTAGGTACTAGGAAACAACAAAGAACAAATTTTCACATTCGCAAGCTCAATTATTTGAAGATGATTTCTTTCTTTCACCTCTCAATCCCTGAGTTCGATTTTCGTTTGGATAGTAATGAAATGTAAAAAAATAATTCAATGTCCCTTTTGTGCCATTATAAACGTAGTTTTTTTCTAGTATGAGTGCTAAAGTTCACTGTTGCATCATAAAAAAGCCAACTTTTAGCTAACAACTGCCAACCGGAAAAGAAATTGGATCGCAACTGCACGCCTCCTGACTTAAACCAAGCTTATTATACATAAAGATGCGAACTTCAATATTTGAAATTTCTTTGCAGCACAAAATAGTCATGATTAATCTCAGTTGAATTGTTTATACAACGAATCCCAGTTGAATTGTTCATACAACTGAATTGTTCATACAACTCTACATAGTAGAATTTTAACCAGCAGAGATCTCTTTTCGACTGGCAAAACTGATTTGCATAATAAGATACTAATTACGTAGAAGCACAAGAAGCAGTTCAAATTGATTCATTTGAAATCAAATGCACAAAAAAAAGAAACTTAAGAAGAAAATTATCAAATGATATTGCAAAGAATTTGGCTTAGGCCAAGAAACAAAGATTTTGAAATGGTAACTTACAGCGCAGAACTTCCCGCATCTCAAAGTGCTCGACTTCCTGAGAAAGAAACCAGTACAATCTCAATTTTCAAATACGAATTGATTACTCGAATCATAAATAATTAAGATACAGAGAGAGAAGCATACCAATTCTTTGAGTTGGCAAACTTCGCAGTTCATGGTGAGCTTGGCGATGGCAGTGAATTTTGGAAGTGAGAGTGATTAGGAAGAAACCCTAGCTATGTGGTAGAAATTGGAGTGGGCGTTTGGGAGGTCAGCGATTGGTGGTCGCTGGAGCTTTAACGTTTTTGATCGGAATGTGTTTGCTTTTAACTTAAAGTGATCCAAGTCTTCGACTGTAAGTCTAATTCCTAATTGGAATTTAGCTTGAAGATGTTGATGACGACGGACGAAAAATGAAGATAATTTTGAATTTGGGCCTCTATTATTTGGGCTTGGATTGGGTTTGGGCTTTGATTGGATTTGGGCTTTCGTCGATGAGGCCAGAATCATGATGAAGTCCCTGCCTCCAATTCTTCAATGCATTATAAGGCCATAGCTGATGTTTAGAATTAAATTGAATAACTTACTAACGTAGATTGAATAAAAAAATTTAGGTTAATTACATTATTCTTTATGGAAGGATATTCAGGAGGGGATAATACAATTGGGTGTGGACATCGCTCTTTATAAGAATCGAACTCGAGATTTCGCACTGCATAGTAAGTAGGAATTAATACCACTATATTAGTACAAGTAGGATGCGCTTGTATTAGAAATATGATCTACATTGTAATCTAATAAAGTAATCCAACTTATTACAAGTCTATTCGTATTCCTATTCACGATAATGTGTAGTGGGAAGATTCGAGTTGAACTGTTGTAAAGGACGAGGCCGATACTCAACCTGTATTATCCCCTTCCAAATATTATGAGGATTAGATCGAAGAGAAAATTATCTATTCATGATACTCTAAATATAAACATAAGTTGCAAATTTTTTTCCTTTTTTGTTTCAATATATTTTCTAATTAACTAGGTTCGTTTGGTGAGGGGGATATTGGATTGGATTGGCTGGATAACTCATTAAATTTAATGTATCTTGAAGTTATAAATTGATGTCTTTTTATTGTTAGGGGATGAGAGGGTGTAGACATAGAAGGAAACTTATTCATTCATTCAATTCCCTGCAAATAGTAGGATTATAACATGTAAGTTTTTTTTTTGTCTAATCTTATTTAATCCTCCTACAATGAAAATATATATAATTTTACAGACAAAATACATTGAATTTGATGAATTATCCAATCCTATCCAATTCCACCCACCAAATATAACCCTAATTGTGTTATTTCATTTAATAGATTTTTAAGCATTAAAAGTTACGTAAACCTTTTTTCAATGCTTAAGATTAAAAATGAAGACTATATACACAAACAATATCTTAATCGTAATAGACACGAAGTCACATCTAAGTGCATGTCGAGAGAGTAATATTGATTTAACAAAACTATATCAAATGCATGTATGGTCAATTATTCGATCATTCGGCTACTTCGCGAGTTCTTGATTAACCCTTTCTTTCCTGGTGAGGCAGAACACGAGGCGAGATTTTTATTCTTGAAGCGCATCCAATATGGTGCGTCTGAAGTATGTTTTCCTAGTTAACAAAAAAACTATTAATTTAACAAAACTATATCAAAACGGGTTATATATAGTTTTGTCTTTGTAGTTGACAATAGAGAATTTTAAAAAGTAATGTCATCATCAAATTATGAAGATGGAAAAGAATTATAATAAAAAGACAGAAGTAGAGGAAGAAAACCAACCATATACATCCCTTCAAGTATGTGTGCCTCTAATTAGTTGAAAGTGATAGAAACCTCAATCTTCAATGTTGTTACCCATAAAGTCTTCCAATCATGGAATATATATAGTGGTGGTGGAATAAATTACGTAATTATAATTTAAGACTTGTTTAATTATCATTTATTTTTGGATTGTTTGTATTTGAGATCGATATGAAAAAAAATAAAAGAATAAAAAATAAATGAAGAAAAATAGTGGTAAGAAAGTGAAGAAATAAAGAAAAAGAAATTGTAGTAAAACCACTAAAATAGTTTTTGGATTTGGGTTTTCATTAATTTGTACATCTTTCCATCTTCAAATGTTCTCCATGTCACTTTATCTCATTTCTCGATTCGCCTTCATTCCTCTATATACTTTGATCATATATATCTAAAGCATAAAAAGTAAAAAATTTAAAGAAAAAATGATTATCAAATAGACTCTTAAGTTTGATAATCGGGATTTAATTGGATTGGATAACTCTTTAAATTCAATATATTTCAAATGTAAAAATGACTGCGGTTTCATTTTAGAATATTAGATAGGATTAGACATAAGAAGAAACTTACATTTTTTAATTCTACTATTTTAATGCGATTGAATTGGATAGTTTTTTTACTCTATCTACTCTCTCTATTCTCGTTACATTCAAAAATATTGTATTTGATGACTTATCTAATCCAACCCAGTCCCGCTTACAAAATGAGCTCCATGTCACCTTATCTCATTTCTCTATTCGCCTTCATCCCTCCATGTAGTTTGATCATATATATCTAAAGCACAAAAAACGGATATTTAAAATGATTATCAAACAGACTCTTAAGTTGTCGAGAAAGTGAGACGAGGAGAATGTGAAAACAATAGGGCCACGTTTGATAAGCAGGATTATATTAGATTGGATTGAATAACTCTTCAAATTCAATTTATTGGAAATTTAAAATGAATTTGATTTCATTGTAAAATGATTAGACATGATTAGACATAAAAAGATACTTACATTTTCAGATTGGATTGGATAATTTTTTTTACTATATCTACTCTCTCTAATCTCTTTATATTCAAAATACATTGTATATGAGTTATTTAATCTAATTCAATCCCGCTTACTAAATGAGCTCCATGTCACCTTATCTCATTTCTCCATTCACCTTCATCCCTCTATGTACTTTGATCATATATATCTAAAGTGCAAAAAGTAGAAATTAAAAAAACACAGGATTATCAAACAAACTTTTAAATTGTCGAGAAACTGAGACAATGAGAATGTGAATTAACTATAGGGCCACATATGATAAGCGGGATTAAATTAGGTTGGATTGGATAACTCTTTAAATTCAATGTATTGCAAATGTAAAAATGAATGTGGTTTCATTGTAATAGGATTAGATATGATTAAACATAGAAGGAAATTTACATTTTCTAATCCTACTATTTTTAGGGGATTTGATTGGATTGGATAATTTTTTTACTATATCTACTCTCACTAATCTCCTTACATTCAAAATACATTGTATTTGTTGAATTATCTTTTCCAATCCAACCCCGCTTACTAAATGAGCTCCATGTCACCCATCTCAATGATCTCCATTCGCTTCATTCCTCTACCTACTTTGATCATATATATCCAAAGCATAAAAAGTGAAAAAAAAAATTGATTATCAAACGGACTCTTAACTTGTCGAGAAAGTGAGACGAGGAGAATATGAAAACTATACGACCACGTTTGATAATTGGGATTATATTGGATTGGATAACTCTTTAAATTCAATGTATTTCAAATGTAAGAATGAATATGGTTTCAGGTAGAAGGATTATATATGATTATATAGGATTAGACATAGTAGGAAAACGTATCTTTTCTAATCCTACCATTTTAAGGGGCTTGTATTAGATAGTTTTTTTTACTATATCTACTCTCTCTAATCTCATCCAATCCAATCCTACTTACTAAACAAGCCCTAGACATATTAAGTAGGCTAGCCTTTTCTATTGGATTTGTGTCGTATTCATTCTAATTTTTTGATACAATGATATCTTAGAGAGGAAGATGAGTATCGATTTTATTTCTTATTAAAATCGAATCTAAAAATTGAAATTTTCAATAAAATTTTAGGGAGGTCACATCGGATACTTTATTATAATGTACAATTCTTTATATATATAACCTAATTGTGTTTCTTTTAAAGAAAACAAATTTAGTGTCCTTATCATTGGTAGATAGCAGTCAAGAAGTATTGCCATCAACCACTTCCACCACATATATTGAGACAATGCTAATTAAATTGCCAATAGGGCTCTTACATATAAATAATTGGATCAAGAATCTAGGGCCTGCCTAGTTGCCTAGCTAGGGTTTGACATTCTTGACGAACTGTGGGTGTCTACATTATATAATCCCACCCTTAACACAAAACGACATGGTGTTAGGCAGTTGGGAGCTACAAAAACGACGTACGATTATCAATGAGAACAGCGAGTGATGATTAAGATAATAATGGAGAATTATAAAATGATTAAGTTAATAATTAAGTAGTAATCGGAAATCTCAGTGCAGTGGTGGCTGCCGGGCTGATTTGGACTGATGCGGGTACCTACGGGTCTCAGCAGTCTTGTATTAGGTTTAGGTGACACAAAATTCTAAATTAATTAGAATTAGTGGTGATCATTGACAATGATAGTCGACATATGATTATATTATTCTAGTATTTCCCTCATCACGAGGATATGTAACACAAGAGAAATATAAATTAGTGTGAAAAATTCTATCAATTATCATGTAATAAAGGTATTTTAAATCGGATAATACTTACATATCACTTTCAGATTGAGCCCAGACTCTTACGGAAGGCAGCAATGGGGAATTTTCCGCAATGGGCGAAAGCCTGACGAAGCGTGGAGATATAAGGCCTACAGGTCATGAACTTCTTTTCCCGGAGAATAACGAATGACGATATATGGGAAATAAACATCGGCTAACACTATGCCAGCAGCAACAGTAAATACAGGGGATGCAAGCGTTCTCCAGAATAATTGAGTGTAAAGCGTTTATAGGTAGCTTTTTAAGTCCGCCGTCAAATCCTAGGGTTAAGATATCACCATTTCAATTTATCGAATTATTTTTGTACATATATCATAATCGAACCGTTTATTCTCTAAATCATCTTTTCAAGATCATCTCTGTAAAAATCAACAACATTAAAGGTTGCTTAGTCATTCATATGTATAAAATAAATCAACGATATTGGAAACAAATTGAGACTCTCATGGCGAACCACCCATTTAATTAGTTGATACATATAAATGATTAAATTATCTCCAGATTCGTTGATTTTTTGTGTGAATGATCTTGAAATGATTATTTAGAAGTTGACATGTTTCAATTATAACAAATGTATAACGAAATTTTGATAAATCAAAAAGGTGGTACAAGAAAGTATCACCTATGTGGAATGTAATTATTACCATTTTAAATTTTAACTAAGAACTCATATATGTAATGCTTCTCATACATAGGAAGGTGGCTAATTAAACATTTTGTATTTGTCAATTATATGAGACCCAAACAGTTTGGTCACGTCATATATATAATATATTTTATAAATAAGTGACAAATCATGTAGATTAGTTGGGATTTTGAAAGAAAATATCAGATCAACTAGCAGGATGTAATGGGCAATTCAAATTCACAATCTTAATTAAAATAACATAAATTATTACTAGTAAAACGTATAATTAAGATTCCTGCTAAAAACTTCTCCTTATAATTTTCGTATTCCTTATATTCAAAGAAAAAAACTAAATAAATAGGGTAATTAACATTTGTCACACAAACATGCGAAACTGATTGGGTGGAGCTATCCACTTATGGAGCTATCAAAATAAAGAGAAATGTCAGCTTTGGCCCCTGCTTGAAATATACGGAAGTGAATGGATGGAGCTATCCACCTAATGCAGCAATAAAAAACAAATAAAAATATCGATTTTACCCCCGATATTAGTTGAAGAAGAAGTAATAATGAAAAATATTTCAAACCGAGAGCAAAATTGGTATTTCTCTTTATTTTTTGATGGCTCTATATCAATTTCGATAAACATGACCCCATTGTATTTGGATAACATTTTATTTCACTTGTGATGATCTCAATGAAATTAGATATTTATAAGTTTTATAAGAATCGAATATAAAATATTTATCTCTTCTGGGATATATATATATATATATATATATATATATATATATATATATATGCAGTGAATAAATTATGTTGGCTTGCCTACGTCATCAATTATGACTACATCTAAGCACCGGTGTGTAAAACTCCTCTTGTATCCAATAAGCAGCAAGCCACCTGCATGCAAGGCTCAATGCGAAGGGAAATGATTGATGCTACTTCTGCACCAAGGATTTTGTCCGGGTTAATTTGTAACCCTAGCCTCCTCCGACCCCTTGGGTTTTCTGAGCATGACCTAGCTAGCTAGCTATTTCATTTCACCCGTAGAATGGACCTGCACGTTTTGATTTTCACATTTTACTTTTTAGATTTTTAAAATTCATTCATTTGTGTTTTTCGTTGGTTTAATTGTTAGTCTTCAATCGAATTCGTTTCGTGACAAATCCGATATTAACTTTTATACTGATATGTACGTTCACAACAAACAATACTAAGGAACATGAAAAATAGAAATATGTGTGAAAATTGAATTACATTACTATTTTCTTTGAAAAATAGAAGCATGAGGTTTTTTCAATATGTTTTATTTACATGTCAATACAAAAGTTGGTACTGTATATGTCATATCACCGGCCGATTTAATTGAAGACTCTAGCCGAAACCAAAAAAGTGCTTAAATTGATACAAACTTAAAATTTTACTAGCTCGTAAATCGAGAAAATCAAAACGAAGTAAATCATTTTGAGAAGGACCTTCTAACTTTCGATGGTAAAATGAAATTTACCCTCGGTTTTATTTTGGTTGTATTTCAAGTGGAGGGGGCCCCATCTAGCCAAGGGGAATGTTAGGACTAAAGAAGTAAGAACCATCCATTTTCCTTCCTTCCAAGGAATTTTGTGTCAACCTTTTCTCAGTCCTAGCTAACTAGCTAGCTAGATACAGTTTTATTCTGTGATATTACAAAAAAATGCAAAATGATGTTTGGATTCAAGGTACAGATTTAAAATTTTGATGTTATTTGAAATGATCAAGAGATGTCTGAGGATCCCAAGAGAGTGTGCAAACAAACAAACCCTAATGACAAAATGTCTTTAATCTGACAATATTGTTGAAGATTTCAAATAATGTGAAGGGACAAATATTTTGGTGTTTTGTAGCCTTGTAGGTGAGATTGATTTGGACTATCAAGGGCCCTACCTAGCTTGGGGATATGCAAAGGAAATATAGGGTTGAATTATATAAGGCTTAGTGCGATCCACTTGGCAATGCATGGGGCCCCTTTCTATCTCTCTATGATTCTATGACCAAGGAATATTATTTATCATTTACTACCCATATGAATAGTGTAATATATCGAATCGTTTGGATTTTATGCAATTTAGAATCACAAAGCGGAAATAATTCATTGAAATGAAAAAGGCCTCGAGAATCGGATCATATTCGTAATTCGTGTATATGTAAGACGACATAGATCAAATTAAAATTCTCACTTTGTTTTTGGATTTAATACAAATAAGAATTACGAGAAGAAGAGAATTCGTTGAAATGAAAATGATAACAAGAATTGGATCATATTCATATATATGCAAGATGGCATAGATCGAACTGAAACTCTCACATTGTTTTCGGATTTTATACAAATAAGAATTACGATGATAAACGAATTCGTTGAAATAGAAAAAGTAACGAGAGTCAAATCAGATTATCTGGAAGACGACACAAGTCTAACAACTTCGTATATATTAGGAAACCATATATAAGATCAATATATATATATATATATACATTCCGCTACACTCACAGGAAATGACAGGAACATGGTTGGTACTTGGTACATGCCAGAGAGGGAGAGAATTATTGACTGCTTTAATGAAAAGAAAAGAAAAAAAATTAAATAAAAGAGGAGTCGTCCTAATAAAGCTGTATGTATTGCCGCATAAGGAGAGGACATCAGTCGGGTCGGGTCGGATATTTATTCACAATCTGCACTTCTATCACATCCCATCCCCATTATATCATTCTCTGCATAATGCATGTTCATTTTTTCAATTTTTACTGATATATATATATATATATATATATATATATATTTATTTATATTTTAACGATAAAAATGAAACGATTAAAAATTAGACGAGTATAATTACACACTAAAATTCAGTTATCGGATTGCTACAACAGCCTATCCTCCCAACGCATAGAGCAATTGATATGGAAATGAGCCCCGAGACAAAGCAAGGATTATGTGTATATATGTATATGTTTCATGTCTTTCTATATGTAGAATGGGTACTTTATTTTAGATGAGTGAGAGTTTTAAGTGTTCCTTGATTTATAACTAGCCATCAATAAAAACATAAATCGATAACGTATCTAAATTAAAATTGAATAAAAATTCTTATTATAAGAAAAATAATAAACCACAAGGTGTGATGTAGTTGACAAATTATCACTTTCAGATAGTGATGAATTTTTTGGTGTTTGATTGAATTAATGGAGTTCGAAACTCTCCATGAGCACTTTGTGATCAGGGATAAGTCGCACTCCGAATGAGAATTAAGCATATCTTTCGAATTTAGAGACACCTCGTAGTATTTATTAAAAAAATAAATAATCTATCCAAGGTTAGATTTTGAGGGAGATTCGGCGGGAAAGGAATCTTTGGATTTCATAAACACAGAAAGCAGATGATAAGGACTGAGGAGGAGGAGGAGGAGGAGAAGGCAAGATCGAGGAACCAACGACGGGCCCACCCCCACTCAACCAACATTGACGGCGACCTGGATTAGCTGCCCGCGCTGCCCAACGCCCCATGTGTATCATACTCCTACACAAAACCTCCTGTCATTTTCTGCTGCCCGGCCGACGATTAAAACATGTCGGTCAGCTTAATCTATAGAAATAATAATATTACGTCTCGCGCTCCGAACGGCACGCGTGGTCACGTACATACGTACCTCCACAGTACCATAACATCACCATCCATTCACCAATAATTTCCACCTTTTATTATTTATCAAATTCAAAAAAAAAAAAAAAAAAACCTTCGGTAGTTAAGAAGAATTTTGTGTGCAAGATAGGTTACGAGTTCGATTTTTCAGGGTGATACTTACTGCATTAGTAAGTCTTCCCGAAGTTTTATATGACATACGAGGTTCAACGTGTTTTTGGATTGCTGCGTTAGTTTTTCAGGTCCTTTTTGTCATGTATCATATCAAAATTTAAATGGGAGATCAAGTCAATGAGTTGATGTGCTAGTCTTCTTAAAATTTTACATGACAAGCATGAGTAATGTAACTTGATCGAGATTATTGCGTTAATATTCTCGATATTTTAATTATAAAAATGAGTATATAACATAACTTTATCTTAAAATATTTAATATCGTTAGAAAAAAAATAAAAAGAAAGAGAAAGAGAAACGAGGAGCCGATGTGAAGGAGCTGTCAAAGCCCCTACCTACCCTATCCATCAACCCACTAGTGGGAAAACCCAACATGGGTATTCTTTTTTCCATGGGAGCCGTTGCTTTCCTTATCCTTTCATATATCGTTTTCCTCACCACCAAAGTTGATTGTTCACTGCTTCTACGCGCCTGTGAAGAAATCATGAAATACTATCTTATATCCAATATAATTTGTCTACGTGTCAATTCTGGTACGATTACATGACCTAAAATGACCATGAAAACCTCATGCTTCACAAGCAACTATATATCTGAATTATTAATTAGCTCAATTTAATTTAATCTAATTATTTAAAATGATTGACGATCTAATTTTTAATTTAAAAAAAAAATTCGCTACTTATACAAAAAAATAATTTGACAAACAAAAACCTAGCTTTGGTTTCTGAATTTGGTTTTATTTGTGGGAGCTCCTATTGGTTTCAGACCTGATCCAATTGTGTAGTGCTTTGGTCAAAGATCGATGAAAGGTGATCAGTTCTGGCTTTTATGTGCCTCTTCTTGTGCATTCTACTTTGCCATGCACCCTCCCTTTTCTAACTATTGCATCCATTTCTTTGGCTTTACAACCATTCATAATATGGATTTACATAATTTTTTCTTCATAAAATTATTTGATAGCCTTTTGTAGAGAAGGCTGCTGTAGTAGTCCGATAACGGAACTCTGGTGTGTAATTATGTTCGCCTAATCTTTTATTGCCCCTCTAGTGACGTGATTCAAAACAGTATTAAAATCAACATAAAAAATGAAGATTTTTACTTATTTACTTATATACGTTAAAATGTGAAAATTTTAATTATAAAAGTAGAAAAAAAACCCAATATATAGCGATTGGGATACTACTTAATTACATCCCACTTCCGGTGGTATCTCCTCGTACCACATTTTTGATTTGTCGAATTATACTTATATATATATCATAATCGGAACCGTTCAACTCCTAAATCATCATTTCAATATCATTTATACAAAAAATCAACTAAATTAGAGATCATTTAGTCTTTTATATGTGTAAACTAAATGGATGGTCGCCATATGGATCTTTCTTGTTACCAACACTGTTGAATTGTTTGATACGTATGAATAACTAAACCATCTTCAAAGTTGTTGATTTTTTACGGAGGTGACCTTTAAATGATTATTTAGGAACTAAACGGTTATGATTATGATATATGTATATGAATTATTTCATATATCAAAAGGATAATATGAAAATGTATCATCGAGATGATATGCAAATATTATCCTATAGATTGTAGGGTTGACAGTGACAATTCTAATTTCCACTAACTTATAGAGTGACTCAACAGAATGTGAACTTGCCAAAAACAAAAAGTGAACTTGCCCAAAACAAAAAATTGAAGAAGTTTAAAAATTAAGTTCCATAGAAGATGATGTAGATTTAGAAATTAATTAAAGTTATAACAAAGAAGAAGAATTTCACTATATATCTCTTTCTACTTGGGTTGTTTTTTTCTAATCTATATATATTATTGACCCTACCTCCTAACTAATCCATTCAATTTGCTTCATGGAGTCAATTGAATTATTCGATTTACTGTAGAATTTGTGTTGACTAATATATTAATTAAGATTAGCTAGTGGACATTTTCAAGATACCAGTAATTCATATTTAGAAATGTTAATTAAGCTCTTTTTTCCGAAAGAGTCATTATAAATGAACTTGTTTTCTTAGTATATTTTTCGTAAAAATTGATCAAAATTAACGTTAATTTTTCGTTAAAAAATAAAATGATAATAAATTCACGAACTTTCGTATGAAAGAGCACGAGGATTAACACTCCTCTTTCACATTAGGATCTATATTATTATTATCTTGTAACGTAAGATAAGATTTAGTCTTGATAATCAACAATCTTCAAATCAAAATCAAGATGGTGATTGACAAATGGTTCCACAAATTGGAGACATGTAGACCCCCCAACATAACCCTCCTCATATTCCTTCCAAATTTTCAAGTGAATTGCAATACTAGCTACCACGGTTCAACGTAATTTGCATTCAAACCACAAGTTCTTAGAAGCTAACTTGTTCACATTATATATCATTCTAACATTTTTTATCTAGCGAACTCTTTTAAGGCACGGTCACATTGAATTACTTTAAGTAAAACTTAAAATGGTGGTAAATATGAAACTTGCGGAGAAGTGATAGTATTGAATAATTGACTTCTAAATTTACAACTGACTCTAGCTCGATTCCGATTAACTCCGCGATTATATATGTTACCATAGATCGTTACAACTGACTCTAGCTCGATTATGATGAACTAATGATTTATCTCTTAACCCTTATTAGGAACTTAATTATTTTCAGGGTTATGTTAGGTACAATATTGGGACAAGTAGGTGAATACATGCTTTCACAAGAGCATCTACCGTCCTTGATATTACTGGAAAAAAACAAGCGATTGACAGATTTTGATTCGTATAAATAATTCTACAGTAATCTCTAGCTAGATCAATCAAAGATTCGTACGTAAACATCCATTCACGGACGGCCGTTCATAATTGTCATTTTTGTCAAATTAATTGTACCAACTTAGAACTCGTGTGGTGGATTACGGATCACTAAATTCTCCATATCCAAGGTCCATGGAACCAAATAATGATGAATGTTTGAAATGCAAATTATGAAATGTGCTCATATAGTGCTTGATGCCAGACAACAAACCACACGTTTGAATTATTAGCTTCGTTAGGTTTAAAATCACTCATTGCAATGATTTTTTACTGTTGGATGCCCTATTTAGTTACAAACTTGACAAAGCCTGTATGCCCCGCTTAGTTACAAACTTGACGAACTTTCCTTTTCCGGTATAATTCAAGAGGGTGGGAAAGGAGTAAGACTATTATTTGTTTGTTCGATACAAGGAAATTGAAACAGAAAAATTATACACGTTGGGTATCGTCCTCGCCCTATACGAGAGTCGAATCTGAAACTCTCGCTACGTACTAGAAGTGGTACTACTGGCGCGAAGGAGTCATTCGTTGTATCCAGAAAATTACATGATCGTATTCAATCCACTCATAATATAACACGTGAAATTTAAGAGGGTGGGGAAGGAGTAACTATTATTTGTTTGTTCGATACAAGGAAATTGAGACAGGAAAATTATACACGTTGGGTATCGTCCTCGCCCTATACGAGAGTCGAATCTGAAACTCTCGCTACGTACTAGAAGTGGTACTACTGGCGCGAAGGAGTCATTCGTTGCATCCAGAAAATTACATGATCGTATTCAATCCACTCATAATATAACACGTGAAATTTAAGAGGGTGGGGAAGGAGTAACTATTATTTGTTTGTTCGATACAAGGAAATTGAGACAGGAAAATTATACACGTTGGGTATCGTCCTCGTCTTATACGAGAATCGAATCTGAAACCTCCGCTACATACTAGAAGTGGTACTACTGGCGCGAATGATTCATTCGTTGTATCCAGAAAATTACATGATCATGTTCAATCCACTCATAATATAATACGTGAAATTTAAGAGGGTGGGAGAAGGAGTAACTATTATTTGTTTGTTCGATACAAGGAAATTGAGACAGGAAAATTATACACGTTGGGTATCGTCATCGTCTTATACGAGAGTCGAATCTGAAACCTCCGCTACATACTAGAAGTGGTACTACTGGCGCGAAGGAGTCATTCGTTGCATCCAGAAAATTACATGATCGTATTCAATCCACTCATAATATAACACGTGAAATTTAAGAGGGTGGGGAAGGAGTAACTATTATTTGTTTGTTCGATACAAGGAAATTGAGACAGGAAAATTATACACGTTGGGTATCGTCATCGTCTTATACGAGAGTCGAATCTGAAACCTCCGCTACATACTAGAAGTGGTACTACTGGCGCGAAGGAGTCATTCGTTGCATCCAGAAAATTACATGATCGTATTCAATCCACTCATAATATAACACGTGAAATTTAAGAGGGTGGGGAAGGAGTAACTATTATTTGTTTGTTCGATACAAGGAAATTGAGACAGGAAAATTATACACGTTGGGTATCGTCATCGTCTTATACGAGAATCGAATCTGAAACCTCCGCTACATACTAGAAGTGGTACTACTGGCGCGAATGATTCATTCGTTGTATCCAGAAAATTACATGATCATGTTCAATCCACTCATAATATAATACGTGAAATTTAAGAGGGTGGGAGAAGGAGTAACTATTATTTGTTTGTTCGATACAAGGAAATTGAGACAGGAAAATTATACACGTTGGGTATCGTCATCGTCTTATACGAGAGTCGAATCTGAAACCTCCGCTACATACTAGAAGTGGTACTACTGGCGCGAATGATTCATTCGTTGTATCCAGAAAATTACATGATCATGTTCAATCCACTCATAATATAACACGTGAAATTTAAGAGGGTGGGAGAAGGAGTAACTATTATTTGTTTGTTCGATACAAGGAAATTGAGACAGGAAAATTATACACGTTGGGTATCGTCATCGTCTTATACGAGAGTCGAATCTGAAACCTCCGCTACATACTAGAAGTGGTACTACTGGCGCGAAGGAGTCATTCGTTGCATCCAGAAAATTACATGATCGTATTCAATCCACTCATAATATAACACGTGAAATTTAAGAGGGTGGGGAAGGAGTAACTATTATTTGTTTGTTCGATACAAGGAAATTGAGACAGGAAAATTATACACGTTGGGTATCGTCCTCGTCTTATACGAGAATCGAATCTGAAACCTCCGCTACATACTAGAAGTGGTACTACTGGCGCGAATGATTCATTCGTTGTATCCAGAAAATTACATGATCATGTTCAATCCACTCATAATATAATACGTGAAATTTAAGAGGGTGGGAGAAGGAGTAACTATTATTTGTTTGTTCGATACAAGGAAATTGAGACAGGAAAATTATACACGTTGGGTATCGTCATCGTCTTATACGAGAGTCGAATCTGAAACCTCCGCTACATACTAGAAGTGGTACTACTGGCGCGAATGATTCATTCGTTGTATCCAGAAAATTACATGATCATGTTCAATCCACTCATAATATAACACGTGAAATTTAAGAGGGTGGGAGAAGGAGTAACTATTATTTGTTTGTTCGATACAAGGAAATTGAGACAGGAAAATTATACACGTTTGGTATCGTCCTCGTCTTATACGAGAGTCGAATCTGAAACCTCCGCTACATACTAGAAGTGGTACTACTGGCGCGAATGAGTCATTCGTTGTATCCAGAAAATTACATGATCATGTTTAATCCACTCATAATATAACACGTGAAATTTAAGAGGGTGGGGATGGAGTAACTATTATTTGTTTGTTCGATACAAGGAAATTGAGACAGGAAAATTATACACGTTGGATATCGTCATCGCCCTATACGAGAGTCGAATCTAAAACCTTCGCTACATACTAAAAGTGATACTACTGGCGCGAAGGAGTCATTCATTCGTTGTATCCATAAAATTACATGATCGTTTTCAATTCGCTCATAATATAACACGTGAAGTAATTCAACACATGACATATTTTCGTGGAGATTGAAGGAAGGCAGAATTGAAGCCATAAGTTTCGGGCAGTGGCTATAGATTGGTGTAGGGACATTGGCTTCACACGTAGTTCCATGTGAATGGCCCACTCCTCGAACTAGTAATGATGGCTCTGGAACAGCATCTTCAGGAAGGAAACACAGAAGACCCCCCCACAGAAGAAAGATTATTCTTTTAGAAAACTTAATTGCTATTATCATTATATATTCTCTTCTCGACTCCCCCACTTCGACCAATATAAAATCAAATGAGATCGAGACCCCAATTTTATGATTTTATATTTCCAATTGCTTAGCAAATTGTTTCTAATTGATGCAATGCAAAAGCACTTGTGCACTAATTAAGCCCCCACATCCTCAAAAATTGTGAATTATTTGTGCTCATTTAATTAACTAAAGTCCTTGTTATTTGGGTAAAATAAGGTTGGGTATTGCTCATTTGATCTTCGAGAAATAATAAATTAGCATTTAGCCCTATTTAATTGGCTGATTTTGTGATGATGCAACGATATTAGAAGGATATATATACATTGAGTGTTGATATTTTCTTTATAAATATCGAACTCGAAATTTGAGACCTCCTATTACACAATAGATAGCAATATCACTAAACCGTAATATAAGTGGAGTTGTATAAAGTCTAGTGTTATTTTGGAGTTATTTAATAATCAATAAGGGAGGTTTCAGAACCGGAGACCGAAGACCTTCCAATACATAGTGATATGAATTGGATTACGTTCAGTATTACAGTGGATTGTATTTCCCCTTATTTTGTAAATAATAAAGGATTCAAAACCCGAGATATGAGAGTTCTCACTTAACAAAAATGAAAAATACAACTAAAATTTATATTGCTAGTAGATTTGTACGTACGTATCACGTACATCTAGTATTAGAGATGAATTATATAAATATATTGACCTCGTTCTTTATAAATATCAAACTTAAGATATGAAACTTCTCACTATACAATATATAGAAAGATCACTGATCCTAATTTCGATACTCAGCTCATTTTTGCGGCTTACAACTAAATAATTCATCATTCTCATTTGAATAGAATGTGGATGTATAACCAAAAAAAAATCATACATGTTAATGTTCTTTCAGCTGACTGTTATGGGAATCATTAGGGAAATAATGCAGTCTTGTCAAAATTATATTTTCTCAAAGGACAAAAAAGTTGGATGATCACAACCCACAAGGGTAGGGTAGACTAAAAAATTTGGGAAAAGACCATTTACTTCCCTCCAAAAACCACCCACAACTCAATTCCAAATCCACAAATTATCACTTTGTTGGAATCATTATGTTGTTTAATTAGCCATAGAGACTGAAGTTGTGTTTACATTAATTTAGACCTATATATATTAAAGCTTCCTCCCCACTAGAGCCCCCTCCCCTCCATTCTTTATAGCAACCGAAGAATATTTGGCCAACAAAGTCTCCCACAACTCTAAGTCTTAAGTCTCAAGGCAAGAGCCATTTTATTTGAACATCAAAATTATTCGAATCCAACATTTCCTCTTACATATATAGTAACATAGATCACACTTACACTTCTAATACACACCAAAAACCACTTTCTCATCTCTCTTTACCTTTCTCTAGCTCCAAAAAGCTTTGTTTTTGGAGTTTCTCTAGTTCTGCAAAGAAAGAGAGATCACGAAAGTCAAGATGATTCAAGAACTGTTTGGGGGTGCAAGCCTGAATAATATAGGAGGAGGAGGAGGAGGAGGAGGAGGTGGTGGAGAGAGGAAATTAATCTCCATTCATGGTGGCACAACCACCACCACCACTTCTTCTCCTTCTCATTCTCCTTCACCATCTCCTTCTTCTTCTACCACAACCGCCACTACCACCGCCACCACAGCAACAGCTACCGCGGGCTTACCGCATCCCGAGAACTTGAGATGCCCAAGATGTGATTCTTCCAACACCAAGTTCTGCTACTACAACAACTACAACCTCACCCAGCCCCGCCACTTCTGCAAGACCTGCCGCCGGTATTGGACCAAAGGAGGAGCCCTCCGGAACGTCCCAATAGGCGGCGGGTGTAGGAAAAACAAGAGTTCTACCATGTCAGCGGCAACGACAATAGGAAAGAGTACGGCGGCGGTGGGGAAGTTGAAGACGGTGATTTCGGAGATTGGACGGTCAGGATTTGGCGGAGGGTTTGAGCATGAGATCCAAGCAAGCCCCATATTATGGGGTTCACCTCAGAATTCTCATTTGCTAGCCTTACTAAGATCCACTCATCATCAAAATCCTAACCCTAACCCTAATTCACTTTGTAATAATAATTCTGTAAATGTAAAGGAAGAGGGGGATATGAATATGATCATTGGGTCCCACCTGATGACTAGTGAGCCAGCAATGAGCACAGCTCGAACCCTGGGGTTGGATCCAGTGTGCCACCCTCCTTCACTTGGTCTCTGCAGCTCTTTCTGGAGATCAAGCAACAACCAAAATCAACCGCCTCCAAACCACCACCATCAAAATGGTGGCTTCATAGTCAACGGTCACGAAGTTCAAAGCAATTTTGGAATTCAAGAACTATTTCAGAGGCTTAGATCATCACCAGGTAGTTATTATTCTGATAATCATCTAAATAATGTGGTGATGTCATCATCTTCTTCTTTATCATCATTGTCTTCCTCTTCTGCATCCTTCATTTTGGATTCGGCTCCGGCGGTTGGCGGCGGCGAAATGGGTTACTGGAACCCGTCGTTTACGGCGTGGTCGTCGGATCTTCCTACAACCAACGGTGCATATCACTAAGCCTTTCATTTGCTAAAGGGATTTTCAACTTAATTTGTGCTAGCTAGCTAGGAGATTTTTTTTCTCTCTATTTTTCTTTTGATTTTTTGGTCATGTTTGTGTGGGTTGTGATAATATTATTATTTCTTAATTAGCATCAGTAAGCTAGTATTAGTAATAACTACAATATAATTTGTATCTATCTTTGTTTATGTGTGTTTTAGGTGTAAAGGACATGAGGGGTGTACCAAATTAAGGTCCACAAGGAAATTACTCAAATGTTTGCTATTTATTTTGTTAGTGTTAATTAATTTATTATTAATGTCACATATTGCAATTGTTTTGGATATACATACATATGTACCAGCACTCAAGGGTTAATCAGCAGCGAATTCAGTTTCTATTGTTTTATTTTAAGCGGGTCAATAATATATATTTGTATTTTATATTTTTTAACGATTAAATGAAGTATATAGTATAGGATTGAAATTTTGAAGACCGACGATGACTACTTCAGACCGAACTGTAACTCATCATCTCTTGACAAACTGATTAATTCTAGTAAGGAGGATTAATCATGACCTAATTCAGTTTCTATTTTTTAAGCGTGTCAATAACATATATTTATATTTTAACTTTTTTTAATGATTAATGAAGTTTAATTAGTATAGATAATTCTTTTTTTCTAAATGCATATTGAAATTGTGAAGACCAACTATGACCACTTCAGACCAAAGCAGATTAATCCTAGTAAGGAGGATTATGAAGGTCCTGGTTAAGTAATTAAAAAATAACTTGGGATTTGTTTCATTGTGTAATTAGCTATATATATATATATATATATATTTATATTTGGGAATGGTGGTGCTGGCGGTGGAGGGCACATGAAGGTACATTTGATGAGCTGGGCCTGGGGCTGGTGTTTGTGTTTGGTTACGAGAAAGTGAAGAATTCATGAAGTGTCTAACGCAGCAGCCTTAGGAAATAAAGATGCACTTCTCTTTTATGCACCACTCTGATTCATATTACAGTCGCTCGTCAGAGGATTCCTTCCTTCTATATATATATATATATATATACTCGCAGCCTTTATAAAAACCGGTGTCTGCAGCTCTCTCTGCAAATAAATTATTCCCAGTACTCTGCATAATGTTTTTCCAGGCCGTACAACAGTAATTTACTCTCTTTTTTATTATCAGAACAGTATTTTAATTACTCCAGGGGATGAGAATATGCATCTTTTATTTTACTCTAAGGCTTATGTCTCGAAACTATCTAAGCTATTTAAACTATATTACAATATATACTAAGGATTAATTAAATAGAATATATAACTGAAATTCGTTAAACGAGCTTAATTAACAAAAATACTAAATAAACAATTTTTATGTAACTCCTATGAAACAGTTACGTACTTACGAATCGATCTAACTGTATTGCATCAAATCATTTATAATTTTTATTATTAAATGTTGTGTACAATAGGAAATTTAACTGTTGATGTACAAAATGTGCTAACTTAGAAGTGATACCCTATAGTCGGCTTATTATGCACCACGATCCCTATGTCAACACCTGTTTCAAGAAGAGTGCGTGGATGGTCGTTGGTTAGATGTAGGCACCGGTGTGGTGCCAAGAGTCTGCAATGACTAAATTAGTATATGGGTAGAAGGGGTAATTAGTAATTTAGGCAGAGCAAGGTAATTAGTAATTACTTATCGATCTCGATTTTTACGAGAGTTGAATTCGAAATCTTCCACTACACATTAAAATTAATAAAAATACTATTAAACCAGTAATAATATACTAATAACTCAAATTAATCTTCTTAATAAAAATATTTTCGCCTTTAATTTAAAATCCCTCGAATATTATAACCTTATCTATTTTAATTCTAACCACGAAACGAGCTGATAAGAAATCAAAGTTTGACCAGTGAGGATCGATACTGTTAAGTTACCAGTGAGGGTCGACCATGATTGCATGTATATATATATATATATATATATATATAGTTGAGTTGTGGCCCTTGCTTGCTTAAGTGGGAGCCACTGCCAATATATATAGATCCATACGATCCATAGCATTAGCTGGTGGTGGCTAGCTACAACGCACACGTGTCATGTGTGGTGGTGTACGATTGGGAATTTGGGACCCGCGGTTCATGATAGACCTGCAGGTCCTTCCTATATAAAGAGATGATATGTACAACTAAGTTTTCCTAAAACCCTATAGCTAGTTGGGGACCAGCTTATCATCATCAAAAGAGAAAGCGGGATATATATAGAGAGCTATATAATTGGTGATACAAAAAATTTGATTGGGAATGCTACATGATACTGAAAACTTAATACGTACCACGTACGTACTAGTCTTTTTAAGTTCGTTTTTAAGAGAAGACGTAGGAATTATTTTTATCAAAGACACGATGCATGGTGAAAATATTCTTTTGTAGCTTTCATTTTAGACGGAATCCTAAATTTGATACTTCAAACCTAAAATCGAAATAATTTATTAGTTTGAGAGTACCCCAAATTTAGAGCAATTTATTGGTTTGACGTCAAAGAGATGATGTCATGTAAAGAGAAAAACTCGTTGTCTATAATAATAAAGAGATGGTGTCATGTAAAGAGAAAAACTCATATATAAAAGGGCCGACAAAACTGTCATTTACTCTAATCTTGAAGGGATCGATGGAGTTGATCTAAAAGAACTTAAACCGAATATATGTTAGAAAAATTCCAAATAAATTAAACTTTATGCTGGTTGATTAATTGATGATTGAATTGTTTGATTAAATATTTTAATCCAAACAATGTGTTGATATGTGCAAAAGTTGTAAACCTTACAAAATGTTATGTTGGGAAGAGAAACACCCTTTGAATAGGAGATGCCTTTTGAATTGATACATTGAATGTAATCAGTTCTTTCTTTTTGTTTGAAATCAATTGAATATTTGTTTTATTATTAAAACAACATATTGTTTCATCCAAAAGGTATCGCTTAAATAAAATAAATAGACATAACTTTTTCTTTGAAATGTTACATCTGTTATGAAAAGTGTTCTCATTCCCTATATATAGCAGATAATATATTACAATCATTTTAACTCAATATCAAACAATTTTCTTTCTTTCCTTTGTCTCTAAAAATAATTCAGATTATTCTTGTGTTGTGCAAAATCTCAAGAATAATATCAAGTGAGTTTGAGTCTATTGTATCATGGGGACAATTTGTCATAAACTCTTTTTGCACTAAGGAAGAGCGACAAATTAGTCTTAAAGAAACAGAATATAATTCGTACCTTGACTCAACGTTCTCATTTAATTTTGTTATTGCCTTCATACTTTCCTACATTATCTCCAACAATATATACTTCAGCATTGAGCCAACAGAGATGGTACATGTTGTCAATCTATTCGGTGGATGACTGTCGAAACTAATTTCAAAGTTCATAATATATTCGGTTAACTAGTATCGATCGGTCGTATTAACCTATTTGGTGAAGGCTTATCTTGCTGAAATTGATATTACAATGACTATTTTTTTTGTTACCGAGTGAACTTTTTCAAGGTAGAATTATATTGGCCATATTCTTATTCAGGTAATTAAGATATCAAAAAGACTAGCGTAAAAATTCACTGGTACGACCTTCCACTTAAATTTTGGTCTGGTCTTAGGAGAAATCGAACTCATGATCTATGAAGCAACACACGGATACAAGTTTGCCCTAAGTAACTACTAGGCTATCAAAGATAGGATATTACAATGATTTTTTGGATTATGCTTTCATGTATAGGTAATTAAGTTAAAAGAATGAATGCATACCAATGGATGAAAATCCAAATTTAGAACTAAACATTGAACTATATCGATCATCATCAATGAACTTCTAACATAAATTAATTCTTAATTCAGGACTGTGCTAGCAAGAACTTAGATCTTAACACAGTGTAACACAATAATTGACACTTAAAAAACATCTTATTTTTCCCTTCACCCTAATCTTAACCCCATTTCCCCATTTGTTTTTTCGACAGTCACACCCTCGTAACTGAACCTTAATACCTACCAAATTTAACAAATCAAAACAAAAAAGAAAAAAAAAAGATCAAAGAAAATACAGAGAGAGTTACATTACAATATCATCAGAGAGTAAACAATTTTTTTTTTTTTTGTATCGATCATATCATGTGCTTGGCTTTGCCACAAAGTAAGACGTTTTGAGGCATATCGTTCTCAGTATAAACGCTGTGTTCGTCGTTCCAAACTCGGATATACAATTGCTGCCCTAGGTACCTCCTTGACCATATTGAAGATCTCAAATTCCACATACCTTTGTTGTCCAAAGACACCAATACAGCACTCCAAGCAGTTGGATACACCTGACGTCACATTATGTACACAAGGTAACACGAATCAATACCGATTTTAACAACCATATATAATTCGATAAACGGAAAATTTTAGCAATACGACCTCAGCTTTACTCCTTAATTATGACAATTGACCATCTATATATACGTACTTAATTTTGGTGATATTTCACTTCATTTTGTGACATATTTCACCACATATGAACTTTTATTTATCACAAATAACCGTATGATCAATCTTATCACAATTTTTGTCAAAAAATGAGTCGCGAGTCCTCATTGAGGTTATTTTTGTCAAAACAAGCAAAATATAGTCAAACATGAGTCACAAGTAGTCACTCACTTGAAGCAAAATTCCAAATCCTAATCTAAATCACCGATCTCTAATGTCTACGAATGAATAACTTAGAACCCGTTTATATTATGTTTCACTTGTTTTGGAAAAACGATTCTTATAAAGAACATCATGTGAATGTTTTGGGAAGCATAATGTGGCATAATTTATGATATGACATGTCACAAGTATAGGTGATGAAATATCACAAGGGGTAAAGTTGAGGTGATATTGCTAAATTTTCTCCGAGAAATTACCTGGACTGTGTGTCTTGGAACCGCATCTACCAAATTGTAGCGTCTTCTCATATTCGGGGTCCAGTTACCAGAGCCATACCTAAACATTTTTAAGACCAAAAAGTTAGAAAAAGGTTCAAAACTTCGAAACATATTTTCTTGTAAATGTGATGATATTATATAATTGTGATTATATATAGAGGCCTACCCAACAACATAGAAACTGTATCCATCAAGATGCCAAGATTGAAGCGTGGGCTCGGTGTTCTGGAAGACGATTTCCACGAAGTCATGAAGGGAGGTTGCAATGACGGATGCTCCGAAAAATGCAGGGCCTGGAGTTGGAGTGTCCTTGATCGTGTTGTAGTAGAACACGCCGGGGATGTTTAACCAATCGGCGAGCTTCAATGGGGTGTTGGGATCATCATGCGAAACCTTGTTCACGGCGTATCGAAGCTTGCCGCCGAGCTTAGCAGCGGTGTTGGCCAAAACTAGTCTCCTAACAACTGGAATGGTTCCATAGTGGAACGAGCCTTGTGGGTTTGGCCTGGCTGCATTTGCTGTCAAATTCAATCTTCAAGCACAAGAAACATAAAAAAAAGTTAATTATATGCATATACTTCTAAACCATATGGCCACGTTTTTGGATCGTATTGGATTGGCTGGATTAGATAACTTATCAAATTCGATGTGTTTTGAAGAAAAAGTGAATATTCGATCACCTCTTTTGTCAAAATACTTTGAATTTGATAAGTTATCAATCTGATCCAATACATACGACTCACCAAACGTGACCCGAGAGTAGAAAAATCCGAAGAAGTAGTAGCTACCTGATGGTCCTAGCTTGCTTCATAGACCAGTGAACGTGATAGGTTGGACCAATAGGCAGGGGACCGGATGCCGGGGTGTTAGATCCGGCGTACCGAAGATATCCGGTGGTTGTGAGGATTGGCTTTGTGAACCGGGTTGAGGCAACGATGAAATAGTCTCTGAGTGAACCGTGTAAGGTGACCAGAACAGCTACAGATTGTCCTGGATGAATGTCAACTGATTCATACACCTCTTGCAAAGTATGAGCTCCTTCAACTTCAACAAGTGTAATTGTATGGCTCTGAATCCTAAAGTTGATTGAAGTAGCTATGCCCACATTTGAGATCCTAAACTTGTATGTCTTTCCTGAAAAAATCATAACAAAACTTTGATTACAAATCTGCTAAGAAAACGGCCGCCTATTAAAGTGATTAAGTAGGGACATTATCAGTATTATTACTGATGGACTATTGGACCGACTCTGGCACTTTAACAGTTATGTACCTTTTTCACCGGTGAAGATGGCGGCTCTATGATGCCCATTTATAAGAAGTCCATCAGGGAGAGGAAGCTGCACCCCTGAGTCCAATTTTTGCTGCAATACCTGAAAACACAACAATTACACACGGTGTGACGTCACTTACATTTCCATCTTGTAAATCAGTATGATCGAGTCTGACAATGTAACATGTCAATGTATCGGTTACATTTACCTTGTGGTTGGTGTTGTACCAGTCGCCAACAAGCAAGGTGAATTCGCCGGCGGGGATCGGATACGGGACTGCAATGACAGACCTTTGTGCAACATTGAAACCCCCAAAGCCACCGGCAGCTCTATGCAGTTTAGTTGAAGGGAAGTAGTTGAAGGTTCCAATCTGGTCTTTTACTTGAAACTTGTATGTCCAGTTTGTGTTCGGAGGAATCGGGCAATTCGTTCCCAAAACTCCATCTTGCCATGTCGTTTTTCGTTGTTTGATTCCATTCCTAAAAGTTTTCCCAAATTTTATCCATCATAAATTTTTTTTTCAAATTTTCAATCATATGACAACTTCCAATGTTAATACTCACCATGTAACGAGGAAAGGTTCGTCCAATTTGTTAAAGACATTCACAATTATGTTGTCATTGGTCACCGCTTCGATTGTTGGCCCGGGAAATTGGCCATTGATAAGGATACCCTGCAAAATAGTGGACTCGTTAAAACTTTTAACAGTCAGAACTGATCGAAGAAAAAATATAGTACTAAAAAAAGTAATTAAACACAAGAAAAATCTTCCTCTAAGAAATAATCAATAATATCTGGCGGCTCTTCAAACGAGGCTATATACTAACCCAAATCGAGCAAGACGATGAGCTAACAATATTGTTAGATTAATCAATGAACATTATTAAGCTAGCTTAATTAGGGTAAAAAGGCAAACCTGTTGAGGAGTGCCTAAGGGAGAAACAGATCCATATGTAACTGTCCATGTAAAATACAAATAGGGGTCTTCACCATTGATGAGGCAGAAACCACTCAAGCAAACCAAAATTCCGACCAAAAAATGCAGCAAAATGGTTGGCCCCATTGAATCAGCTTCAATATATCAATCTTTCAAATTTCAAAATTTCAAAATTCTGCACAAAAAGACACGATTACACAATCTAATTAGTACAAATTCGAAAAACATATGCACCAACTAGTTTGGTTAACAAGTCAGTAAACTCTCAGAAAGACTAACGCAACAACCTACCTCTGAAATCGAAAATGCCGATGAATTGTTGTTTGATCAATTGTTCCTCAAGAGAGATGATCGACGAAGATTGAATGATATTTTGAAGTGTGTATGATTGAGTTGGTATATAAATGGCAATAAGGGAAGGATCGAAGAAGCCATGGGAGAGGGGAAGAGTAGGAGGCAATGCCAGCGTGAATATATGGATGCGTGCGAAGACCTAGGAATTGAATCAAAGCTCAATTGCGGCGCACTTCATGCCCCAGCAGTCAGCTACCTGCATATGCTTACTCATACTCATTCACAACTCAAGAGTCGTCATCATATTATTACGGCACAGGAGTTATGCATATCATGTATCGACTTTATCCTGTATAAGAGTCAAACTCGAGGTCTCCCACCGTATATAAGAGTCATCATCATTTTATTAGAGTAGATGAATTATAATATTGGGTACTTATGAGAATCGAACCCGAAACTATACGTGAGGTGAGTCAGAATATCGTTAGACGAGCATGAGTCCGGATCTTTTTATCTCACACATCATTCATGATTAATAAAATACACATATATATATATATATATATATATACATATATGTATCATATATGTACGTAACACTAGATCATGTTGCTAGGCATGATAGAGGCAAGTAATTGGGTTTGTACAAAATTAGAATTTGTTAATTTCTTGAATTTTGCAAAAACCGACCAGTGAATGAAGGCGATTAGTTTAATTCTTTTAATGTTTTGTTTTTGGTTGGTGGTGGTGGAAATGCTGGGTGGATGTGAGGGTGGCGGAGTGATGAATTAGTCGGTACGCGGTGGCCGGAGGGGAAGAAGAGATCAAAGGTGAGCGGGAGCTGCGCAGCTTAGAACGGATCAAAATTAACTGCAATTAATGATATGGGATAAATTTGTTTCTATTTAATATATTTTTTTGTAATATTTAATTTCGATGATAGATTTCTTGACTGGTCAGGTATTAAGGGAGTTGAATAATTTGAATTAACCGAGCTTTTAGATCTCCCTATTTCATGACTCGCATGATGAAAGCAGGTAGAAATCATAGACAATGGAACGGCAGAATGGTCAATTTTACACGATGTCCTCTATCTGCTTTCCTTTCCCATGGTGTTCCAAGTGCCTGGCCTCTACTTTCCCGCCATGTTCGACGTTGATGGTTAAAATAGAAGATATTAATCTTGTCATTCGTCGTTAATTCATATTTTAAATTGTGAACTGAATATCTTATGTGATTCTTCGAATTTGAAATATCTTCTCAAATACAAAAAAGTGAAGGGTAAAGGCTCATGGTGTGAACTTGAATCCTACCCTTGAGACAATATATGTATGTATAGAGTGCTTATTTATCATAATACACTGTACGATTTCAAACGTACAACAATACAAGTTAATGACAAAAGATATTGTTAGTGTATTAGAGGACTATCGCTTAATAAGATTAGTATAGTAAAGATACCCACGGTTATGATTTTAGAATCGGTCCAATTGATAACTACTATTAACAACACTGATATTGCCACTTAACCGTCATCTAAGTAGATGTGAGATTTCATTTCAAAATTCCTCGGTGATATTAGGAGTGAAACCACTTATGGATTTATTTTCTCCCAACTGACCATGCTTGAGTTTATAGCTACAGGTCCTAGTTATCCGTCAGAACAAATTCTTTATGAATCTGGAAGAGGACAACACAAGAATTATCCAAGAAGATTCGAACTCAAGACCTAGGACATCCCAAACGTGTGCCCTCACCACTAAACCACTCTTAGTGATTAAAATTAAAAATCATTTTTTTTTATATCTAACTATATTTTAAACTTTATTTATTCATAGATAAGAAACTTCATTTGTTTAGCCAATTAAACACATCCTTAATGCAAGCAAGAATGGCCTCCCCGGCCTTAGCTAGCTGCTGGCTAGTCGCTGAAGTTTGAAGTCAAATCAGAAAGCTTTTTTGAAGGGCGCAAAGGGCGCACAAGTCAACTATTAAAGTAGAATTTGCAAATTGGCAATAGATCCCAAGGAGAGATCGATCTCATGGGGAAACCAAAAACAAAGAGCAAGAACAAGAACAAGATCCATCTCCTATTTTTTTTTCGTGTGTTAATTAATGATTTTTGGGCGCATTTAGGGAACACCACGAATTAATAAGTTACACATGCATGGCACGTGCAATTCAATTCTCATCATGTGGCCATAATGGGATTTCAATTCTAAGTGAAGGAGAATGCTAAACACAGTTAGATTGGTTAGTTACCTGACTGATGAGCCATGTCTGCATTTTAGAGTTCGATAGTGATTTTCGCACACTATTTTTTTCTTTTTTATTATTCAATTTATTAATTTTATTTTAATTTTTTAATTTAACAGATAGAAAAATACTAATACATTCAAACTTCGATATATATATATATATATATACTTATAAGTGAGAGATTATTGTGTTAATGGAAAGATAGAATGCAATAAATAAGACATAAGAGAAACATATTTAATTTATTGATGTCTGCATATATAGATATTGTTACGGCAAAAAGTCATAGACCCCTCTAGTCCCTATATCGCTAGCCACTATTGATTATTGAAGGCTACAAGCAAAGTTAAACCATACATATATATACATAAAATCGTTTCAACTTTCAAATCCTGCACGAAAATTCGGTAGAATTGTTAACGCTTTATTAGTATTGTGAGGGTAGTCTGGGGAAGCTTTCTTACTTTCTAGTTTAGTCAAACGGGAACATGATTTTTCCCTAATTTCGAAGGAAAATTTGGGAGGGATCCTGTCAACACAGCTTATTTCAATATGAAATGTAGGTAGTTAATTTATCATAAAAAAGCTAAATAGGGTTTGGAAGGCTTTCTTACAAATGGTGAAATAGAGACTATTGCTCCTAGTCTCTTTTAAGTGAGTTTAGCATTTTCCTACTAGGAATCCAATTTTTTTTTCTTCGAAATTTGAAAAATAAATTAAAAATCGTGAATTATATATAGCTCACAGTTTATGTGAAAAATGCAACCGTTGAGATTTCATAAAATATTTTAACTGTACATTAGAAAAAGTATTATAAATTATTTGAGATGTATCCTGTCATCAAGGGTGCTCAATTGTTAACTATTTTTTATGAATTGTTTAAGCTAAAAGCCAAAAAGAAATTTCGTATCGGGGTCCAAAAGTAACTTTAATGCCTAAAAGTTATTAGAAATCATCTCTTTCAACATCAAAGTATCTTACGGAACATATTGGAAATTATAGAATAAGTATTTTGAGGTTTTTGTCGAAATTTAAAAAACTAACTAAAAACCGTGAGTTACGCTCACATTTTTTTATGAAAAATGCGACCGTTGAGATTTCATGAAATATTTTAACCGCACATTAACAAAAGTATTATAAGCCATTTGAGATATGCCTTGCCATCAATGGTGCCCATTAACTATTTTTTATTAACTTTTTAAGCCAAAAACCTTGAATTTCAATGAAATTTTGGAACACGGGGTTCGGAAGTGACTCTAGGGTCCAAAACTTATTAGAAATCATCTCTTTCAACATCAAATTATCTTACGGGGTTAACAAATTTGAAATAGAATAAATATTTTGGAGTTTTAGTCGAAATTTCAAAAACCGACTAAAAATCGTGAGTTATAGCTCATAGTTTTTTTGAAAAATACGATCATTGAGATTTCAGGGAAATATTTGAAGTGCACATTAGCAAAGGTATCATAAGCTATTTGAGATATGTCTTGACGGCTACTGTTAAAGGTGTCAATTAACTATTTTTTAAGAATATTTTAAGCCAAAAACCTTGAATTTCAATGAAATTTTGTAACGGGTCTGGAAGTGACTCTAGAGTCCGAAAATTATTAGAAATCGTCTCTCTCATTATCAAAGTATGTGACAGGATGATGAAAATGGAAACAGAATAAATATTTTGATTTTTTTGTCGAAATTTCAAAAGTCGACTAAAAACGTGAGTTATAGCTCACAGTTCATGTGAAAAATGAGACATTTGAGATTTCAAGAAATATTTTAACTGCACATTAAAAAAAGTGTTATAAGCCATTGGAGCTATGTCCTGCCATCAAGGGTGGCCGTCATTGACGGATCTAGGAACTCAAAGTTGAGTGAGCTAAAATCATCAAGTTATCTAGGAACTCAAAAGTTAGGTGGGCTAAATTCATGAAGTTTTATTTAAAAATTGAAAGAAAATGATAAAATAGGGCTATATTACATATAATGTTACAGACAACCAATTAAGGGAGTCGAATAGGTAGAGTTGCCAACCACAAAGCCAATTGGGCTAAGAAGACTTTTCTGCAAAAATAAGGTTATATCATATTTAAATTATAAAATTAACCTAGGCTACAGCCTAGGCTGTCCCCTTGGCAGATCCGTCCCTGGTGCCCGTTAATTACTTTTTATTGACTTTTTAAGCCAAAAACCTTGAATTCCAATTAAATTGCGTAACAGGGTCCGGAAGTGACTCTAGCATCTGAAAGTTATTTGAAATCATCTCTCTCATCATCAAAGTATTTGACGTGGTGAGTTGAGTGGCAATAAAATAAGTATTTTGATGTTTTAATCGAAATTTGAAAAACTGACTAAAAATTGTGAGTAGCTTACAATTTTTGTGAAAAATGCTATTTTTGAGATTTCAGGGAAATATTTTAACTACACATTAGCAAAACTATTATAAGCCACTTTAGATATGTCATGCTGTAAAGGGTGCATGTTAACTATCTTTTTTTAATGAACTTTTCAAGCCAAAAACTTTGAATTTCAATGAAATTTTGTAACGGAGTCCAAAAGTAACTCTAAGGTCCAAAATTTTGTATATATGTATGTATATATGCACTTTGTATTATTTAAGTTCAAGCATATACAGCTTGGCTCATGGTCAATCAAAGGTTTCTTCAAGTACTTATATTGGTAAGATAAACCCTACTTTTGTTGAAGAAAGCTTGCAGAATTACCTTGCATGTTTCTGAATTCTCATATGGAAAATGATAGCTGCGTATGCTTGTTTCAGAATTCGATGTCGATATGAAATCTTTCCGAAAAACGAGAATGTCCGTATCGGCAAACGATATATAGTCTTGAAACTTTTTGGTACATGGAGATCGATACATATTGGATTCATCTAGGATATACAAGACCTCTTTTATAAATATAGAAAAAAATTCGGTAATTTTGAGAATTTTAGAAAAAAATATTCTTATTTTGGTTAACTCAAAAATTGCCTACCTATACGGTAAAACCTAGCTATAGCATAGCCTCCAACTCCTCTCCTACGCTTGTGACTCATTTCCTCCCTTCTCGATGGACATCTCCTTCAAAAATATCTTCCTCTATATTATTTCCCACTTGTTAACAGTCTCCTATGTTTTAACTAATTTTTTACAATGAATGATTTACTTAAATTTGATGTGCATTCAAATCGGCCATATCTATATCATTAAAAATGTACGAATCACCCTATTGTGTTATCGCTTTGCCATTCCCGTATCCTTTCCTTTGCTTCATATATGTATACCCTATATGAGCTGGAAGAACTGTTGAAGAATCTCACATCGGGAGAATAGAAAAAGAAAATAAAATATATAATGAGTAATTTTACTCCCAACAATACTGAGGTTTTTTGTGATAAAATCTCACATCTGTACATGTGGTATTTACAAATTGAGGATAATATCGGTATTGGAGGAAGTGGGACGCTATGTAATCTTAACTAGAACTAGCTTCTATCTAATTCACCCTAAAATTGATTCCATTCGATTTCGTTATAACCTCTCAAACAAGACAATAATCAATCTCTTTACTTGGTTCTCCTACATTCCCTGCTTACCCTACCCATTCTCATCTCCCTTTATTCTTCCACATTCGATCCTTGCAACCAAAACACCACTTACCTAATAATAATATTCATATTAATTAATTAGCTAAATCACACTTCACATTCAAATTAAACGCATTCATATATAATTCCAACTTAATAAAAGTAGAATATTAATTGAAAAACAGCATGAAGGGTTTTTTTGCCGGAGCTGTCCTACAAACACTACGTTCAATGCTGTATTGGCGCCTTGATATTCTCACTAAAACGTCGAAGCAGCAGCAGCAGCCCAATCCCCTCCTTGAAGGAATCCAGCAAACCCTAGATTCTATGGAGCCACTCATCCAACGGCTGCAATGAAGGAAGTTAAGGTCCCATTTCAAAATCAATTGTCAATGGGGGAAGAAGCCCAACTTCTTGTAAGCCCTTGTAAGATTGTGCAATTTTCCAATGTGAGACTTTTCTACCTTCACATTTTCACACGCCCCCTCACGTGTGGCGAATTTTCAAGCCTAACACGTGGACAATTCATGATGGGTGACGTGGAGTACGTGTGGCGATCAAGGCTTACACGTGAGATAACATGTTCTGATACCATGAAGGAAGTTAAGGTTCCACTCCAAAACCAATTGGTAATGGGGGAAGAAGCCCAACTCCTTATAAGCCCTTGCAAGGTTGTGTAACTTTCCAATGTGAGACTTTTGTACCTTCACATTCTCATAGGCCCCCTCACGTGTGGCGAATTTTCAAGCCTAACACGTGGACAACTAATGATGGGTGACGTGGAGAACGTGTGGCGGTTAAGGCTTACATGAAAGAAATCATGGATCCTTATTCAATTGTGGTTAGGTTAGTTTATCAATGGATTTAGGTGAGAATGTTAGTGATGAGGCAATAAGATTCACATGTCAAATAAGAGAAGGAAAAGAGAGAAAGTTATGAGAGTAAATTTGGGTATTTTCATTAAGCAAATGTCTCAACAATAGAGTGACTCTCACACTCACTTACTAAGTATGTTAGCTATTTAAATATTGCAATAAACCAAATAACATAACAATATCACAATACAATGTAACCAACACCAATACTTCTAACATCCCCCCTCAATCTCATGCGGAGTGGCTCCATCATGAGATTGGGAAAGCAAAATGCAAATTAGCAAGAAGGCACAAAACCAGTAGACACCAGAAGGAGATCCATTGCAGGCCATACCACAACACAGCAACTCAACTCAGTAAACAACATCTGTAGCAAATAGCAGAGTCCACAGCAGAATGGGCTTGACACTTTGCCAAACCAGATGACGAGCAGCTCAACTCAGACAAAAACACAGCATCATACAGAAGTAGCAAACACAACAACATACACAAACACTACAACAACAGTATACTCAATATCATTCATTGTACAACTCATGACAGAGCGACATACACATCAGCCCAACTTAGTAAACAAATCCATAGCTCAAACAAGCAATAGGAAGATGAGAGCGGACCTAATGCAGTAGCACAAACACTGTAGCATATTGAAGAGGTCCATTCTAGTCATATGAACTTTACAATTAAGCTAAATTCACCAGTAATGCAGACCATCACAAACAATATATAACTCAGACACAAATCAATAGCTCATCTCAGACACTTGGAACTCAACTCAAACCAAAACACAACAGCACAACTCAACATTATATCTCAGCAATATATCTCAGTAAGGGAATCAAATTTGACAATCAAGATCGAGAAGAAAGAATAAAAGATCGAAGAACAATTCAATTGTGAGAGAGAAGTGACAAAATTGAGGGTAGAAAGAAAGAGAAGGTAGAGGCCATAGTGAATTCAAGAATCAGGCCAAATTCGCAGAAGATGAGGCTCACAATATATTCTGTGATTAATCAAGAAAATTGAGGATCGAAAGAAGGGAGCAAGAAGATCGAATAGAGGATCGAAAGAGGATTGAGGAATAACCTGAGCTCGAGGATTAAACCACCATACCAGACAGAAAATAGAAATTGAAGATCGAAGAACAAGTGCAATTGAGAAATCTGGAAAACAAGATCGATAAAGAGAAACTTAGCTGAGCAAATTAAGAAAATAGAAGTTCAAGGCAGAAGAAGTCTGAGAGAGACGAAGCCATCTCAGAAGCAGAAAACCAGAAGCAGAAGCTGAGCAGAAATGAAGAAACGCAGCAAAACGAAGCCATCGCAAATCAAAGAAGTTGAGCAGTCGTCGCATAAATTGAAGAGTGCAGGAAATCGCAGCCGCAATTGAGCTGAGAAAATGAAGTTGTAGCAGTAGATTGCAGGAAAACATAGAAACTTCCACAATTGAGCTGAGAAAACGAAGCTGTCGCAGTAGATTGCAGGAGAACACAGAAACTTCAATCGAACAGAGGCAAGATCGAAGCAAGCAATCGATGATGAGCAGAGAAAACCGAGATTGAGCCGAGAAATCAACTTCAATCGCACATATGCTTCAATGCTTAATCGGAGACTGGAAGCACAAAGCAAGAATCGAAGCTCGCTGATGAGCTACAACAGATCGAAGTAGCAAGAATCGCACAATTTCAATCGCACGAATTCTAGGTCAAACTCGTACCAATTGAACGAAGATGTCTGAGAAATCTGCAAGCCAAGATTCGAAGTCATCGCAGAAATTGACAAGCTCGAAGGATTGAAGTAGACTCGAAGCAGAAATTGAAGAGCTCGAAGATTTGATGCATCAGAAATCTTGAAAATATGAGAAGCTTACCAACATCGAAGCAGCAAGATTCAAGAATTGAAAAAGAGTCGAGGATTCGAGGATCTCCAGAGACACTTGTCGAGGATTCGAGGATTTCAGGATTCGTTGGAATCGAAGAACACATAGAACTCCATCGCCATCGAAGCAGTAGAAACTTCGATCGAACAGAGGTAAGATCGAAGTAGAAATCGTCGTCTATGCAAGAATCTTCAGTTCATGAAATCGAAGCAATCACATAATGGACAACAATGCAAGATTGAAGATTAAGTGCAGCAGAACCAGAACATGAATAAGAAAACTTAGGTCAAACATGTACCGATTTCAATTTAACAAAATTTAGGAAATTGAAAACAAAATTAGAGTAGAATGAACAAGATCAGGAGTGATGAGCTTTGAAGCTCTGATACCATGAAAGAAATCATGGATCCTTATTCAATTGAGGTTAGGTTAGTTTATCAATGGATTTAGGTGAGAATGTTAGTGATGAGGGAATAAGGTTTACAGGTCAAATAAGAGAAAGAAAAGAGAGAAAGTTGTGAGAGTAAATTTGGGTATTTTCATTAAGCAAATGCCTCAACAATAGAGTGACTCTCATACTCACTTACTATGTATCTTAACTATTTATATACTGCAATAAACCTAACAACATAACAATATCAAAATACAATCTAACCAACACCAATACCTCTAACATGAAAAACGATCGCGTATGGCAACCTAACGTCTCAAAAAAGTTGATAAACAAGTTTAAACATAAAATCACAGATGGCATCAAACTGCTCGACGACTACTTGGAGGATCCAAACTGATGGGACGTTGTGTTCACTGAAAAACTTACCGATTTCCACGAGCCTCTGAAAACACAGATCTAGATGTTACTTTTGTTAGGGCTTGGTTGTGTTATAATTTTCAGAGAGACTAGGTTAAAATCAGCTTTGGCGAGTCGGTTAGTCTAGTGTCCTACAGTTGTAAGGTTGTTAGAGGAATCTGTTAGAGAGGTTAGAAACCAAAGCGTGTAATCCATGTGTGATCAAGTCTGTTAGAATAGAATCTCAATATAAATTGAAGTGTAAAGAGTACGAGTAAGTGAAAAATATACTTGAGTAAAGAAGAAATATATATGGTTGTCAAAAAAATATACTTGAGTAAATGATAATTTAAATAATGAACGGTTCTGATTATGATGTATATACAAAATAATTTGATAAATAGAAAAAATGGTACGAGAAGATACAACCAGAGTGAGATGGTTCGTACCTTCTTAAATTTTTTCAAACAAGTTCTATAAGGTATCCTTAATTTTATTATGGCAAATACTAGAGAGATCATATTTACAGACCACATTTTTAAATTAACCACATAATAATTATACCGGTGGGCCCAACTTGTATTGGTGGGTTCTACCCGTATTATTATGTAGTTTATAAATATGATATACAAATTTGATATCCCTAACATTGTGTTTTTATTATTGAACTGAGGTCATTAATTATCAAAAATTAATTTTAGGCATACTAGAAGAAACACTAATCTTATTTTGTGTGTCTGAGATCCATTGGTTTGCTTCCGTACAACATCTGTGAGGCGCGGCACATGGGATTTTTTTAATTTGAATGTGAATTTTATCTTCCATCTTCTTGTTCATCGGCCTGATAAAAAAATCCAGCTGTAGTGATCTGTCTCTCCTGGAACCCTAATAATTATTAATATGAAGTTAAAATATTTTGCGAAATCTCAATAGTCACATTCTTTCACAAAAACGATAAGTTATAATTCACGATTTTTAGTCGGTTTTTGAAATTTCGACAAAAAATATAAGAAAAAAACTTATTTTATTTCCATTTTCATCTCACTATAAGCTTTTTCAACGTTCATAGAGAAGATTTCTAATTGTTTTCGGTGCCTAAACTTTCTTCTGGATATCCCGTTTCGAAATTTCATTGAATTTCATATTTTTAGCAAAATGCAAAAAATAATAGATATTGGGCACCATAAATGAGCTGTATATGGTTAGAGAGGTTGTTAAGTCTGTTAAGTAGTCTAGCTGTTAATAAAACTGAGTTACTTTGACTCTATCCTAATGTAGAAGAGTATATAAGTCTCTCTATTGTGTATCAATGAAATGAAGATTCATTCAGTAAAAATATGCCAAACTCTCATTGTTTCATCTCTCTGTTTACTCTCTTTCTTTCTTGCAAGTCTCCCTTCTCAGTTCATCTAACAAAATGCTCGCCTCTTTTTTGTTGACGAGAGCGATTGTTACGACCCGTCCCGAAAAATAAAATCCAATTTATGAATTATTGAAATTTCTGGTGAATTGTTGGGTCGAACTAAATAGGTATTAGGCCTCTAGTGAAGGTCCAACGTTATTCGGGCCGTGAAGTAAAAGTTGGACTTATAAATTGACCATTTTACCCCTGAATTTCCCGAAAACCCGAAAGTCACTTTCCGATCGAGGACTCTTTTGGGAATTTTCCTTGCACCATTATGTAGGTCTCAAGCTTAGGAGTACGTAGACTATGTACATAGAAATCGGAGTTCGAACGAAGAAGTTACAGTTCTAAAACAATCGGGACGTATCAGTAATTTTGGGAAAATTTAAATTATAAAAAGGAGCACTCTCTCTCCTCTCCCCATTGGTCCGTGTCTCCCTCTCTCTTCTCTCTTCTCTTTCTCTCTCTCTTCCTTCCGCGACTTCTCACGGAAGCCACAAACCTAGCCCCCCTTCGACAGCGACCCAGGGACCACCACCACCACCACCCTAATCGTCTTCCCCTGGCGAGCACAACCGTATCATCGAGTGAGGTCATTGACCCATGTACGCAGTGCAGCAAGCAGCGGAAGAAAATGGGTCACTGCGTCTTTCGAGGCGATTTCCGACCGCCACAGGTATGGGTTATCGATTTGGACCATAAAGGTTTGAATTCTTGGGATTGAGTAGATAGTTCTAGGCTATTTGAACGTAAGATTTGGTGAAGAAATTGAGGTTTTGGAAAAACTCCAAAATCGGCCAACACTGGCTGGTTTTGGCCGGCGCCGGCGAAAAGGTTTACAAGAGGTAACAGCGACGGCCTTTGGAGTTGCCAAGGTTGAAGACCACAACAGTGCCGTGGAGGACAACACCGTCGTCGTCACCAACCTCGTCTTCGTTGGCCATCAAACTCAGACATCATGAAGGTGGGATTGGGTGTTCATCGTTAGCTGGGTTTGGGCGTGAATTGGGGGCGTTTGGGTTTGGGTGTGGATTGGGGTAGTTGGGTTTGGGCATCAATTGTGGGGGCTAGACTTAATTTGTTTTTGCTTTTTTTTTTTTTTTGTAATTTGTTTAAATCATAATATAAGATATTTTATAATCCTATTTTTTAATTATTTTTTATCCACATAGAGTCCATGTCAACATAAAGAAATGATCCCACAAATGCCACTTGGCACTTAATAGACTTTTTAAGAGATTGATTAACGGATAGTACTTAGATGATGTGCTTTGATAGTTTGAGTATCAAATTGAAAGTTTTAATAGTTAGAATATGAACATGAAGTCACCCATATAGTTTAGGGGATTTTATGTAGTTTTTCTATTAATATTTGTGATTTATTTGTTTTATGATGTTATATGAATTAGTTCTCATTATTTTGAAAAGTTTTGCAAAGAACTCAAGGTATATATATATGCTCCAATGATCGATCTATATATATGGTAAATTTCAAAGATAAAGAATTTGAATATATTTAACCGAAAGTATTATCATTAATTAATTAATAATATGTACCACAGCAGATGTGTCAAGGGAAGAATCGGATGTGGAGTAAGGGAAAATGAAAATGCATGGAAGTGAAAGGGAAGGAAAGAGATCGATTCTTGTTTGGATATCAATTTCATTGTTTAATTAATTAAGTTCAAATGGCCTCATCGAACATATGTGTATATATATATATATATATATATATATTTGGTCAATATTCATATACTTGTATTAGATGATGCACAAAAGCTACATCAGAAATCCCGCAGCCCGGCCCTATTCCTAACGTCCCTCTAACTGCAGCGGTAGTGCCGGTGATCCAGCAGCAAAAAAGGGGCCGCCGGTAATTATTGTTTAATATATTAATTTTTTGTTGTGTAGGGATGGGGGCGTTGTATCGGGGCTCAGTTCCCTCTCAATTGCTTTGTGCATTGGGTGGGTAGGTTGTTGTAGTAGTTCAATGACTGAATCCTCATGTGTAGTTCCCCTCACTTAATCATTAATCGCACTACTTTTGTCGTTTAATGACTGAATCCTCATGTGTGGTTTTGTTGTAGGTGTTGTATTATAAACAATAATCATGGCTGGAGAGCTTTTTGCAGGAGCGGCTCTAGGTACACTATGTTCTGAGCTGTATGAGCACCTTGAGAATCTGATAAGAAAATCTAAGCACGTCAATCCCCTCTTGGAACAAATCAAAGCCACTCTGGACTCATTGGAGCCGCTCATCAACCAAATAGAATCCAAAAACAGGGATCTGAGTCTCTCAACCGAGGAGATTAAAACTTTCAAAAGCAAAATCTCGGATGGCATAAAGCTCCTCGACGAGTGCTCCAACGATCCCAGGTGGTACAAGAAGGCTGGCTACACGAAAAAGCTTACTGATCTCGACGAGGCTTTGAAAACACAGCTAGTCATTCTCACCGCGCAGGGAGTCAGGGACGGGAAGGAGACGCTGGTTTTGGCAAGGAAGCAAGCTCAACAAGTTTTGCAATCGGCAGGCTATTGGAGAGACACCAACAATGTTGTCGGGCAATTAGTGAGAGTGGCCGAGGTGTCGCAGAAGATAATGGTGGGCATAACATTGGGAATTTGGGGATTAAGGATCATGTTTAACTTTGCCTCGGTGATTAAGGAGCTGGATGAATATATATTCTCGGACAACTCATCGTCATGGTTAGGGTTTGGGTCGGGATCCATCTATGCATTGGGCTTGGCGCGTTTAGGTGTTCTTTTGGTGCTCATTTTTTTGGAAATTCCAAAATATACCGTCTCTTATATGTTCTGGCTTTTGGCCTTTGTGGGGCCCTATGGTTGCGTCGGTTTGGTTCTAGATATGTATAGACAAGGTTTATCATGCTTGGGGCTCTGCAAGTTGCTTGCCTGCATCGCCATCTCTATCTTTAACTTTTATTGGTGCATTCTTTTTTTCACTTCATTAGAGTTTGATTGCTAGCTATTTTGTATAAATGTATGTATACATCAACGGATCAAGATATGATATACGCACTTTGTATTATATATTTAAGCTCAAGCATGCAGCTTAGGTCATGCTCAACCAAAGGTTTCTTCAAGTAATTCTCGAATAGAAAAGAGGATCACTTATATTGGTATGATAAACCCTACTTTTGTTGATAAACCCCTATGGAAAATGTTAAGTACGTATATGTACGTGCATGTTTCAGAATTCGATATTGATATGAAATTCGTCTGAAAAACAAAAATGTCATCAGAATGGGCAAACGACATAGTCTTGAAATTTTTTGGTATGTGGAGATTCATATTGGATTTATCTAGGATAGACAAAGCCACTTTTATAAATATAAAAGAACAAAAAAACCGGTAAATTTTGAGAATTTAAACAGCAAATATTCTTATTTTGTTAACTCAAAAAATTGTAAAACCTTTAGTATAGCCTCCGACTCCTCTCCTACGCCGGTGACTCTTTTCCTCCATTCTCACTTGACATCTAGCTCCCTTCAAAAATATTCTCCTTTATCTTTTTTCCCACTCGTTAACAGTCCTCTATATTTAAACAGTATCCATTAATTGTTTCGCCCTATTAATTGTATCGCATTGCCATTCCCATTCTACCCTATTTGAGTTGGAAGAGCTAGCTTATATCTAATTCACCCTAAAATTGATTCCATATTCCATTTCGTTAACCTCTCAAACAAGACAAGAATCAATCTCTATACTTGGTTCTCCTACATTCCCTGCTTAATTACCCTACCCATTCTCATCTCCCTTTACTCCTCCACATTCGATCCTTGCAACCAAATTAAACACCACCTTAATATAATGAATGTTCATATGATAGCTAAATCACATTTAACATTCAAATTAAACAAGATATTCAAGAATGAAGGCGGTTGTTGCCAGAGCTGTCCTAGAAACACTGCGTTCAATGGTGTATTGGCGCCTTGAGATTCTCATAAATAAGTCGAAGCGGCAGCAGCAGCCCAATCCCCTCCTTGAAGGAATCCAGCATACCCTAGATTCTATGGAGCCACTCATCCAAGGGCTGCAAAACGATCGCAGACGGAATTCCAACATCTCAAAAAAGACGATAAACAAGTTTAAACAGAAAATCACCGACGGCATCATACTGCTCGACGACTACTTGGAGGATCCAAACTGCTCGGACGTTGAGTTCACCCAAAAACTTACCGATTTCGACGAGTCTCTGAAAACACAGATCTTATCACTCACGGAGGAAGCAAGTATAGACGCGGGAGAAAATGTATATTCGATTTTATTTGTCCTTATAATAGTGATGGTTTTGGCAATGACGGCGGTCGACCAATTCTTAGTAGACGAATCTTCATCATCGTCACGGTACGAAATAGGGTTACCTAACCCTAAAATATTTGCTCGCAACAATTCATTTTTGTCGCGTGTGCGTATTTTGGTGCTGCTCCTCTTTAAAGAAATTGTAAGGTCTTTCAGCTATTATTTTATCTTGTTTTTAAGTATCATATCCTTTGGTACTGGCCATATTCTTATCCGAGATAAGTATCGACGAGGAGGCTTCTCCTTCGGTTGGCTGCTGGCAATGTTTTATGCCATTTCCTCTGTGGTCTATTTCCTCTATCTCTGCTTTCTTCTTTTTTCCTCAGTAAACTGTAAATGCTAGATGTTAATTGTTGGGGCTTGCCTTTCGTGGTTTGGTTGTGTTATAATTAGGGACGATTAGAATATGTACGTACACCAAATGATCATATATATGAAGTAAATAATTTTCGACTAAAAAAAAAAGTAAATAATTAATATGATTTATATCGTATTTTTGTTTATGGTAAAAACCACGAGGTGTCCCTACATTGAAGGATGGACCTGATCTCCGTTCGATGTGCGGCTTGCCCTTTACCACAAAATGCTACTAACGAGATTCGAATTCGTGTCAATTATATACATCCAGAAATTCGTCACCTTTAAATGATAATTTACCGACTGCAATATACACACTATTTTCCAAAGTACTAAAAAAGCTCATTCAACATATATATCAACTATATATGGAGCAAGCTAGAGGACGGTATAAAATATCTCATATAATTAAGTACAAGAGACAACTTACATACAATGAATATTATTTTGATATCTCATATATATATTATTAAGTACAAGGGACAACTAGCTTACATACAATGAATATTATCATCAAAATAAGTTTCTATTATCTATATTAAAAAAACATCAAAATGAGTTTAATAGTGAAATACACTCGAGTTAAGGTTAAATATATAGTTGTCTAACGTACTTCAATAATTTTATCTAAATTTTATCAATTGTCCTTCAACTTCAATATTAGAGTATGTCGTCTTTGAATTTTACTAAAATATACAAAGATGCTCTTTTCGTCAATTTTTTTGAACATTTTTTGTTAAGAAAACATCACAATATTTGAATGAAATCTCTGCCTTTACTTTTAACATAAAACGTCCAAAAAATTGACGGAAGGATCATCGTTGCACATTTGGGTAAAGTTCATGGACGATAAACTCTAATATTGAAATTTATGGACGGTTGATATAAAATTTAGGTAAAATTCAAAGACGATATCAATTGTTTAGCCCTCGAGTGAATTAACAGACCATGCATGCCATGCACTAATCCTAGCTACTTAATAAAAACAACTGATCGATCCACATCTATTAATTAGCTGGAACCTATTACCATCTTCATTTTGCCATAACCTCGATCTAAGTATATTGCACCTTAATTTGGGCGAATTTTCGTATAAAAATTATTTAACATGCCTTGGAAGGAATTTCAAGAGGACTCTCTGAGAATTTAGAAATAGGATAATTTGATAAAGAAAATAATCTGGAATGAAATAATTTTGAATATTGATTAATTAGTAAAAAGCCTTATTCTATATTTGAGTTGCCGAAACAAGAATAATTTTTAAATTAATAATCATTTAATGCTTCGTCTCTACAAAAAGAATAAAACATAATCTGATTAGGGATTGATGTATCAAACAAATGGATGAGGTTGATAGCATTTAATATAGGATATATAATACTTGCATCATAGCACCCTGGTGGCACTCTTTCGATTTATCAAATTTTCGTTATACATATATCATAATCAAAATCGTTTGTCATTTAAATCATAATTTCAAGATCATCTCCATAAAAAATCAACAAGATTGGAGGTCGTTTAGCCATATATATATATATATATATCAACTAATGGACGGTTTGCCATAAGTATCTTAATTGTTATCAAAATCGTTGATTTATTTGATATATTTGAATGGCTAAACGATCTCCAATCTTGCTGATTTTTTTACAAAAATGATCTTGAAACGATGATTTAAAGAATGAACGGTTCCAATTATGATATATGTATAATGAAAATTCGATAAATCAAAAGGATGGTTTGAGGAGGTACCATCAAATTAGAATGCAAGTATTACCTTTCAATATATTAGATTATCATGATATATATATATATATATATACACATTTATTTTCACATGCATCATAATTTTTTCAACTACTCGGTGATATCAATCTTATACTCCATTAAATTTTGAACTAATATAAACAATATATATGGAATCGATTCCTTCCCATTCGCTTTACTCTACCAAACAAGAATCATTATTAATTAATTATTTTCATATCCTTTCCTTCCCTTCCCTCCCACTCTAGCTAGCTACCTCATTTTCCATTTGCTCCTCTATCTACATTCGATTCTTGCAATATATTCATGTTCGATCATCGAGAATTCTTTGCAGATGAAGAGATGTAAAAGGGCTTCTTAATTACTTCCCAAACAGATGTTCTGATATCTAAATAAACGCGGGTTTATCAAGAATATGCAAGAAATAAACTATATCTTGTTAATTTCAGTTCTCAGCTATTGAAAATCTGTGGGGGTATGTATACTATATATTACTTTCTTATCTCAATCTCTCGATCAGATATTAATATTTATATATGTTTAATTTGATTTAAGACAAATAGTTAATTGTTTTTTCCTGTGCTTTTCATTTCAAAGTGCTTGTAACTGCTAGCTGTTGATTGTGACAAGATTTTCAGCAATTAATTAAGAATGGATGATGATCAACTGCTTGTTGGAGGAGCTGCTTTTGGAACACTTTGTTCTGAGCTGCATGAGCGCGTTGACAATCTCATGAAAAAGTCAAAGAAGGAAGATCCCTTCCTAGGTGAAATCAAAGATACCCTAGACTCTTTGGAGACACTCAGCCACAAGAAACAACGCCACAAAAACGACCGGGAGACAGAAAAGTTTCATAAAGACAGAATCGCTAATGGCATCAAACTCCTCGACGCCTGCTTGGAGGATCCAACGTTGCTCAATAAGTATGAATACAAGAAAAAAATCTACGATCTGGATGACTCTCTGAAAATGGTGGCTATACAGCTCCTCATATCGGCGGCAGATGAGAGAGAAATCCAGAATGAGGACGCGGAGAGATTGGTTCCGGGTTGGGTAACGAAGCAGCAACCTGACCCAGCTGTTGATCAACCGGCGACACCACCAATCAGTGACATGGACGACACCATGAAAATAATGAATATATCAATGAACGTTATCACCATATTATTTTTAATCCTCGTGGTCATTACAATGGTTGTTTGGGTAATAAACATCATGTTTAGGGTTTCTTCTGTAATTAAGGTGGTCGACGAATTCATAGAGTACTGCTCGTGGTTTGGGGATACGTCAGCAGCAGAAACAACTTATTATGATGGTAAATTATTATTAGTGACGTCGCGTTGGGCACTTCTCTTTTTGGCGCGTCTAGGTGTTCTTCTTGTCATGATATTCATTGATGCTGTTGTGAAGTTCACTGTATATGGTATTCTCTTTTATTTAGGGATGATGAAGGTGGTTGGTTCGGTGGTTAGTTTCCGAAATCTGTATCGACGAGGTTTCTCCTGGTCGCGATTCCGGAAGCCAATCCTCTTGACGGCGTGGACGTTGTATTTCCTCTATATATGTGTTCTTCTTTGTACTTCAGTAAAATGCCATTGCAAGAGCTCAATTTAAGGAAGAAGATTAATGTGCTTTCAGTCTGTGTAATTATTTGGATGCTCAATCTTCTCAAATAAAATCGTCTTGGCCGTAAGAAATTAGCGTCAACAAAGTGGGAGGGTGAGGATTCAAGTTTATAATGTTGGATAATTAAACAATAGAAGGAAAATAAAAGAGTTGCAATGTATAAACATGAATCATTAATTATTACTTGGATATGTTAATTCATAGTCCTGCCCTAGAGGAAATTATTATCCAGGCGGATCCTACTTAATCTGATGCCTTTAGTAAAGCTATTATTTTAATTAAAAATACTAAAGAGACTACAATATTTGTAGATCACATACTAATACTGGCGAATTTTACTTATATTGGTGAATTCTACTTGTATAAGTACGTATGTGGTTTACAAATGTGATATCATTAACATTGCCCTATTTTAATACATTCACATGAGCTACGACCATTAAATTTTAGGATAATGCTTGCATCTCACTATGGTAGTACCTTTTCAGACCATCCTAATGGTACCTCTTCCGACCACCCTGGTAGTTATTACCACCATTTCGATTTATCTAATTGTTGTTATACACATATTATAATCGAAACCGTTCAACTCCTAAGCATCATTTCAAGATCATCTACACAAAAAATAAAACGAAATTGAAGATAATTTAGTTATTCATATGTATCAACTACATGGACAGTTCACCAAGATCTTAATTGTTACCAAAATCGTTAATTTATTTAATAAACATGAGTGACCAAACGACCTCCAATCTTGTTGATTGTTTTACGGAAATGATCTTGAAATGATAATTTAAATAATGAACGGTTCTGATTATGATGTATATACAAAATAATTTGATAAATAGAAAAATGGTACGAGAAGATACAACCAGAGTGAGATGGTTCGTACCTTCTTAAATTTTTTCAAACAAGTTCTATAAGGTATCCTTAATTTTATTATGGCAAATGCTAGAGAGACCATATTTGCAAACCACATTTATAAATTAATTAACCACATAATAATTATATAGGTGGACTCAACTTGTATTGGTGGGTTCTACCTGTATTATTATGTAGTTTATAAATATGATATACAAATCTGATATCCCTAACATTGTGTTTTTATTATTGAACTGAGGTCATTAATTATCAAAAATTAATTTTAGGCATACTAGAAGAAACACTAATCTTATTTTGTGTGTCTGAGATCCATTGGATTGCTTCTGCACAACATCTGTGAGGCGCGGCACAGGGGATTTTTTTAATTTGAATGTGAATTTTATCTTCCATCTTCTTGTTCATCGGCCTGATAAAAAAATCCAACTGTAGTGATCTGTGATCTGTCTCTCCTGGAACCCTAATAATTATTAATATGAAGTTAAAATATTTTGCGAAATCTTAATAGTCACATTCTTTAACAAAAACGATAAGTTATAATTCACGATTTTTAGTCGGTTTTTGAAATTTCGACAAAAAAAATAAGAAACAAAACTTATTTTATTTCCATTTTCATCTCACTATAAGCTTTTTCAACGTTCATAGAGAAGATTTCTAATTGTTTTCGATGCCTAAACTTTCTTCTGGATATACCGTTTCGAAATTTCATTGAATTTCATATTTTTAGCAAAATGCAAAAAATAATAGTTATTGGGCACCATAAATGAGCTGTATATGGTTAGAGAGGTTGTTAAGTCTGTTAAGTAGTCTAGCTGTTAATAAAATTGACTCTATGCTAATGTAGAAGAGTATATAAGTCTCTCTACTATGTATCAATGAAATAAAGATTCATTCATTAAAAATATGCCAAACTCTCATTGTTTCATCTCTCTGTTTACTCTCTTTCTTTCTTGCAAGTCTCCTTTCTCAGTTCATCTAACAAAATACTCGCCACTTTTTTGTTGACGAGAGAGATTGTTACGACCCGTCCCGAAAAATAAAATCCAATTTATGAATTACTGAAATTTCTGGTGAATGTTTGTGTCGAACTAAATAGGTATTAGGCCTCTAGTGAAGGTCCAATGTTATTCCGGTCGTGAAGTAAAAGTTGGACTTATAAATTGACCATTTTACCCCTGAATTTCCCGAAAACTTGAAAGTCACTTTCCGATCGAGGACTCTTTTGGGAATTTTCCTTGCACCAGTATGTAGGTCTCAAGCTTAGGAGTACGTAGACTATGTACACAGAAATCGGAGTTCGAACGAAGAAGTTACAGTTCTAAAACAATCGGGACGTATCGGTAATTTTGGTAATTTTGAACTAATATAAACAATATATATGGAATCGATTCCTTCCCATTCGCTTTACTCTACCAAACAAGAATCATTATTAATTAATTATTTTCATATCCTTTCCTTCCCTTCCCTCCCACTCTAGCTAGCTACCTCATTTTCCATTTGCTCCTCTATCTACATTCGATTCTTGCAATATATTCATGTTCGATCATCGAGAATTCTTTGCAGATGAAGAGATGTAAAAGGGCTTCTTAATTACTTCCCAAACAGATGTTCTGATATCTAAATAAACGCGGGTTTATCAAGAATATGTAAGAAATAAACTATATATTGTTAATTTCAGTTCTCAGCTATTGAAAATCTGTGGGGGTATGTATACTATATATTACTTTCTTATCTCAATCTCTCGATCAGATATTAATATTTATATATGTTTAATTTAATTTAAGACAAATAATTAATTGTTTTTTCCTGTGCTTTTCATTTCAAAGTGCTTGTAACTGTTAGATGACTGCGCCTGCACTGCGTCTATGTTGCGCCACTGCGCCTATGTTGCGCCGGATATTAGTTGACTGCGCCTATGTGCGCCTCACTACGCCTAAGAAGCGCCTCACCTCCTGCTGTCCATGCTGATATACTGCGCCTAGCTGCTGTCCATGCTGCCCAGCTGCTGTCCATGCTGATGTGCTGCGCCTAGCTGGTATGCCTCCCTGCTGTCTATAAACAGCTATGTCTTAGCTGTATTATAGGTGCTGGACAGCTATGAGTTATGTTAAGTTTGTTAGGGTAGTTAGGACAGCTATGAAATGCTGTTAAGTGTGTTAAAACAGTTAGGAAATTGTTATATTAGTTAAGAGACTTACTTGATCTCTAAGTAATCAACTACAAGCTATAAATAGCTAACAAATGCTGTAATATGTAAGGTTGAAAAAAGCAATAAAGATTGTCTTGTTCATCTCCTCCATTCTTTTACAAAATAACTAAGACTTCTCCTTCTTTCCTTCTTAAAGATCTGATGATTTAACATGGTATCAGAGCTTGCCTCATGATATATGGTTAACCCCATTTATGAGTGATCGATCTTCTACCTTTGCTTCCGCTGCAAATCTCCACAGAACCTCTCAAAAGAAAGTTGTTTCTGCTTCTTCTTCATAATCCCTTCCACAGAACCTCTCAAAAGAAAGTTGTTTCTGCTTCTTCACAATCCCTTCTCAGAACTTCTCAAAAGAAAGTTGTTTCTGCTCCTTCTTCATAATCCCTTCTCAGAACCTCTCAAAAGAAAATGGTTCCTGCCGTATTACATTCCTTAATAGATTACTCACTATGGTTACAGCTGCTCAACTTCAAATCTTGCAATCACCGATTGCTTCTCTTATTCCAACAATCGGAAATGCAGTCACTGTCAAACTTGATGATCACAACTTCATCACCTGGAACTTCCAGATGGAACTTCTTCTCAATGCAAATGGCATTTTTGAGTTCGTCAATGGCACAAAGAAATGTCCTCCTCGCTCTATCTCTGAATTGGGTCCTGAGGATCCACCCTCTGATGCTTACCTCATATGGAGGATGCACGATCAAGCACTAATGCAACTCATTACTTCAACTCTCTCCACATCTGCCATTTCCTGTGTTATTGGTTGCAAAAGTGCTCAAGAAATGTGGACCAACCTGAGAGACAGGTTTGCCTCTTCTACTAAAGCCTCTATCTTTCAGATGAAAACTGATCTTCAAAATGTTAAGAAAGGCTCAGAAAATATGATTCAATATTTGCAAAGAATTAAGGTTGCTAGAGATCTCTTAGAATCATGTAATGTCCGTTTTGAAGATGAGGATGTTGTTATTCTTGCATTAAGAGGTCTGCCTACTGAATATAATACCTTTCGATGTGTCATTCGTGGAAGAGAGAATTCTATCAGTCTCAAGGATTTCAGGTCTCAACTTTTGGCTGAGGAAACAATCATCGATCAATCCTCTGAGCATCTATCTTTCCTTTCTGCTTTTTCTGCTACTAATGATGGTACTCAGTCAAGGTCTGATCATGAAGTCACAAACTCATCTGGTGCACCTACTTTCAATAACATGTCTAACATTGTGAAACCTAGTAATACCTCTCAAAATGTTCAGCAGCTGTCTTTTAATTTTCAGCAGTTTGGTTACATTGGAGGTTATGGCCAAAACAGTGGGTGTTCCACCAACAACTTCAATAATGGGTACAGAGGCAATGTCAGCAAAGGCAAGAACAAAGGTAAGTGGTATCCCAACTATGGAAATAGTGGCAATGGTGGGAACAATAATTCAAAATTTTGGAATAATGGAAATAAGGGAGGTTCTAGTTACTCCTCAGCACCTGGTGTTCCTAGTGCATCAACTCAGAACTATTATCAGCCACCACCAATCTGTCAAATTTGTGAAAAGAAGGGACATATAGCTGCAGATTGTTATCATCGACATCTGAATCAACCATCACCAATCAGTGAGCCTTGCCAGATATGCTGGAAACCTGGTCACTCAGCCATGAACTGTTATCACAGGGAGAACTATTCTTATCAAGGATCCTCTCCTCCAGCCAATCTGACTGCTATGAATACACAGATAACACATCCTGCTCAGCAGCAAGAGTACTGGATTGCAGACACTGGAGCCACAGCTCATATGACTTCTGAGTTATCTCAAGTTCAAAGGCCAAATCCTTCCTCCTCTGAAGACATCATTACTACAGCAGGTGGTTCAGGTTTGAAAATAGCTCATGCTGGTCATTCTTTTCTTGAGACTACTAATCCCACACCTCACTGTTTTCTTTTAAATGAAGTTCTTCATGTTCCTCATATCTCAGCACACTTGTTATCTGTCCATAAGTTGTGTAGAGATAACCATTGTTCCTTCTCTTGTACTGAGTCTTCTTTTCTAATTCAGGATAGAACCACATGTGTCACACTCTTCCAAGGACTGAGTAAGAATGGCTTGTATCCTCTTCCTTTTAGTTGTTCTTCAAATAAAGCTTTTAATGTTCCTCATAATTCATCCCCTTTTGCTCTTCTTGGAAAACTTACTCATACTCAACTGTGGCACAGAAGATTAGGACATCCTTCAAACCAGATTGTGTCTGCTGCATTACAAAAGGCTAGCATTTCTGTTTCTAAAGATTCAACTCCTGCTATTTGTGAATCTTGTCTAGAAGGAAAATTGTCAAAATAATCTTTTCCTGTCTCTAGTTCCAAATCTCTTATTCCTTTTGCAGTACTTCATTCTGATGTATGGGGTCCTTCACCTACTATCTCTGGTGAAGGGTTTAGATACTATGTCAATTTTGTAGATGAGTGTACACGATATACTTGGATTTTTCCAATGAAAAATAAATCTGAGGTTCTTTCCATCTTTGTTCTTTTTCATACTTACATTCTAAACCAATTTTCTGTTTCCATCAAAGTTCTTCAAAGTGATGGAGGTGGTGAGTATATTAGTCAAAAATTTCAGACCTTTTTGGCTCTCAAAGGAATTGCTCATCACAGGTCTTGCCCCTATACACCTGAACAAAATGGTCTAGCAGAAAGAAAGCACAGACACATCCTTGAGACAACAATCACCATTCTTCAAACAGCCTCCTTACCAGCTCATTTTTGGTTCTATGCTTGTGCTACTTCAACCTACCTTATAAATAGAATGCCATGTGTTCTGTTGAAAATGAAATCTCCTTTTGAATCCTTATTTTCCAAACTTCCAGTTCTTACTCATCTAAAAGTTTTTGGATGTGCTTGCTTTCCACTATTAAAACCTTATAACTCTATTAAACTTCAACCTAAAACAAAAAAGTGTGTTTTCTTAGGGTATGCAGAAAAATACAAAGGTTTCATCTGTCATGATCTAGTGTTTAAAAAGACCTTTGTGTCTAGACATGTGTTGTTTGATGAGCTTCAGTTTCATTTTTCTTCTTTGCTCCTTAAATCTCAGTGTCCTTTATCTGCTTCTTCTGTCTTAGATGTCTCAGATAACATGTCTCCTCCTTCCTCCATACCTTCAACATTTACACAGTCTCCTGTTACTCAATCCTCATTTTTCCCTGAATGTTCTAGTCCTGAGCTTGACATTGATCAGCATTCACCTGAACCTGCTCAAAATGATGTCACAAATGGATCACCTTCTGATCAAACGTCGACTGATACTGCCCCTGACTTCTTGGAAGCCTCTTCTCCCCCTGACCCTTCACTTGCTCATCCTAGTAGCACCACTGATGATGACTTTCATCCTCAATGCTTGGAAGTGGTGTTACCCATCTCTGGGGTAAATATGCATCCTATGCAGACTAGGTCCAAGAGTGGTATTTTCAAGCAAAAGGCTCTTCACTCCACTCATGTTCTATCATCTGAGGTTGATCTTGCTCAAGTTGAACCAGTATCCTTCAAATCAGTTTCTTCCTCTCCTGTGTGGCAGCAAGCAATGGATGATGAAATGAATGCCTTGTATGGACAAGACACTTGGTGTTTAGTTCCTCTTCCTGCTTCCAAAAACTTGGTAGGCTGCAAATGGGTTTACAGAATCAAGAAAAATTCAGATGGCACTATTGCTAGACATAAGGATCGGCTTGTAGCAAAAGGTTTCAGTCAGGAAGAAGGTCTTGATTATGGTGAGACATTCAGTCCAGTGGTCAAAACTACTACTGTCAGATTAGTTTTAGCATTAGCAGCTCATTTTCAATGGCCTCTTAAACAGCTTGATGTTAAAAATGCCTTCTTGCATGGGGAACTTAAGGAAGAAGTATATATGACACAACCTCCTGGTTTTGAAGATTCATGCCATCCTGATCATGTGTGCAAACTGCAAAAATCTCTCAATGGCCTCAAGCAAGCTCCTCGAGCCTGGAATGATAAGTTTACTAGCTTTCTTTCTGAGCTAGGCTTTCAAACTACTTGGGCTGATGCCTCTCTTTTTGTCAAGCAAACATCTTCTGCAGTTGTTATTCTTCTGTTATATGTGGATGATATCATCCTCACTGGTAGTAATATTGTTGCAATATCAGAGGTCACGGCTTCTCTCACTGCAGAATTCGACATAAAAAACCTTGGAGATCTTCATTTCTTCTTGGGGTTACAGATCCAATATACTTCCAATGGTTTGTTTGTTTCTCAATCCAAGTACATTCATGACTTACTCACTAAAACTTCAATGCTGGACTGCAAGCCTATTGATACTCCTAGTGTACCTGGATCCCGACTTAAAAAAAATGATAGCTCTTTGTATGGTAATCCTTCCAACTATCGGAGCATTGTTGGTGCATTACAGTACTTGACCTTCACCAGACCCGATATTGTTTTCTCTGTTAATCAGGTTTGTCAGTACATGCACTCACCATCTGAGTCTCATTTTATGGCTGTCAAACGCATCCTTCGATATCTTAAACGTACTCAGCATCAGGGCATCTCCTTATCTGCTGGCTCTTTAGACCTCATTGCCTATACTGATGCAGATTGGGCTGGAGATCCGACTGATCGTCGTTCTACTACTGGTGTCGTTGTCTATCTTGGTAATAATCCTATCTCTTGGATGTCCAAGAAGCAAACCACGGTTTCCCGATCTAGTACTGAGTCCGAATATCGAGCCCTTGCTATTACCGCTGCTGAAGTTTCCTGGATTCGTCAGTTATTATGTGCTCTTCACATCCCTTTGTTAAAACCTCCTTTGATTTACTGTGATAGTACTTCAGCCACAAGTCTCTGTGCCAATCCCATCTTTCATTCTCGTGCTAAGCATATTGAGATTGATTACCACTTTGTTCGTGAGCGTGTGGTTCGTGGTGACTTGGATGTTCAACATGTGTCTTCAGGTGATCAGGTGGCCGACATCTTCACTAAAGCTTTAGCAGATGATCTTTTCTATTTACATTCTTCCAATCTGATGCTCGGGGCCTCTCCATCATCAGCTTGAGAGGGGATGTTAGATGACTGCGCCTGCACTGCGTCTATGTTGCGCCACTGCGCCTATGTTGCGCCGGATATTAGATGACTGCGCCTATGTGCGCCTCACTACGCCTAAGAAGCGCCTCACCTCCTGCTGTCCATGCTGATATACTACGCCTAGCTGCTGTCCATGCTGCCCAGCTGCTGTCCATGCTGATGTGCTGCGCCTAGCTGGTATGCCTCCCTGCTGTCTATAAACAGCTATGTCTTAGCTGTATTATAGGTGCTGGACAGCTATGAGTTCTGTTAAGTTTGTTAGGGTAGTTAGGACAGCTATGAAATGCTGTTAAGTGTGTTAAAACAGTTAGGAAATTGTTATATTAGTTAAGAGACTTACTTGATCTCTATGTAATCAACAACAAGCTATAAATAGCTAACAAATGCTGTAATATGTAAGGTTGAAAAAAGCAATAAAGATTGTCTTGTTCATCTCCTCCTTTCTTTTACAAAATAACTAAGACTTCTCCTTCTTTCCTTCTTAAAGATCTGATGATTTAACAGTAACTGCTAGCTGTTGATTGTGACAAGATTTTCAGCAATTAATTAAGAATGGATGATGATCAACTGCTTGTTGGAGGAGCTGCTTTTGGAACACTTTGTTCTGAGCTGCATGAGCGCGTTGACAATCTCATGAAAAAGTCAAAGAAGGAAGATCCCTTCCTAGGTGAAATCAAAGATACCCTAGACTCTTTGGAGACACTCAGCCACAAGAAACAACGCCACAAAAACGACCGGGAGACAGAAAAGTTTCATAAAGACAGAATCGCTAATGGCATCAAACTCCTCGACGCCTGCTTGGAGGATCCAACGTTGCTCAATAAGTATGAATACAAGAAAAAAATCTACGATCTGGATGACTCTCTGAAAATGGTGGCTATACAGCTCCTCATATCGGCGGCAGATGAGAGAGAAATCCAGAATGAGGACGCGGAGAGATTGGTTCCGGGTTGGGTAACGAAGCAGCAACCCGACCCAGCTGTTGATCAACCGGCGACACCACCAATCAGTGACATGGACGACACCATGAAAATAGTGAATAAATCAATGAAGGTTATCATTATATTATTTTTAATCCTCGCGGTCATTACAATGGTTGTTTGGGTAATAAACATCATGTTTAGGGTTTCTTCTGTAATTAAGGTGGTCGACGAATTCATAGAGTACTGCTCGTGGTTTGGGGATACGTCAGCAGCAGAAACAACGTATTATGATGGTAAATTATTATTAGTGACGTCGCGTTGGGCACTTCTCTTTTTGGCGCGTCTAGGTGTTCTTCTTGTCATGATATTCATTGATGCTGTTGTGAAGTTCACTGTATATGGTATTCTCTTTTATTTAGGGATGATGAAGGTGGTTGGTGTTAGATGACTGCGCCTATGATGCGCCGGATGTTAGGTGACTGCTGTTGAATGATATGAGCAAAGCAGTTAGCTGTTGGTATTGTTAGATGCTAGCTGTTGGTATGGTTAGCTGCTAGCTGTATTGATGGTTAGTTAGTTAGCTTAATTGTTAGGATTCAAACCAATTCAATTTGGTTGTTAAGCTCTCAATTCAGTTAGGTTGTTAGGCTCTCTCATCTCTTAGCTGTAGGTTAGTTTCTACAGCAGTTAGCCTAAATTAGTTGAGCACAATCTCCTTAGCTGTCATACATTGCAAGCATCTGTTACTTGCTGTATATGATTACTATATAAGTATTGAAGGTATGTATGAATGTAAGTGAGTGAGAAATATATGTAAAAGTAGAAGCTTTTACTTCATCTCTTCCTATACTCTTCTCTCCTCAATCATCTTCTTTCATCTTGAATTCTTCCTTTACTACTACAGCAGAATTCTAACATGGTATCAGAGCTAAATGCTCACAGCTGTGTGATTCTGGTGCTTCATGTGCAAGTATATACGAAGATCGTGATTAGCCTATAGTATTCTTTCTTCCTTTAATTCCGGTTCTTCAGGCGTGCTTTCTGCTCACTATCTGGATCTTCTGCTTCTCTTCTGCTCACTATCTGGATCTCTCACGTTGAGATCCTCTGCAAGATAAGTGTTTCTTGCATCTCTTGCTAGTCAAGTACTCAATACTGATTATACTTTCCTGTGCTTTCTGTTTTGCCATGACTATTGGTATGGATCTCCTTAAACATGTCACATACTTCATGTCTATAAAGCTAGATGATACAAACTATGTGTCTTGGAGTATTAAGATTCAGCGCTTGCTGAAAGGTTTTCATCTGTTTGGACATCTTGATGGTTCTAGTCTGTGTCCTTTGTCTACTGATGCATCGTTTCAAAACTGGGTTGATATGGATGCTGCTTTACTTAATGTTCTAATTGCAACGATATCTGAAGATGCCTTCACTGAGATAATGAACTGTGAGTTCTCACGTGAGGCTTGGCTTACACTGCAAGAACGTTTCTCTTCTTTGTCAGAAGCTAACCTCATGCAGCTGAAGACCAATCTTCAGACCATCCAAAAAGGTTCTGATTCTGTTGAGACATTCATGAGTAAGATTCGGTCTGCTCGCCAACGGTTGGCTAGTGCAGGTGTGCCTGTGTCTGACAAAGATGTAATCTTGATCACACTTAATGGCCTGCCATCTGATTATCATCCCTTCAAATCTCACATTCGGGCATGGCCAATTCCCGTTACTCTTACTGAGCTTCGGACTCTCTTGCTAGCTGAAGAAGCAAACCTTACCAAAGTTGCAACACAACTTGCTTCTCACTAATCCTTGCTTACCGCAATGGTGGCTACTAAAGAAGGTCAAGGTTCTCAAGGTGAATCCTTGAATGTACCTACCACGTCTCAATCGGGAGGTACGGGTTGGAATAACTCGAATTGGCAAGGGAGAGGCTCTAATAATTGGAATAACAATAGAGGTCGAGGTCGGTGGAATAATGGTCGAGGACGATGGAATAACAACTGGAACAACAATTGGAACAACAACAATAGGGGTAATCGTGGAGGTTATAATCGTGGATTGAATCATGGCTATCCTCCGTTTCCTGCTTATAATCAAGGTGCTCAACAAAACCATGGCTATTCTAACGGTGGTAATCAGTCCTATGGCTTCAATCCTCACTTTTCACAGTCATCACAGCAACCTCAACAGTCGCCTGGTCACACAAATCCTAGTGTTTTAGGGGCTTCCTCTCAGTACAGGCAAGCTCTCCCATCTCCAGTGTGTCAACTATGTAAGATTCCTGGCCATGAGGCCCTGGAGTGCTCACAACGGGGTCATTTTGAAGTGTCTACTCCACCCGGTACTCAGTCTCAGGCCTATTCAGCTACTCCTGTGTTTGAGTTCAATGATCCTAACTTCTGGCTTGCTGATACTGGTGCCAACAATCACATGATCTTTGATGATTCTCACTTACAACAAGCTCACGCTTGTCCTTCTAAATCAGGTATTTCAGTTGGTAATGGAGCTGTCCTTCCTATAGCTAGTGTTGGTTCTCTTACCTTGCCTATTATCGATCATGCTTTTCAATTGAAGGATGTGTATCATGTACCTCGCGTTGTTCATAATATGCTTTCTGTGCAAAAATTTTATTTGCATAATGGTTGTCAAATGCTGTTTGATGCTTACTCTCTTCGTATTCAGGACCACTCGGGGAGGACTCTGTACACACTTCCTAGTGTTAGTGGTTTATATCCTCTTCCTAAGTCTTTATCTTCTTCTTCTTTGTCTCCTCACTTGTCGACTATTGCTTGTGTAGGAAAAATAGTATCCTCTTCACTATGGCACCGGCGGCTTAGTCATCCTACCCATGCTGTCTTTTCTACTATGTTGTCCCAAGCTCAGATTACTTACTCGCCTGAGTCAACTTCCCATATGTGTCAACCTTGTCTCCAAGGCAAAGTATCTCGATTGCCATTTTCTGCTTCTGTCAATAGGACTTCTCACCCGTTTGCTAAAGTTCATTCAGATGTTTGGGGTCCTAGTCCTTGTCCTTCTTTTCTTGGTCATAAATACTATGTTCTCTTCATTGATGACTCTACTCGCTACTCTTAGATTTATCCTTTAATGCATAAATCAAATGTTTACCCTACTTTTGTTAAGTTCTACTCTTATGTTCTTAATTTCTTTGAAAAATCTATAAAAGTATTTCAAAGTGATGGTGGCGGTGAGTTTGTCAACAAGGCCATGACTGAGTTCTTCATGTCTAAAGGCATTCTTCATTTCAAGTCGTGTCCTTATACACCACAGCAGAACGGTCTTGCTGAGAGAAAACATCGACATCTCATTGAAACTACCATTACCTTGCTACAAACAGCTTCTATGCCCCCTTCTTTTTGGTTCCATGCTTGTTCTACTGCCAATTTCCTTATCAATCGTATGTCAACTGCTGTTCTTCATATGAGCTCTCCCTATTTTCTGCTCTTTGGTTCCTATCCTTGTTTACGGTTTTTAAAATCTTTCGGGTGTGCATGTTATCCTTTTCTCCGACCCTATACTAGCCACAAACTTGAACCTCGGACCACCCAATGTGTCTTTGCAGGGTACACTCTTGATTATAAAGGATATCTGTGTTATCATATTCACTCCAAAAAGACCTTTGTGTCTCGCCATGTTGTCTTTGATGAGAGTCAGTTCCCTTTTTCTTCTTCTCATGCATCCATCAACACATCCTTCGCACATGATCATGGCTTGGTAAACCATCCTAGTTGTACTCCATTGTATACTGCTTGTTCTCTACATGGCAGGGTTTCCTCTCCTGCTACATCGGGGTCTACTTCTGTGCATCCTGTGGTTCATTCACCAGACTCTCCGGCTTCAGAATATTCTCCATCTGCTCATGCTCTTGACTCTCCTGGCCCCTCTATTGACTTGGTGGTTGACATGACTGTTCCGGTTTCCCATCCTATGGTCACTCAATAAAAAAATGGCATCTCCAGACCTAGGCGTCGTGGCTTTCTTGCTTTGCACGTCACCTCCGCGGCTGGTCCTCTTCTTGAGCCAGTGACCTATACATAAGCTTCCCAGGTTCCTGAGTGGTGTCGTGCCATGCACGAGGAATTTTCTGCTCTCCAGCATCATCACACTTGGCGATTGGTTCCATTACATGCTCACCGTAGTGTTATTGGGTGTAAGTGGGTCTTCAAGTTAAAGCGCCATGCAGATGGCTCGGTGGCAAGGCACAAGGCACGCTTGGTTGCTAAGGGTTATCTCCAAGAGGCTGGGATTGATTATGATGAAACTTTCAGTTCGGTTGTCAAGCATACCACGGTGCGTCTCGTTCTTGCTTTGGCTACTCAGTTTAATTGGCCTTTACGGCAGCTTGATGTCAAAAATGCTTTTTTACATGGTGTTCTTCATGAAGAGGTTTACATGGACCAACCTCCGGGTTTTGTTGATTCTCATTGTCCTTCTTATGTGTGCAAGCTGGAAAAGTCTCTTTATGGCCTGAAGCAGGCACCTCGCGCTTGGAACGCTCGGTTTACTGGTCATATGCTCACTTTGGGGTTTGTTCAATCTCTCTCTGATTCTGCCTTGTTTGTCTTCCATCAGGGATCGGTTCTTCTTATTGTTTTGCTCTATGTCGATGACATCATCGTGACTGGGAATGATCCTGCTGCGATGACCCGTTTGATTTGTGCCTTGAGTACTGAGTTTGATATGAAGGATCTTGGGGCTTTGTCCTATTTCCTTGGTCTCCATGTGCGTTCTCACACAAATGGTCTGTTTGTTAATCAAAGCAAGTATACCTGGGAGCTTCTGAGCAAGGTTGGGATGTCTAATTGCAGTCCTGTTTCTACTCCTTTGGTTCCTGACACTAAGTTACTCCTTACTGATGGTCTCTTGCTTCCCAATCCCACTCTTTATCGGAGCATGGTTGGTGCTCTCCAGTACTTGACGTTTACTTGCCCGGATATTGTTTTTGCTGTTAATACTGTGTGTCAATTCATGCATGCTCCCACGGATGTTCACATGATGGCTGTCAAACGTATCCTTCGCTATCTAAAGGGTACTATGGCCTTTGGTCTTCGTTATGTCTCTGGCGCGCTTCGTCTTCACGCCTTCTCAGATGCCGATTGGGGTGGTGATCCTAATACTCGCCGTTCGACTTCTGGTCATATTGTCTTTCTTGGTTGCAATCCCATTTCATGGGAAGCCAAGAAACAGACCACCGTCTCTCGTTCTTCTGCCGAGGCGGAGTATCGAGCTCTTGCCAACATTGCTTGTGAACTACAGTGGCTAACTCACCTGTTGGCTGAACTTCATCTTCCTCTTGCTCGTCCGCCCCTGATCTGGTGCGATAGTGTCTCCGCCATTCAGATGGCCCATAATCCGGTCTTTCATGGCCGTACTAAACATGTTGAGATCGACGTCCATTTCGTTCGTGAGCGGGTTCAACGTAAAGCTCTTCACTTGGCGCATGTTTCCTCTCAGGACCAGCTAGCCGATGTCATGACTCATGGGCTACACACGCCTCGGTTTGAGTTTTATCGAGACAATCTCATGCTTCGGACTCCAGCATCAGATTGAGGGAGGCTGTTGAATGATATGAGCAAAGCAGTTAGCTGTTGGTATTGTTAGATGCTAGCTGTTGGTATGGTTAGCTGCTAGCTGTATTGATGGTTAGTTAGTTATCTTAATTATTAGGATTCAAACCAATTCAGTTAGGTTGTTAGGCTCTCAATTCAGTTAGGTTGTTAGGCTCTCTCCTCTCTTAGCTGTAGGTTAGTTTCTACAGCAGTTAGCCTAAATTAGTTGAGCACAATCTCCTTAGCTGTCATACATTGCAAGCATCTGTTACTTGCTGTATATGATTACTATATAAGTATTGAAGGTATGTATGAATGTAAGTGAGTGATAAATATATGTAAAAGCAGAAGCTTTTACTTCATATCTTCCTATACTCTTCTCTCCTCAATCATCTTCTTTCATCTTGAATTCTTCCTTTACTACTACAACAGAATTCTAACAACTGCGCCTATGTGCGCCTCACTTCGGCTGTGATGCGCCTCACCTCTACACACTTGATTATGCCATGACTATACTGCGCCTATGATGCGCCTCACTGCGCCTAAGAAGCGCCTCACCTCCTGCTGTCCATGCTGATATACTGCGCCTAGCTGCTGTCCATGCTGATGTGCTGCGCCTAGCTGGTATGCCTCCCTGCGGTCCATAAACAGCTATGTCTTAGCTGTATTACAGGTGCTAGACAACTATGAGTTCTGTTAAGGTTGTTAGGGTAGTTAGGACAGCTATGAAATGCTGTTAAGTGTGTTAGAACAGTTAGGAAATTGTTATATTAGTTAAGAGACTTACTTGATCTCTAAGTAATCAACTACAAGCTATAAATAGCTAACAAATGCTGTAATATGTGTAAGTTGGAAAGCAATAAAGATTGTCTTGTTCATCTCTTCCATTCTTTTACAAAATAACTAAGACTTCTCCTTCTTCTCTTCTTAAAAGTCTGATCCCTAACATGGTATCAGAGCTTGACTCATGATATATGGTTAACCCCATTTATGAGTGATCAATATTCTACCTTTGCTTCCGCTGCAAATCTCCACAGAACTTCTCAAAAAAAAGTTGTTTCTGCTTCTTCTTCATAATCCCTTCTCAGAACTTCTCAAAAGAAAGTTGTTTCTGCTCCTTCTTCATAATCCCTTCTCAGAACCTCTCAAAAGAAAGTGGCTTCTGCCGTATTACATTCCTTAAAAGATTACTCACCATGGTTACAGCTGCTCAACTTCAAATCTTGCAATCACCGATTGCTTCTCTTATTCCAACAATCGGAAATGCAGTCACTGTCAAACTTGATGATCATAACTTCATCACCTGGAACTTCCAGATGGAACTTCTTCTCAATGCAAATGGCATTTTTGAGTTCGTCAATGGTACAAAGAAATGTCCTCCTCGCTCTATCTCTGAATTGGGTCCTGAGGATCCACCCTCTGATGCTTACCTGATATGGAGGATGCACGATCAAGCACTGATGCAACTCATTACTTCAACTCTCTCCACATCTGCTATTTCCTGTGTTATTGGTTGCAAAAGTGCTTAAGAAATGTGGACCAACCTGAGAGACAGGTTTGCCTCTTATACTAAAGCCTCTATCTTTCAGATGAAAACTGATCTTCAAAATGTTAAGAAAGGCTCAGAAAATATGACTCAATATTTGCAAAGAATTAAGGTTGCTAGAGATCTCTTAGAATCATGTAATGTCCGTTTTGAAGATGAGGATGTTGTTATTCTTGCATTAAGAGGTCTGCCTACTGAATATAATACCTTTCGATGTGTCATTCGTGGAAGAGAGAATTCTATCAGTCTCAAGGATTTCAGGTCTCAATTTTTGGCTGAAGAAACAATCATCGATCAATCCTCTGAGCATCCATCTTTCCTTTCTGCTTTCTCAGCTACTAATAATGGTACTCAGTCAAGGTCTGATCTTGAAGTCACAAACTCATCTGGTGCACCTACTTTCAATAACATGTCTAACAGTGTGACACCTAGTAATACCTCTCAAAATGTTCAGCGGCTGTCTGATAATTTTCAGCAGTTTGGTTACATTGGAGGTTATGGCAAAAACAGTGGATGTTCCACCAACAACTTCAATAATGGGTATAGAGGCAATTAAGTTGTATCCCAACTATGGAAATAGTGGCAATGGTGGGAACAATAATTCAAAATTTTGGAATAATGGAAATAAGGGAGGTTCTAGTTACTCCTCAGCACCTGGTGTTCCTAGTGCATCAACTCAGAACTATTATCAGCCACCATCAATCTGTCAAATTTGTGCGAAGAAGGGACATACAGCTGCAGATTGTTATCATCGACATATGAATCAACCATCACCAATCAGTGAGCCTTGCCAGATATGCTGGAAAGCTGGTCACTCAGCCATGAACTGTTATCACAGGGAGAACTATTCTTATCAAGGATCCTCTCTTCCAGCCAATCTGACTGCTATGAATACACAGATAACACATCCTGCTCAGCAGCAAGAGTACTGGATTGCAGACACTGGAGCCACAACTCATATGACTTCTGAGTTATCTCAAGTTCAAAGGCCAAATCCTTCCTCCTCTGAAGACATCATTACTACAGTAGGTGGTTCAGGTTTGAAAATAGCTCATGCTGGTCACTCTTTTCTTGAGACTACTAATCCCACACCTCACTGTTTTCTTTTAAATGAAGTTCTTCATGTTCCTCATATCTCAGCACACTTGTTATCTGTCCATAAGTTGTGCAGAGATAACCATTGTTCCTTCTCTTGTACTGAGTCTTCTTTTCTAATTCAGGATAGAACCACAGGTGTCACACTCTTCCAAGGACTGAGTAAGGATGGCTTGTATCCTCTTCCTTTAAGTTGTTCTTCAAATAAAGCTTTTGATGTTCCTCAGAATTCATCTCCTTTTGCTCTTCTTGGAAAACTTACGCATACTCAACTGTGGCACAGAAGATTAGGACATCCTTCAAACCAGATTGTGGCTGCTGCATTACAGAAGGCTAGCATTTCTGTTTCTAAAGATTCAACTCCTGCTATTTGTGAATCTTGTCTAGAAGGAAAATTGTCAAAACAGTCTTTTCCTGTCTCTAGTTCCAAATCTCTTACTCCTTTTGCAGTACTTCATTCTGATGTATGGGGTCCTTCACCTACTATCTCTGGTGAAGGGTTTAGATACTATGTCAATTTTGTAGATGAGTGTACACGATATACTTGGATTTTTCCAATGAAAAATAAATATGAGGTTCTTTCCATCTTTGTTCTTTTTCATACTTACATTCTAAACCAATTTTCTGTTTCAATCAATGTTCTTCAAAGTGATAGAGGTGGTGAGTATATTAGTCAAACATTTCAGACCTTTTTGGCTCTCAAAGGAATTGCTCATCACAGGTCTTCCCCCTATACACCTGAACAAAATGGTCTAGCAGAAAGAAAGCACAGACACATCCTTGAGACAGCAATCACCATTCTTCAAACAGCCTCCTTACCATCTCAGTTTTGGTTCTATGCATGTGCTACTTCAACCTACCTTATAAATAGAATGCCATGTGTTCTGTTGAAAACGAAATCTCCTTTTGAATCCTTATTTTCCAAACTTCCAGTTCTTACTCATCTAAAAGTTTTTGGATGTGCTTGCTTTCCACTATTAAAACCTTATAACTCTATTAAACTTCAACCTAAAAGAAAAAAGTGTGTTTTCTTAGGGTATGCAGAAAAATACAAAGGTTTCATTTGTCATGATCTAGTGTTTAAAAAGACCTTTGTGTCTAGACATGTGTTGTTTGATGAGCTTCAGTTTCCTTTTTGTTCTTTGCTCCTTAAATCTCAGTGTCTTTCATCTGCTTCTTCTATCTTAGACGTCACAGATAACATGTCTCCTCCTTCCTCCATACCTTCAACATTTACACAGTCTCCTGTTACTCAGTCCTCATTTTTCCCTGAATGTTCTAGTCCTGAGCTTGACATTGATCAACATTCACCTGAACCTGCTCAAAATGATGTCACAAATGGATCACCTTCTGATCAAACATCGACTGGTACTGCCCCTGACTTCTTGGAAGCCTCTTCTCCTCCTCCTAACCCTTCACTTGCTCATCCTAGTAGCACCACTGATGATGACTTTCATCCTCAATGCTTAGAAGTGGTGTTACCCATCTCTGGGGTAAATATGCATCCTATGCAGACTAGGTCCAAGAGTGGTATTTTCATGCAAAAGGCTCTTCACTCCACTCATGTTCTATCATCTGAGGTTGATCTTGCTCAAGTTGAACCAGTATCCTTCAAATCAGCTTCTTCCTCTCCTGTGTGGCAGCAAGCAATGGAGGATGAAATGAATGCTTTGTATGGACAAGACACTTGGTGTTTAGTTCCTCTTCCTGCTTCCAAAAACTTGGTAGGCTGCAAATGGGTTTACAGAATCAAGAAAAATTCAGATGGCACTATTGCTAGACATAAGGCTCGGCTTGTAGCAAAAGGTTTTAGTTAGGAAGAAGGTCTTGATTATGGTGAGACATTCAGTCCAGTGGTTAAAACTACTACTGTCAGATTGGTCTTAGCATTAGCAGCTCATTTTCAATGGCCTCTTAAACAGCTTGATGTTAAAAATGCTTTCTTGCATGGGGAACTTAAGGAAGAAGTATATATGACACAACCTCCTGGTTTTGAAGATTCATGCCATCCTGATCACGTGTGCAAACTGCAAAAATCTCTCTATGGCCTCAAGCAAGCTCCTCGAGCCTGGAATGATAAGTTTACTAGCTTTCTTTCTGAGCTAGGCTTTCAAACAACTTAGGTTGATGCCTCTCTTTTTGTCAAGCAAACATCTTCTGCAGTCGTAATTCTTCTGTTATATGTGGATGATATCATCCTCACTGGTAGTAATATTGTTGCAATATCAGAGGTCACAGCCTCTCTCACTGCAGAATTCGACATGAAAAACCTTGGAGATCTTCACTTCTTCTTGGGGTTACAGATCCAGTATACTTCCAATGGTTTGTTTGTTTCTCAATCCAAGTAAATTCATGACTTACTCACTAAAACTTCAATGCTGGACTGCAAGCCTATTGATACTCCTAGTGTACCTGGATCCCGACTTAAGAAAAATGATGGCTCTTTGTATGGTAATCCTTCCAACTATCGGAGCATTGTTGGTGCATTACAGTACTTGACCTTCACCAGACCCGATATTGTTTTCTCTGTTAATCAGGTTTGTCAGTACATGCACTCACCATCTGAGTCTCATTTTATGGCTGTCAAACGCATCCTTCGATATCTTAAACGTACTCAACATCAGGGCATCTCCTTATCTGCTGGCTCTTTAGACCTCATTGCCTATACTGATGCAGATTGGACTGGAGATCCGACTGATCGTCATTCTACTACTGGTGTCGTTGTCTATCTTGGTAATAATCCTATCTCTTGGATGTCCAAGAAGCAAACCACGGTTTCCCGATCTAGTACTGAGTCTGAATATCGAGCCCTTGCTATTTTCGCTGCTGAAGTTGCCTGGATTCGTCAGTTATTATGCGCTCTTCACATCCCTTTGTTAAAACCTCCTTTGATTTACTGTGATAGTACTTCAGCCACAAGTCTCTGTGCCAATCCCATCTTTCATTCTCGTGCTAAGCATATTGAGATTGATTACCACTTTGTTCGTGAGTGTGTGGTTCTTGGTGACTTGGATGTTCAACATGTGTCTTCAGGTGATCAGGTGGCCGACATCTTCACTAAAGCTTTAGCAGATGATCTTTTCTATTTAGGTTGTTAGGCTCTCTCCTCTCTTAGCTGTAGGTTAGTTTCTACAGCAGTTAGCCTAAATTAGTTGAGCACAATCTCCTTAGCTGTCATACATTGCAAGCATCTGTTACTTGATGTATATGATTACTATATAAGTATTGAAGGTATGTATGAATGTAAGTGAGTGAGAAATATATGTAAAAGCAGAAGCTTTTACTTCATCTCTTCCTATACTCTTCTCTCCTCAATCATCTTCTTTCATCTTGAATTCTTCCTTTACTACTACAACAGAATTCTAACAACTGCGCCTATGTGCGCCTCACTTCGGCTGTGATGCGCCTCACCTCTACACACTTGATTATGCCATGACTATACTGCGCCTATGATGCGCCTCACTGCGCCTAAGAAGCGCCTCACCTCTTACTGTGCATGCTGATATACTGCGCCTAGCTGCTGTCCATGCTGATGTGCTGCGCCTAGCTGGTATGCCTCCCTGCTGTCCATAAACAGCTATGTCTTAGCTGTATTATAGGTGCTAGACAACTATGAGTTCTGTTAAGGTTGTTAGGGTAGTTAGGACAGCTATGAAATGATGTTAAGTGTGTTAGAATAGTTAGGAAATTGTTATATTAGTTAAGAGACTAACTTGATCTCTAAGTAATCAACTACAAGCTATAAATAGCTAACAAATGCTGTAATATGTGTAAGTTGGAAAGCAATAAAGATTGTCTTGTTCATCTCTTCCATTCTTTTACAAAATAACTAAGACTTCTCCTTCTTCTCTTCTTAAAAGTTTGATCCCTAACAGTTGGTTCGGTGGTTAGTTTCCGAAATCTGTATCGACGAGGTTTCTCCTGGTCGTGATTCCGGAAGCCAATCCTCTTGACGGCGTGGACGTTGTATTTCCTCTATATATGTGTTCTTCTTTGTACTTAAGTAAAATGCCATTGCAAGAGCTCAATTTAAGGAAGAAGATTAATGTGCTTTCAGTCTGTGTAATTATTTGGATGCTCAATCTTCTAAAATAAAATCGTCTTGGCCATAAGAAATTAGCGTCAACAAAGTGGGAGGGTGAGGATTCAAGTTTATAATGTTGGATAATTAAACAATAGAAGGAAAATAAAAGAGTTGCAATGTATAAACATGAATCATTAATTATTACTTGAATATGTTAATTCATAGTCCTGCCCTAGAGGAAATTATTATCCAGGCGGATCCTACTTAATCTGATGCCTTTAGTAAAGCTATTATTTTAATTAAAAATACTAAAGAGACTACAATATTTGTAGATCACATACTAATACAGACGAATTTTATATATATTGGTGAATTCTACTTGTATAAGTACGTATGTGGTTTACAAATGTGATATCATTAACATTGCCCTATTTTAATACATTCACATGAGCTACGACCATTAAATTTTAGGATAATGCTTGCATCTCACTATGGTAGTACCTTTTCAGACCATCCTAATGGTACCTCTTCGGACCACCCTGGTAGTTATTACCACCATTTCGATTTATCTAATTGTTGTTATACACATATCATAATCGAAACCGTTCAACTCCTAAGCATCATTTCAAGATCATCTACTCAAAAAAATAAACGAAATTGAAGATAATTTAGTTATTCATATGTATCAACTACATGGACGGTTCACCAAGATCTTAATTGTTACCAAAATCGTTAATTTCTTTGATAAACATGAATGACTAAACGACCTCCAATCTTGTTGATTGTTTTACGGAAATGATCTTGAAATGATAATTTAAATAATGAACGGTTCTGATTATGATGTATATACAAAATAATTTGATAAATAGAAAAAATGGTACGAGAAGATACAACCAGAGTGAGATGGTTCGTACCTTCTTAAATTTTTTCAAATAAGTTCTATAAGTTTTGCTTAATTTTATTATGGCAAATACTAGAGAGACCATATTTACAAACCACATTTTTAAATTAACCACATAATAATTATACCGGTGGACCCAACTTGTATTGGTGGTTTCTACCCGTATTATTATGTAGTTTATAAATATGATATACAAATCTGATATCCCTAACATTGTGTTTTTATTATCAAAAATTAATTTTAGGCATACTAGAAGAAACACTAATCTTATTTGTGTGTCTGAGATCCATTGGTTTGCTTCCGCACAACATCTGTGAGGCGCGGCACAGGGGATTTTTTTTAATTTGAATGTGAATCTTATCTTCCATCTTCTTGTTCATCGGCCTGATAAAAAAATCCAGCTGTAGTGATCTGTGATCTGTCTCTCCTAGAACCCTAATAATTATTAATATGAAGTTCAAATATTTTGTGAAATCTCAATAGTCACATTCTTTCACAAAAACGATAAGTTATAATTCATGATTTTTAGTCGATTTTTGAAATTTCGACAAAAAATATAATAAACAAAACTTATTTTATTTCCATTTTCATCTCACTATAAGCTTTTTCAACGTTCATAGAGAAGATTTCTAATTGTTTTCGGTGCCTAAACTTTCTTCTAGATATCCCGTTTAGAAATTTCATTGAATTTCATATTTTTAGCTTAAAAAATGCAAAAAATAATAGTTATTGGGCACCATAAATGACATGACATGTTCAAATGTTTTGTAAGAGTTTTGCTAATGTGCAGGGAATTTTTTTGCAAAATCTCATCTCAACAATCGCATTTTCTCTCAAAAACGGCGTACTCACGATTTTTAACCAATTTTTGAAATTTCGAAAAATTATCAAACTCCGAATGAAATTCAATGGGATCCAGAAACACTTATTTTATTTCCATTCTCATCTCACTGCAAGCTTTTTCAAAGTTCATAAAGAATATTTCGAGTTGTTTTTAGTGCCTAAACTCTCTTACGCACTTCGTTTTGAATTTTCATTGAGTTTCATGTTTTGTGCTTAAAATATGCAAAAAACAGTCATTGGGCACCATAAATGGCACGACATCTTTAATGATTTATAATAATTTATAATAGTTTATAGTGTCTAAAGCTCGCGATTTTTTGTCGATTTTTGAATCAAAAACCTCATTCTCCTTGTGTTGGAATCTTATTATAAGATTTTTTTTTTAATTTTAAAATTGATACATGTGTTTTCTTATAAATCTCAGTCTCCAAAGTCACTTTCGAATCTCGTAACAAAATAAAATTTTATTGAACTAAACATTTTTTAGTGTAACAAATTCTAAAATATAATTTTTTGGTCACTATAAATTGCAGAACATGCCTCAAAAGACTTATAAATTTTTTGTTAATTTGTAGTGAAATTATTTCGCAAATTCTCAATAGTTGCATTTTTCTCAAAAACTGAGTTATATTTAACTCAGGATTTTTAATCAGTTTCTTAAATTTCGACAAAAACGTCAAAAATTACATTCTACTTTCATTCTTATCTTACATCTTTTTAAAATGTCGACAAAAACATAAAAAAAATTATTCTACTTTTCTCAATAAAAATAAATAAATTATTGACACCAATAGACGGCAACGGTCAACACGTACCTCTGCATTTGGCAATGCATGTATCTGAAATGGGATGGTGATGGTGTTTCATATATAGTTGAATGTTGGGAGCAAAACTGATGAATTTGGAGACTTCAAATCCTTAAAAAGAGAAGGAAATACAGAGATTATGCCTCAAATTGTATATAAATAGAAAATTTGTAGAACCATACAATAATTTCATCTAAATTTAGAAGTATACAACTAAACAACACAAACATTCAGATATGAATCTTCTCTCCGTCTTTCTTGGCTCAAATCTGTCCTCACTTTCGTCAAGCCCTCATGACACTCAAGAAACAGACTCTGAAGGCTCGAATTCCAACCTAAGCGTGTCGTCCGGCAGCTTTGCCACAGAGTAGAGCATTTCCAGGAATGGTATATTCATTTGCAAGGTTCTGGATTGGATTCCAAACCCGAAGATAGAATTGTTGGCCAAGATATTGCCTTTCCCATATCGCCGACCTCAAGTTCCACATCCCTTGGTTGTCTAGTGACACCAATATAGTTGTCCAGGCATTTGGATACACCTTCATAAACAAAACAAAATGATGGGATATTGAAATAGCTAATCGAAGCATATACTATCAATATTAACCGAGATTATTTACCTGAGTAGTGTGTCTTGTAAGGGCATCGACTAGATTGTAGGTTGTTCTCTTGGCTGGTGACCATTGTCCGAAACCATATCTGCATTTGTTCAAACAATGAAGATTATGTTTATATTCTCTCCATTCGTGTCACGAAAGTTAAGCACAAGAATTTAAGCATGTTTGAGTTGACATACCCAACAACCCAGAAATCGTAGCCATCTAGATGCATAGATTGGAGGGTGTCTTCGTTGTTTTGGAAGACAATTTCGAGGAATCCATGGTGTGAGACTGGCAATACAGGGGTAGCTTTGAATGCATTACCACCAGAGGGAACGGTTTGGATGGAATCAATGGTGTAGACTCCGGGGATGTTAAAATGATCAGCAAGCTTTAGAGGGGTATCAGGGTTAACATAGGAGACACTGTTGATTGCGTATCGCAGAGTTCCATTAATCATTGGTGCTGAATTGGCCAACACAATTGTCTTTGTTGGTGTGACCTGGCCATAATGGTATGAGCCCTGAGGATTAGGCCTGGCTGCATTTGCTGTCAGATTCCACCTAAAAAACCAAGTTCAAAACGATCAAACCAATGTAAGGGCTCATTGGTCCAAAATTCAAAATTCTCTAAGGGCTCATTATGTTTGAATCTTCTTATGTGGATACCTGAAAGTTCTGGCTTGCTCTACAGACCAATGTAATTGGTAGGTAGGACCGGCAGGGACAGGTCCAGAAACTGGGGTATGAGAGTTTGAGTAGTGTAACACTGAAGTTGCTGTAAGAACAAGCCTAGTAAATCGCGTGGATGCAACAATGTAGTAGTCCTTTGGAGGCTGATCTAAGGTTACTAGGACAGCTACAGATTGGCCAACATGAACATCGAGAGAGTCGTATATGTTCTGAACCGTGTGAGATCCTTCAACTTCAACTAACTTCATTTTATGTCCTTGAATCCTTACGTTTAATGAGGTTGACAAACCCACATTTGAGAACCTGAACATATATGTCTTTCCTGAGAGCAAAAACATAGTTGAAAGTTGAAACATTGTTCATTTGAGTTAAGGTTAAAATATATAAGATTGAGAATTTACCTTTGTCACCACTGAAGCTGTTACTAGTCTTGCCATTTATGAGGACACCGTCGGGGAAAGGTAGAGACTTTCCTGAGTCCAAAGATTGCTGCAATGCCTGCAAACGCCAGGACAAAGAGAGTACGTTAACATACAAACATTTGTATCAAACAGTTATAAATTTCATCTGGTTAAAAATTCAACAATTTGACAAAATCACCAGCAATATGTTTGTTGCTACCTTATGGCTGGCCTTGAACCAATCACCAACAAGTAAAGTGAAATCTCCGTCAGGGATTGCATAAGGGATTGGGATCCGAGGTCTCTGATAGATGTTGATCCCTCCGAATCCACCAGCAGCTCTGTGCAATTGAGTTGATGGGAAATATGTATAGGAACCAATCTGATCCTTGGTCTGAAACTTGTAGGTAAAGTTTGAGTTTGCCGGCATGGCGCAATTGGTTCCCAAAACCCCGTCTTGCCATGAGTTCTTCCTCTGCTTAATCCCATTCCTGGTTTTGGCAAAGAAAATTTCTTACTATGCAAAATTCTCTTCACCATTTCCATCAAAATTTAACAATAGCAGAAGCTACAAAACAATGCCACTTAAGAATAGCCTAAAATTACATAAAAAAAACACTTGTTTACAGATAAAAGCACTTTTATGTATGTATACCAAACAAGCACTTGAACTTTCAAGCTTCAATTTCCCAAGGACAAAAATCTAGGAACAAATTCCTCCACACAAGTAAGCCTAATGTAGCCATTTAACTCAATTTTTTTGTATTGTTCTTCTAAAATTTCATAGCAGCTCAACATAAAAAGGAAAGCCATGCCTTTAAAGGCCATTTGAAATCTCTATTTCTCAATCTCAGATAATTAACCAGCATTGTGGCTGTTCTTCAGTAAATTACAGTTCTCTAATATATTAAAAAAGGAAACAAAAATAAAATAGCATGAAGATCGATGGACTCACCAGGTGAGGAGAAAAGGCTGGTCCAGCTTGTTAATGAGGTTGAGGATAATGTTGTCATTGGTGACCACATCAAGTCTAGGGCCAGGAAATTGGCCATTGATAAGAATTACCTTTAAAAAAATGAAAAAGACCCAATTTTTAGAACAACCCAAGAGCTCCAAAAATGGAACAAACAAAGCAAAAATGGCAGAAAGCACAAAAACCAACCTGTTGAGGAACACCAAGAGGAGAAATAGTCCCATAAGTGACAGTCCAAGTGTAGAACTTATATGGGTCTTCTGCTTTCACCACTGCAACACTGAAAACAGCCAAAACCCAGCAAAACAAATGGAGGAAGAAGACTGATTTTTTCTCCATTTGAGCCTGCAAAAAATGCCCTTCTAGCTCAAAACCCCAGATTTGGGTTTAATTTAATTTTTTGGTTTGGTTTGGTTTGGTACATTGGACTGAGGATCTGTCGGTGACAGACAGTGTTTTATAGCTGGAGCGCGGGAATAAGTGCTTCACCAAATATGTCCTTTTTACCCTTCTTCTTCTTTATTTTCAATTATTATTTACAGCAATTGTGCTTTCCAAAAATAAAGTCTCTTTATTTTATCTTAATTTTTAAGGTAGAACCAAAATCATCAATGTCCTCGTATTGGGCGCTTAGACGCGTTTTCTTGTGAACATAATCATTTTTTTTTTTTTTGGGTAAATAACACGAGATGTCTCTTCATACGAAGGATGTGTTTAATTCTCGCTCAAAGTGCAGTTTGCTTCTAAGCACAAAGTTCCTGTAAGTTAGACACTAAAAAATTCACCTTATGAAATTGACAGTTTTCCAACTGCATCACACCTCGTAACTGTGAACATAATTATAATTATTTAACGGTGTAACCTAATTTATATATGTGTGCTCAATAAATTGTCGATTCGATTTTTAAATTATCTTAATTTAAGTTAAAAACCGTGCAAAAGTTTTACCTCATTCAAAAGTTATATATATATATATATATATATATATATATGTAATTGACATTGCTTAAAATGAAAGGAATTTTAAAGTTGAAATCAATTATGAACATGAGAGCTAAAGTGAGAGACACTTTTTCCATAACCTTCGGCCTCTAATTGCGCCTTTGATCTTGAAATTATACTTCACTTCACTTTTCCTTTCTTTTGGGATATTTTTCACTTATAATTTTTTGACTAATAACCGTTTACATCTAGGGCTTTTTCAGACGAGTAATGTTAGGAAATCGGTCGCACACAATGTGCTTTTTCTAACCTTTTTGTTTTCGCACGAGTAATATTTTTATTCTATATTTTGTTACTAGTTAGTTTCAGAAATTCGAAATTGTAATATCTTCCAATTAATATTATAACTACATGAATGTAACTTTTTTTTCTTAGGCTTTTGCAGCATTTTTTTTATTAGATTAAATGGAATTATTGATTGTTGGCACATGCAGATCATATTGTTTCTGCCATTCTCCATTTCCCAAATTTCTGCAACTTTGGAAATAGCTGTGGAGTGAACAATAATGCTGCAAGGCAGAAACATATATATATATATATATATATATATATATATATCAAGACCAAGAGAACCCTTTTGAGCAATCCACTAGCCATTTCTGCTCCACTTCTTTGTTTTCTTTCCTTTGGTCAATAAGTCGGCAGCTGAGTGACAATATAGTAACCCTAGAAAGGTCATATTTTTCGACTACGTTAACCAATCAGACAATGTAATAAGGGAATATTTTCATGTTAGAATTACGTTGGATTCACAATTTATTCATATCTAATAAAATCTCAAGCAGATTAGCACAATAATTCATCGTCACAATCTTCTACTTAAATCTTGATCGATATAATATGAGGCATAGTCAACTCACAACTTGTGAAGCGTACGCATTTAAATTCACCTACCCTAAGTGTGTATATTCAAAGTTTTCATGGGACGTGTCCTCTATATGGTATTATTACGATGGGCATGAGCATGGGACACTCGAATGCTGGGTCGTCCAGCTCATAATATTAAGGCTTAATTAAGCTACAACTGGGTTCAGTTTAACTAAAGTCGTGGACTAATCAAATGCAAGATTACAAGAAGAGATGCTTACTTTATGAGTCTTATTGGCTTCACACTCATTTTAGCTATCATTTCTGAATTTTATTACTAGTAGTAGTAAGCGTCCCTGAACTATATCTAAACGTGCAAAGATAGTCCTTCAATTACATTTCTTAACGATTTATGTTAAGAATAAGGGTAAAATTATTCTATCAGTTATGCTTTTTTTTTAACAGAAATCGTTGAGAAATTTAACGGAATGACTGACCTTGCACGTTTAGAAATAATTCAAGGACGTCTACTACTAATATTAAAGTCCAAGAACGATAATTAAAATTAGTGTGAAATTCAATTATTTTTCCATAAAAGTTATGTGCATGTTCTGCACAGGATCCATACCCCCACTTGCCCTAGCTAGTTCTTGCATCTGTGAAAACGTTAATTTAGGCTTCAAATTTGGGCAAGTCAACTGATCGATGCCCTGTTGGTTGTAGGAAAGGGAAAGCAACTAGTTGAAGGTAAGAGGTATATCCAGTGATACTGTATCCATCCCCAGCATCATATTTTTTATTCAAACCAAGTCCTAAGTCTTTCAACTAGCTAGCTAGCTTAATTAAGTTGGATTGTCTTTTGTTAGCTTATTTTTGTTTTATATGAACTGTATTTACATGGAAAATGCCTGTACTTATCTTAGACTGCGTTTGATATGCCGTATAACATTTCCGGATAAGATAGGATATACGGAGCGTACGTTTGGTATGTTCCGTAATAATTAGTCACCGGGCTATTCTATCAGCTTCGCATTTATTATCCGATAGCAACCCTCTAATATTGTACGCTCCAAATCATCTGTTTTATTTAGTCGGCTCCTGTATGCAATCAGGCGTTTCTCCTTCGTGTTCGTCTTCTCCTCTCGTGCGTATCAAGAAAATTGTCAGATTCTAATCATCATCAATACCTTTTTTCTTCATTCTAGCATCACAGATTCTAATGATCAGATCAAATACAGCAGGAAGGAAACATGATTTTGGATACAGGTTTTTCTTAATCTGCTTATAACACCCTGCAGGTTTCCTCCCCATGATGAGCTCTTGATTCTCCTCCTCCTCTTCTTAATTTACGCTTCCAGGCGGAAACAATCCTATATCAATACTTCTTCAGGATTGTCCTTTCTTGCTCTTCATTGTCGACTTCATCATGCCAACTTTGATCTACTCAAGCACAAAAAACAAATTAAGCCTCCCTTTCTCTATTTCTCTCGGGAAGGAATTTGGGAATTTTGGGATCTAGGTTTTGTTTGTTTTCTTTTAAACAAATTTAATATTAACATAATCTTTTATTTTTAAATTCACTTTCATATTTAACAAATGAGTTTATTGTGGTTAAAAAAAAAACTATTGAGTTTATGGAAAAAAAAAAGAAAAATTGTGTATTCGGCCAGAAAAATTGTAATAATAAAAAATATCAATGATTAATTAAAAATAAATAATAAATAATAATAATTATATACATAATTAATATTTATGATATATAGATATTTATTATCAACTAGTATAATATAATCCGGCCTGTATAATATAGTCGGCATTTTAATCCGTAGAGCACCAAATGTCCGACTAAATAGTCAGTCTATCCGATGGACAAATTAATCTATATATCCGACTGAAATAGTCAGTACAATACGGCGTATCAAACGAGACCTTAGAGTGGATGTGCTCATTCCCCCTACAATTGATTATTAAACTTTTAGAATTCAAGTGTAATAATCGGAACCATCGATTTCTTATAATATTATGGAAATATAATAAATCCAAAGAACAATCAGATTGAAGATCATTATTTGGATACTCTGTATTTATTAAATCACTTGACGATTTTAATTACGATTAAGATGCTTATAGATGAGTAAAGCATAACTAATTTATACTTATTAATCAAGAACAAGATTAAATATAGAACCATAAACACTAATAGTGATGTATATCTTGGTATGCTCATATTTCTATATATTAAGTTTGATTATCTGTTCATATGTTGAAAATATTGGGCCGGGGGACCCTATATTCATGTCACCCATGTGATATCCAGTAATTGCATTTGCATGGGGCCTGGATTTTTGACCTTATTCTATCCAATTAAGTAGGCACCACACTCTAATCAATTAGCTGATGAATAATTAATTAAAAAAGAAAATAAGTAAAAACAATTTGCATGGGTCCACACTTATTGCCAATTCGGTGAGCTAGGAATAATGAGAAATAATTAGGAAATTTTTAATACATATTTATTTAATGTAATTGCTAGATTAAGCATACAAAAACTTTGTATATAACTGGATGTTTAAGAGAGTTTAATGATTGTTTATTGTACTTATTAAACTACTGTCACGTTAACACATAATAGAGGTTGTTGCTCAACCTTTCCTCGAGTGATGAATGTAGAGGAGCGATTGGAGGAAATATATGCATATAGCATACATAGGTAGTTTGTTTTGTGCAAATAAGTCCAGTGACTCTTATTTTAGGTTGACTATGTTAGATTTTCTTGTGAACATAATCATTTCTTTTTTTGGGTAAATAACACGAGATGTCTCTTCATATGAAGGGTGTACTTAATTCTCGCTCAAGGTGTAGTTTGTTCCTAAGCACAAAGTTTCTGTAAGTTAGACACTAAAAAATTCATCTTATGAAATTGACAGTTTTTCAACTGCATCACACCTTGTTGTTGTGAACATAATTATAATTATTTAACGGTGTAGGCTAATTTATGTATATGTGCTTAATAGATTGTCGATTCGATTTTTAAATTATCTTAATTTAAGTTAAAACCGTGCAAAAGTTTTACCTCATTCAAAAGTTATATATATATATATATATATATATATATATATATATATATATATATATGTAATTGTCATTGCTTAAAATGAAAGGAATTTTAAAGTTGAAATCAATTATGAACATAAGAGCTAAAGTGAGAGACACTTTTTCCATAACCTTCGGCCTCTAATTGCGCCTTTGATCTTGAAATTATACTTCACTTCACTTTTCCTTTCTTTTGGGATATTTTTCACTTTTAATTTTTTGACTAATAACCGTTTACATCTAGGGCTTTTTCAGACGAGTAATGTTAGGAAATCGGTCGCACACAATGTGCTTTTTCTAACCTTTTTGTTTTCGCACGAGTAATATTTTTATTCTATATTTTGTTACTAGTTAGTTTCAGAAATTCGAAATTGTAATATCTTCCAATTAATATTATAACTACATGAATGTAACTTTTTTTTCTTAGGCTTTTGCAGCATTTTTTTTATTAGATTAAATGGAATTATTGATTGTTGGCACATGCAGATCATATTGTTTCTGCCATTCTCCATTTCCCAAATTTCTGCAACTTTGGAAATAGCTGTGGAGTGAACAATAATGCTGCAAGGCAGAAACATATATATATATATATATATATATATATATATATATCAAGACCAAGAGAACCCTTTTGAGCAATCCACTAGCCATTTCTGCTCCACTTCTTTGTTTTCTTTCCTTTGGTCAATAAGTCGGCAGCTGAGTGACAATATAGTAACCCTAGAAAGGTCATATTTTTCGACTACGTTAACCAATCAGACAATGTAATAAGGGAATATTTTCATGTTAGAATTACGTTGGATTCACAATTTATTCATATCTAATAAAATCTCAAGCAGATTAGCACAATAATTCATCGTCACAATCTTCTACTTAAATCTTGATCGATATAATATGAGGCATAGTCAACTCACAACTTGTGAAGCGTACGCATTTAAATTCACCTACCCTAAGTGTGTATATTCAAAGTTTTCATGGGACGTGTCCTCTATATGGTATTATTACGATGGGCATGAGCATGGGACACTCGAATGCTGGGTCGTCCAGCTCATAATATTAAGGCTTAATTAAGCTACAACTGGGTTCAGTTTAACTAAAGTCGTGGACTAATCAAATGCAAGATTACAAGAAGAGATGCTTACTTTATGAGTCTTATTGGCTTCACACTCATTTTAGCTATCATTTCTGAATTTTATTATTAGTAGTAGTAAGCGTCCCTGAACTATATCTAAACGTGCAAAGATAGTCCTTCAATTACATTTCTTAACGATTTATGTTAAGAATAAGGGTAAAATTATTCTATCAGTTATGCTTTTTTTTTAACAGAAATCGTTGAGAAATTTAACGGAATGACTGACCTTGCACGTTTAGAAATAATTCAAGGACGTCTACTACTAATATTAAAGTCCAAGAACGATAATTAAAATTAGTGTGAAATTCAATTATTTTTCCATAAAAGTTATGTGCATGTTCTGCACAGGATTCATACCCCCACTTGCCCTAGCTAGCTCTTGCATCTGTGAAAACGTTAATTTAGGCTTCAAATTTGGGCAAGTCAACTGATCGATGCCCTGTTGGTTGTAGGAAAGGGAAAGCAACTAGTTGAAGGTAAGAGGTATATCCAGTGATACTGTATCCATCCCCAGCATCATATTTTTTATTCAAACCAAGTCCTAAGTCTTTCAACTAGCTAGCTAGCTTAATTAAGTTGGATTGTCTTTTGTTAGCTTATTTTTGTTTTATATGAACTGTATTTACATGGAAAATGCCTGTACTTATCTTAGACTGCGTTTGATATGCCGTATAACATTTCCGGATAAGATAGGATATACGGAGCGTACGTTTGGTATGTTCCGTAATAATTAGTCACCGGGCTATTCTATCAGCTTCGCATTTATTATCCGATAGCAACCCTCTAATATTGTACGCTCCAAATCATCTGTTTTATTTAGTCGGCTCCTGTATGCAATCAGGCGTTTCTCCTTCGTGTTCGTCTTCTCCTCTCGTGCGTATCAAGAAAATTGTCAGATTCTAATCATCATCAATACCTTTTTTCTTCATTCTAGCATCACAGATTCTAATGATAAGATCAAATACAGCAGGAAGGAAACATAATTTTGGATACAGGTTTTTCTTAATCTGCTTATAACACCCTGCAGGTTTCCTCCCCATGATGAGCTCTTGATTCTCCTCCTCCTCTTCTTAATTTACGCTTCCAAGAGGAAACAATCCTATATCAATACTTCTTCAGGATTGTCCTTTCTTGCTCTTCATTGTCGACTTCATCATGCCAACTTTGATCTACTCAAGCACAAAAAACAAATTAAGCCTCCCTTTCTCTATTTCTCTCGGGAAGGAATTTGGGAATTTTGGGATCTAGGTTTTGTTTGTTTTCTTTTAAACAAATTTAATATTAACATAATCTTTTATTTTTAAATTCACTTTCATATTTAACAAATGAGTTTATTGTGGTTAAAAAAAAAACTATTGAGTTTATGGAAAAAAAAAAGAAAAATTGTGTATTCGGCACAGAAAAATTGTAATAATAAAAAATATCAATGATTAATTAAAAATAAATAATAAATAATAATAATTATATACATAATTAATATTTATGATATATAGATATTTATTATCAACTAGTATAATATACTCCGGCCTGTATAATATAGTCGGCATTTTAATCCGTAGAGCACCAAATGTCCGACTAAATAGTCAGTCTATCCGATGGACAAATTAATCTATATATCCGACTGAAATAGTCAGTACAATACGGCGTATCAAACGAGACCTTAGAGTGGATGTGCTCATTCCCCCTAAAATTGATTATTAAACTTTTAGAATTCAAGTGTAATAATCGGAACCATCGATTTCTTATAATATTATGGAAATATAATAAATCCAAAGAACAATCAGATTGAAGATCATTATTTGGATACTCTGTATTTATTAAATCACTTGACGATTTTAATTACGATTAAGATGCTTATAGATGAGTAAAGCATAACTAATTTATACTTATTAATCAAGAACAATATTAAATATAGAACCATAAACACTAATAGTGATGTATATCTTGGTATGCTCACATTTCTATATATTAAGTTTGATTATCTGTTCATATGTTGAAAATATTGGGCCGGGGGACCCTATATTCATGTCACCCATGTGATATCCAGTAATTGCATTTGCATGGGGCCTGGATTTTTGACCTTATTCTATCCAATTAAGTAGGTACCACTCTCTAATCAATTAGCTGATGAATAATTAATTAAAAAAGAAAATAAGTAAAAAAAATTTGCATGGGTCCACACTTATTGCCAATTCGGTGAGCTAGGAATAATGAGAAATAATTAGGAAATTTTTAATACATATTTATTTAATGTAATTGCTAGATTAAGCATACAAAAACGTTGTATATAACTGGATGTTTAAGAGAGTTTAATGATTGTTTATTGTACTTATTAAACTACTGTCACGTTAACACATAATAGAGGTTGTTGCTCAACCTTTCCTCGAGTGATGAATGTAGAGGAGCGATTGGAGGAAATATATGCATATAGCATACATAGGTAGTTTGTTTTGTGCAAATAAGTCCAGTGACTCTTATTTTAGGTTGACTATGTTAGATTTTCTTTTTTGCTGGATTGCAAAAATTAGTTGTTCGGGCGATACTTAGGGGATTCAAGTTATATTATTTTGTGTATTATTCCATCTAGATCGTTTCGACAAATATCGAACCTGATCATTGGAGGTATTTTACTCATGTTTGCTTTCAAGCTATTTCAATATTGCTTGTCTTTGCTTTGTATATTTGTTTAATCAATAAAATTTCGTGTATTCTAAAATATATATATATATATATATATATATATATATATATAAATAAAACCCTACAAATTAATGAAGCATGAAATAATTGGTTGAAGCAATAAGTGATAGACATATTGTACATTATGATGCTTCTTGGTGATGCATGGAATTTGTGTATTATGACTTCTGAAATATCGTTACTAGCTAGTATTATTAGTTTAATAGTATAATTATTCACTCTATCACTATATAGTGGGATGTTTTAAATTCGACTTTCATAAATGATGAATTTGATACTCAATTATATTTCCGGTATCCAATATATATTTGTATCAGAAAGAAAAAACTTTTTAAAACATCATGGGCCAAAAATAATGATAGAAGAATTGCTGCCACTAGTAATAAAAGAAAAAAGAAATTTACAAAAAAATGGAAAATAATATGAGGAACATTTTCAGACATCATGGGCCAAAAATAATGGTGGAAGAATTGCTGCCACTGGTTAATATCGAATTGTGAAAAATAATGGTGGAAGAATTGCTGCCACTGGCAATATAGAATTTCAGATCTCATTGTACGATCCTTTTGATATATCGAATTGTCTTTATTTATATATATATATATATATATTATAATCGAAACCGTTTATTCTCTAAATTATCATGTCAAGATTATCTCTGTGAAAAATCAACAAGATTATTGTAGGTCATTTAGTCATTTATATGTGTCAAATAAATCAAACGATTTTAATAAGAATTAAGATTTTTATAAGGAACCATCCATTTATTTCATATATATGAATCACTACAAGATATTTAATTTTGTTGAATTTTTACATAAATAATCTTAAAATGATAGATTTAGGAGTTGAATGGTTTTGATTATGACATATGTATAAGGATAATTAGATAAATCGAAAGGTTGATACGAAGAGATACCACCAGGATGAATACAAGTATTGTCCTAACTAATTGGATTAAATAATGTCTTTAATATTACTAAGTAGTTTGATATTTTTACTTTTTATTTTAGAGTGAAACTTAAATTCAACATTTTGAAAAAAGTGAAATGGTTATCCAATTTTGATACTTAATGCATCGTGATGGAATCTATGTCTCAACTGCTGGAAACACCATATATTTATATATGGACCAAATACCAATATGGTTGGTAGGAAAAGAGAAAAAAGGAAATGTAGAACACACTATTATTGATTAGATCCCATTAATACTGTTGATTTTTTTGATACATACAAATGACTAAAATATCTTTAAAGTGGTTGATTTTTTGTGATATAATCTTTAAAGGACAATACTTGCATCCTACCCTGGTGATATTTCCTTTATACCACCATTTTAGTTTATCGAATTGACTTTGTACATATATCATAATCGGAACCGTTCGTTCTCTAAATCATCATGTCAAAACCATATCCGTAAAAAAACAACTAGATTGGAGGTCGTTTAGTCATTTATATATATCAACTAAATGGACAGTTAGCCATGAAGATCCTAATTCTTACTAAAATCGTTGATTTATTTGATACATATGAATGACTAAACAACCTCCAATCTTGTTGATTTTTTTATGGAGATGATCTTGACATGATGATTTAGAGAATGAACGGTTCCAATTATGATATATGTACAAAAAAAAATTTGATAAACCGAAAGGGTGGTACGGGGAGGTACCACTAGGGTGGGATGCAAGTATTTTCCATCTTGAAATGATTATTTAGGAGTTGAACAATTCCGACTATTATATATGCAAAACGATTATTCTATATATTAAAAGGGGGTACGAGAAGATACCATCAAGATAGGAGGCAAGTATTATCCAATAAATATTCGAATTATATATGTGTGTGACAACAACGATAGGATGATCTGAAAAAGAAAATCTCCTCCGGCCTAAATGTGAAGGAGACTTCGGATTGCATGGTAATTTTTATTGTTGGTTTTTTTTGGTAATTCAGATACACAAGTCAATAATAATGATACTTCTCACACGTAGCTACTCGGGAGGTTAATAGGTATGAAGTTTTATTAAAAGGTTTGGGCAGTGTGTGTTATCACTCTCTATAAACTAAAAGACGACACTCCTCAATTCCGATGTGGACTAAAATGTGGCTCTCGTCTAAGGAACAACCCAAGAGCAGAATTATCATTAGAGACTCTAATCCATGTTTTTGGATTCTTGATGATTATTTATTAGAACAACACAACAGCCAAGCTACAAAATTAGCTAGCTCTTGTTTCAAATGGAAAACATTAACAAAAAGAAATCTCTCTGAAACAAAATATATATCTTGAACGAAATATGATTGCTGCGGTTCTGATCACTGCATGTATTTTCAACTTGAAGGTGGTTTGTGTTAGGCATCAGACTTTTAAGAAAGAAAAGGAGGAGAAGTCTTAGTTTTTAAAAGGATGGAGGAGATATGAACAAGACAATCTTTATTGCTTTCAAACTTACACACATTACAACATTTGTTAGCTATTTATAGCTTGTAGTTGATTACTTAGAGATCAAGTAAGTCTCTCAACTAATATAACAATTTCCTAACTGTTCTAACAAACTTAACAGCATTCCATAGCTGTCCTAACTACCCTAACAAACTTAACAGCACTCATAGCTGTCTAGCACCTATAATACATCTAAGACATAGCTGTTATGGACAGCAGGGAGGCATACCAGCTAGGCGCAGCACATCAGCATGGACATCAGTTAGGCGCAGCACATCAGCATGGACAACAGGAGGTGAGGCGCATCATAGGTGCAGTATAGTCATGGCATTCTCAAGTGTGCAGAGGTGAGGCGCATCACAGCAGAAGTGTGCAGAGGTGAGACGCATCATGGCAGAAGTGTGCAGAGGTGAGGCACATCATAGCAGAAGTGAGGAGCATCATAGGTGCAGTCATCTAACATCCGGCGCATCATAGGCGCAGTCATCTAACATCCTCTCTCAAGCTGATGATGGAGAGGCCCCAAGCATCAGATTGGAAGAGTGTAAATAGAAAAGATCATCTGCTAAAGCTTTGGTGAAGATGTCGGCCACCTGATCACCTGAAGACACATGTTGAACATCCAAGTTACCACGAACCACACGCTCACGAACAAAGTGGTAATCAATCTCAATATGCTTAGCACGAGAATGAAAGATGGGATTGGCACAGAGACTTGTGGCGGAAGTGCTATCACAGTAAATCAAAGGAGGTTTTAACAAAGGGATGTGAAGAGCGCATAATAACTAACGAATCCAGGCAACTTCAGCAGCGGTAATAGCAAGGGCTCGATATTCAGACTTAGTACTAGATCGGGAAACCGTAGTTGCTTCTTGGACATCCAAGAGATAGGATGTAACAACCCATAATTTTAATTATTGAGTTTACGAAATTAATTTTGTAAAATGACGATTTTACCCTTGGTCGGTAAAGGGCTTGGAAATCAAGTTTTGTTTCGAGACACTTTTGGTGGTGTTTCGGGTACCGTTGCGTAGGTCTCGAACTCACGAGTTCTTAGACAGGCGGCACGCAGGAAACGGAGTTCGTGTACGGAAGTTATGGGTCTAGATGTGCAAGGGCATTTTGGTAATTTTGAGATGGAAGAAGATATTTTAACCTCAATTATTTTACATCTTCATTTCATCTTCATCTCATTCTCTCTCTGTGACAAACCCTCCCAAAACACACCCGAAACCGTGCGAAAACACCTGAAGAAAAACCATAAAGTCAACTTTGAATTCAAGGCTTTAGCTTCTAGTTTTGACCAACTAATCGTATTCTACTCCTTCCCACGATCACAACCGTACCAACCATCGAAGGAGAGGACCACGGTAGAAGCCGAACCGAGTATAGGAAGTTTCGGACCTTCCGATCGATTTTTCGGCTTATACAGGTACGTGTTTGATATTTTAAGGTTATATTTGGATTCCTGGGTTCGAGTAGATAGATTTAGACGTAAAATTTGTGTAAAATGGTTGAGTTTTGAGGAAGTTGTAAAGCTTGGAGTTTCGACCTGAAATGGGGGATTCCGGCGAACCAGACGGTGGCGGAGGTGGTGGTCCGGTCATCTTCTCCGGCCAGCCTCCGGCGACGGCGACCGCAGCCGGTCGTCTTCTCCGGCAAGTCACCGGTGACCGGTCAGGTCGAGTGGGACCGGTCGGGTCGAGTTCAACCGGTCGGGTTGAGTGAACCGGTCGGCTCGAGTTGGACCGGGTTTGGTTGAGCCGGACTGGGTTGGACCGGTCCAGGTGTGTGGGTACTGTAGTAGGTGCGTGATCGACGCGTAAGGGCACGTGGCGGCGCGTGGGCTCATGTGCCGACCTTCCGGCGGCGCGTGGTGCCGAGTCTGAAGTCACGGCGGCGCGTGGTAATTAGTTTTCGACGTTCTGAATCTGTTGGTACATGTTTCAGGTTGATCGGACATCGTTTAGAGGTCGTTTTGGGTGTCCGAATTTGCTGTGTTTTCTAGGAACAGCATGGGTAGACTTCCCGAGGTTTAGGAAGTTGTTATATAAGAGTCTTATTACTAGCCGGTAATCCCGATTGTTGTTTTTGACAGGCGATATTGTTCCGGGAACCACAGAGGAACGAACGAGACGGGATTGAGCTAGCTTGAACAGGTTTGTGAGTGGACTTTGTTTTATAAACTGAATTGCATGCATCAAAATATCTTTGTGTAAATACGGTTATGTATTGTGGCATTGAATTTTTGAATGTTAGAAATGATTACTAGACACATGTTTTCCACTATTTCGGTTAAAGTGTGATTTGAGAAATATCATGGTTTTAGACTCGGTTTTGATAACGTTTTGACGTGGAAATTATTGAGTCAATGATTTGGGTTTTGACCCTGTTGTATGAGTTTATCGGATTTGGTCTGATTTGAGGGAGGCTAGGACCTGGGACGAGGATCCGTTCTCAGCGGTGAACCCGGTGAACCTCCAAGATAAACATTGATTTGAGGGAGGCCAGGACCCGGGACGAGGATCCGTTATTAGCGGTGAACCCGGTGAACCTCCAAGATAAACTCTGATTTGAGGGAGGCCAGGACCCGGGACGAGGATCCGTTGTTAGCGGTGAACCCGATGAACCTCCAATATAATTGGTGATTGATTATCCGACTAGATTCGAGAGTTTTGCTCCGTTGGTTTGTTGAGTGCTCCGACTCTGGCATTGTAGAGTTTTGGGTCCGTCGGGTCGCGAGACTGTCTATGCATAGTACAGAGAGTTGTGATACAGGACTAGCACACCCCAAGGAATACCCTGGTGGCTAGTGGATGTGTCGGGAACAGTGGATTTGAGATATTATGTGTCTAGGTTGAAATAAATGATTTTGAACTCCTTTGAGGATGATTTCCAAACCAAACTGTGGATCACAATGTGTTTTCCTTATATGGATTTTGTGTGAGTCCTACTAAGTGGTTTTAAAGAGAAATGCAAATGCCGGTGATTTAAAGATGATGTTTTTATAGCATGAACTGTTTATGTGATGCATGCTTGGTTTTATAAATGGAGGGGGAAAAAGGTAATATTCCTTGGAAAACGTTTTATAAACGATTATTTTTGTTCACTCACAACTTTTGCGTTTAAACCCCCTTCAGGCAGTAGAGTTGACGCGGACATTATCTCGAGGCAGAGGCATTAGCACTTCCGGCTACGCTGTGTAGTTGTACTTGAGTAGGATATCTAATTTGTACCTTGATCCTACTTAGACGCTCTGATATTATTGTATTTGGTTATTATTTACTTACGAGAATTTTGAGTGCTTAAATCCCTTGTCTGACAAGTGAAAATATTTATTATTATTATTATTTTATAAGGATTGAAGGGTATTTGGGAACCTTTCCTTAGGTTGTCAGACGGGATCAGGGTTCTTCCCGGGTTTCGAGGGGAAATTCGGGACGGGTCCTGACATAGGATTATTACCAAGATAGACAATGACACCAGTAGTAGAACGACGATCAGTCAGATCTCCAGCCCAATCTGCATCAGTATAGGCAATGAGGTCTAAAGAGCCTGCGGATAAGAAGATGCCCTGATGCTGAGTACGTTTAAGATATCGAAGGATACGTTTGACAGCCATAAAATGAGACTCAGAGGGTGAGTGCATGTACTGACAAACCTGATTAACAAAGAAAACAATATCGGGTCTGGTGAAGGTCAAGTACTGTAATGCACCAATAATGCTCCGATAGTTGGAAGGATTACCATACAAAGAGCCACCATTTTGCTTAAGTCGGGATCCAGGTACACTAGGAGTATCAATAGGCTTGCAGTTCAGCATTGAAGTTTTAGTAAGTAAATCATGAATGTACTTGGATTGAGAAACAAACAAACCATTGGAAGTATACTG